>VXBL01001165.1:0-34020 GCA_013400195.1 Aramus guarauna | reverse complement strand
GTTATCACAGAGGCACTGATTGGCTTGGCCTTGGCCAGCGGTGGATCCATCTTGGAGCTGGCTGGCATTGGCTCTATCAGACACAGGGGAAGCTTCTAGCAGCTTCTCACAGAAGCCACCCCTGTAGCCCCCCCGCTACCAAAACCTTGCCATGCAAACCCAACACACTGTCACACAGCTCTGTATCAGTAGTGGGTCATTTGTGTGAATTGCCCTGGGGATGCTGCTATCATTCCATTCCTGTATTTTCTATGCCTCTGCTGTCTTTTATTGTCAAAGTTCTGTGCTACAGCTTTGTGACTATCCACTTTTGCACATATTCTTACTATAATGTCATTGATAGCTCCCTGTACACACTAACGGCATATACATGCACACGTACGCACACAAAAACATAGGTATATAAAATACCTTCTTAACTATTTATTATTAATATTGAATTATAGCGATGTTATTGGTATGAAATAGAATTTAGTTCTTTTCAGTAATAACATTAGCAGAACATGCAGCTTTAATGGCCACATCCAATGTCCTCCTTCACAGACAAAAGTGGTAGTCCCTCACCCCTGGTTTTTTTCAATACAAAATCACTGACTGCTGGACTGAAGCCTGAAGTCAACACTGCAACAATAATGCAAGTTCCTTTTACTTATTCCTGGATAAATCTCATTTCTCCTTTGCAGTCAAGACTGTCATAGAATAATCAGAACTGGGCAATTCACTTAAGAGTTGTGATAAGGTTGGTTTTGTGTTCAAAATGGAAACAATAACTGCAAATATTTTTGTAAAATGGTCATTGCAAATTCTCTCCAGAGTCTGTAACAGTTCTATGCATCTAGCACATCTTGTAACAAATCACTGCTGTGCTGGGGGAAAAAAAAATCTAAACACATTCTATATCTTTTACTGTTCCTTGATTGGATAAGATTTTTGGTAAATATACATGAGCAATGGCTAAACATTTTGTTTGTTTGTTTTCTCATCTCTATCCTTATTATAAACACCACTGGAATTGATCCATTGGAAACATTTATTACTCTTTCTCCACGCTCCTACTTACTAAGGCCTTTTTCCAATTTAGAAAGAGTAATTAATTTTCTCTATTTTAACAAGATGACTAAAAAATAGCAGAAAGTGGAAAACATATTACTAAAGATGGAGTGTTCATGAAGAAGAGAAACAGAAAAAGTGAGTTTTGCTTATAAACAAAAGTCTAACAGCCCTGGCAGACACAAAATTTAAATGACTTTAAAATGGGGAATAGCTGCACACTAAAACAAAACCATCAGCAATCAAATATGAAAGATCAAGACAATGATGCTAAGATGGCCATCAGACTTCAGGTCACACTTTTGTTTCCTTTTCATGGGTAGTGATTAAGATGCAATGTAATTTTAAGTGGCTCTGAGTGCTTTCTTTTTGGGGCTTCCTGGGTTAAGTTAACTAATTCTAATTTTTATTTTTTTTTTAGCAGTAGCTCTTAAAGAGAGGCTGTAATCTATAGCCTCACAATTGTCTTAAGGAGCTTTTGCATTAGGGAAATCCTTGTTCCGATGAACTTCAAAAGGAAAAGCTGAAAAGCTTTAAATGCCACTGACCAAATCAATGATCTGGGTGATGAGTATCAATGGTTTTCAAGTACAGATTGATTTATTTGAAGCTTTCAAAGCAAAGTTCTCAAGAAGAAGAGGCTACTAAAAAAGCAAGTCATACAAGGACCAAAAAAGACAAAATGTTTCCTTTGTTTCAATATCCTTACAGGAAAAAATGTTTTCCTTTAACTATAAAAATGTTTTTCAGTTTCCTTTAGTTAGAAGAAGGACTTTTTTAAAAAAAGCACATCACATATTCTTCAGTGACATCTTTGCTAGTCCATCAGATGGGTTCCTGTTACAAATATCTGTTCTGTCTACCCAAAACTTTTGGATATCCAGAACCAGATTCTCAACTGATGTGAATAAAATTATGCAGGCATAGATTTATACAAGTAGAGTATCTGTCCCTCAATGTTTTGGAATGCTATTTTATGGTTTACGACTTCATTCAGAATTAATTTTCAACTTCAACTTTTATTTAATATTTTAAGTATGTGACATTAATGTAAGTGAACTTTAGATAAACACAATATTACCTTACTCATAGTGTAGGTTTTCTTTCATAAATGTTTTCTGGAGTTTAAATCTATAAGAAGTATTCAAGGAGGTTTACAATTGAATGCAGTTCTATTTATCAGTTGAACAATTTTAGCTGTTATCATTCACTACTGAAAGTTCTGTAAAAGTAAACCAAGGTCAATAATCATCATTAATTTCCTTACCATCTGTGCAAGAAAGATACAAGATTATGTGGTTTTGTAATGAAATCTCACTTAGTTTGCACATATATGACAAATACTGAGAAAAAAAAGATTCAGACTAAACAAGAAGGCCAATTATAAAACTTTTTGACTATTATTTATTCACAAGTTACTGTATGGGGTGTCAATGCTCTGGTGCTGGCAGCAGAAGGCTGCAGGGCAGCCTCTGTGAGGTTCCACCTGCTTCCAGCTGGCACCAACAGATCCACCACAGGGCACAGCTGAGCCCCTCCGCCAAGCGAGTGGTACCTCTGTGATAATGTATCTAAGAGAGGGTAAAAAATGCTGTGCAGCAGCTATGAGAGAGAGGAGTGAGAAAAAATGAGAGAGAAACAGCTCTGCAGACACCAAGGTCAGTGTAGAAGGAGGAGGAGGATTTGCTCCAGGCGCTGGAGCAGAGATTCCTCCACAGCCCATGGAGAAGACCACAGCAAAGCAGGTTGTCCCCCTGCAGCCCATGGAGGCCCATGATGGAGAAGATTGTCCCCCACGTGCAGCCTGTGGAGGACCCACACCAGAGCAGGTGGACATACCCTGAAGTAAGCTGCAGCCCATGGAGAGCCCATGCAGGAGCAGCAGCTGTGGAGAGGAGCCTGTGCAGGATCAGATTTTCTGGCAGGACCTGTGACCTGTGGGGGACCCACACTGGAGCAGTCCATTCTGAAGGACTACACGCCATAGAAGGGACCCATGCTGGAGCAGTTCAAGAAGAACTGCAGTCAGTGGGAAGGACCCACATTAGAGTTCATGGAGGACTGTCTCCCATGGGAGGGACCCATGCTGGAGCAGGCGAAGAACATGAGGAGGAAGGAGCGGCAGAGAAAAATTGTTATGAAATGACCACAGTCTCATTCCCCATTCCCTTGCATTGCTCAGAGGGAGGAGGTAGAAGAGTTGGAAGGAAAGGAGTGCAGTCGAGCCTGGGAAGAAGGAAGGTAAAGGGAAAAGGTGTTTTTAGTTTTGCCCTTGTTTCTACTATCCTACTCTATTTTTAATTGGCAATCAATTAAATTAATTTTCCTCAAGTTGAGCCTGTGTTCCCCATGATGGTACTTAGCAAGCTATCTTCCTGTCCTTATCTTGACTCATGAGCTTTTCCATCTTATTTTATCTCCAAAGAAGAGATGAAAGGGAAGGATGAAATTGGATGGGGTGCAACAAGTCTGGGAAAGTGGAGTGGAGATGAGAGAGTACTGGGGCTGGTATCATTTCAACAAGGTGTGGTCAGTTCACTTGTCGGGCTACAGCTGTTGCCTCATCAACACTAATGTTCTGTCTTCTTGTTAAACTCCTTCCCTAGCTCTCACTGTGTCATACTTTATGCTCTGTGTTTGCGTCAGTGCACAATTCACAGCTGAAGCTGGACGCAGCAGTGATTAGGAGGAGACCCCTATGTGCACAGATCAAGCTCTCATCCTAGGACTGATGCAAAGACTAAGCCTAGGTTCTGATGATGGGTATTAGGCAGTCTTAGAGCCCGTGCTAATATCAAAAGATGGGCAGATGTGAGCGTGCCTGTGGATGGAGAGGGTCCATGCATGTGCCAGTAGTGAACCTCCATCCCAATTAGGTGAGAACAGGAGTGGGATTAGGCCTCTCGTGCTCACATGTATGGAAGTGTTGTTGGTGTTTACCTGGGTGCAGGTAAAGGCATTGCACCCCGTTGTGCTGATCAGTGTGTCTGGCCATCTCTGTACACATGTATGTGCGCACAGGCACCTGCATCTTTGGAGCTCAGCCTTGCTGCTGGCTAAGTCAAAGGTCCACAGGCTCCAGCTTCCCTTAACACATCGACTAAAGACCTACTACCTATCACAATGACAAACAACTGACGCCAAGTTTTCTCAGCAGCATAACTTCACTATGAAGTTAATTTACTATAGACTGCTGGTTTTAAAAATAGAGTCTTTGTCTAAAGACCATGTTACTGTCCTCTGAAGTATTTTTTTCATCAAGATGTCAATGTTAGACTTTTTCAAGTGGTTAATTTTGGTGTTCCTATCTCTCCAAATCACTGGAGCTACCAGTTAGCTTAATATGCAGCGTGACTGTGCTTTTTATACTTAAGGAACTCAAAACTCTATGGACAGCTGCCAAAGTTAAACCAATCCTATTAAACAGAGCAAAACAAATTTACAGTTTAAAATACTCCACAATCACTGTAGTTCAACAACAAAATGTCTAAGTGAAAGAAAAAAATCCACTTAACACTGGAATTTAAATATTAAAACTCATTTGAAATTATAAATATGGGCTCTGCTGAAAAACCCTGTTCATGGGGATCCTGTGATAGAGCCATCAAAGGGTCTTTTTGACATAAACTGACAGCTTCTGATTATGCTAGTACACCAAATAGTTATGCTTTTCCAAATAATTACTGAAGAAAAAGATCTTTGCCATATATATTAAACAAGTTCCAGGGTGTATAAAAGACAAAGTAGTTGTTCATTAATTTAATGCTAACATAAGTCACAAAAGAGAACCTGTATCAATCTCAGTTACCAGACAGACACGTTAGCAGCTTCCTCAGAGAGGGTACTGTGAGATCTGTTGACACCCCTGAAGTCCTGCTCACTATGCACACAGCAGAGCAAACCACACCTTGGATCTCTTTGACATGTTCTCTTACGCTGTTCTTCATAACAGTGGAGTTTGGCCTCGGTTGGCCAGATCTGACTTGCAGCAGCGCGGTTTCCTTGCTGCCACACAGGCGCTTTGAAGCAAGTGAAAGCAGCTAGACGGGCTGTGACTGGTTTGCAGGTCTTTTACTTCTTTTGGGCTATTCTGATTTTTAACAGTCATATCATAAATGTTTAAACCTTTGTCTATACTATCACTGAAGTTCAGGTAAGCAAAACTCACAGTCCAGCAGTGTGATAACTTTTACCTTTTCAAAGATACTTAACCATCAAGGTGTAGTGGGGGGAGCAGGGACTCCTGGAAGATGCAGCACTTCATGGGGCAATGCAGCATGGGCCATGTGCTCCAAAAGGTCCTAAGGATCAGGCAGATAAAACAGTTTTCCTAGATCCTAGGAACGTAACCAGTTTCACAAACTTAGAATAATAAGTTTTAATTCTAAGTCTTGTGTACTTTTCACATTCCCTCCTTAGAGAAAACTATCATTAAAGATAAAGCATCTCTTAAAAAACCCAAACAAACCCAGATGTACATTTACCTTGAAATGTTAACAACCAGATGTTTTCAGATCAAACCTGCAGATTCTTTAAATGGTGAAATTCGATTGTTAAACCTCACGTAACATAAATGACCACCTTGCTTTTTGCTTAACAGGTTTTGTGCTACAAAATGTTCATAGGGAATATTTTCATTTTTTGGCCTTTATTCCTCCCTAAAATATCATTTGCATGTTATTTCAAGTAACTCGTTCTAGTCATTTTTTCAATTTTATAACTGCTTCTGTCCATTTTATAATTTCACGCATGACATTTTCCGTTACCTTTAAGTAGCCAGTGGCAGTTATTTAGAGAGTTTTTCCCTTCAAAATATTTCCATGGAAACTAGAATTAAATAGTCATTAAAATGGGGGAGTCTTTTTGTTCCTGTAAAATAGCTCTTGCACAGCACTGAAGTTGCTGTACTTTACAATTACAGGTACTGGTGTAGAATCTGTGTGTATGTGCACATGTGTGTGCGTGTGTGTATACATATATGAGTTGTGATGGTGATAGGCTTAAAACCATCCAAATCAGAGTTTAGGTGACGACCAGTTCTATACTCAAACTGACATAACTGTTCCAGTCCTTCTGAAGATTAAAACACCAATGTACTCAAGAAATTTGCAATGCCAAATAAACCTCTCTTCATTTGTCCGGTGCATTCATCTACAACAGCCTTGAAGAACAATGAACATAGGTGCTTGTGTGAAAAAAGAGAATTAAACTTCAAATGTACTGTAGAACAAAAACAATGTACTGTGGAACAACGTAGTAAAACAGCAAAGGGTACTGGGGAAAAGAAACCTCAATATTGCTGAATATGAACATAATGCAATTTAAAAAATATAAGACCTGTAAAAGAAAATATTTGCCTTTTCAAATACAGAAACCATGAAATAAAATATTTTGTTTATCATGAAGCCAAGAGAATAACAGAAATGGGACAGCTGCCAGCTGTCTTTTGTGAAGAGGGAAGGACTGATAAATTTTCAAGCTGAAAGAACTTATGAAATCTGTAGTTTTAGTTTGAGTGTTTTGTGAGTTTCTAAAATATTAACTGCACTTTCCAAAAATGCTTAGTACTTATTAAAAAACAAAGATAGTAACAACACAGCAAGCCAGCAGCTACAATAAGTATGAAACCAATTGGTACCACAGATGTTCCCAAAATGAAAGTGACCAAGACTAATCATAAAATTAAGGCAGCTGAATATATTTAACTGCATTAATCCTGCCTGTAAGGTACATCTCATGGTCATTAAAAGCTTGATGGCATCTGCCATCAACACGTAATACAATTAAAAAGGCTCCTAGAAACTTCTGAAGAACAATCATATTTGTTAAAAATATCTGATGGAGTGAAATCTGTAACCACCACACATTCAGCTGACACCAAAACATTATGTGCTCCATAAATAATATTTTGCTTTGTATTCTGTAGATGTTCAAGTGAAGTTCGAAGCAAATCTCGATGTGGAATGGATGATAAAGGTTTTCTTATTTCTGCTGTAAGACAGAAAACAACAGTGAGAATGAACATGTAAAGCTAACTTAAAACCAGGGTGCTTTAAATTTGCTTTTATTCACATCTTAACTTTACATATGTTATAGCCAAGCACTCTGCAATACAAAAGACCCACTTAGTCTTTTGCTAACTTTTCTAGGCTTCGCTCTCAAATGAAACTCTCAGTTTCTTACATAATAGTCTCAGGATGTTGGAAAGAAAAATCCACAGCTGTGAAGACATAAATTCACATTACAGATTAAAATATTGAAAGACCATAAAAAAGGCAAACAGTAAAACAGTAGCATTATGTGAAGGTTTCCATTTAAAAGTGTTCTTAAAGAGAAAAGTAGGTTTGCCACAACTGCACTTTTTCACAGGAATATTTCACCATGAGTATATATTTAACTCAAAGCGAAAAAAAATCTACTTGAGGAACAAGAGATGCAAACCAGAATAAAAAATCAATTCAACTTTGTTCTGTGACCATCAGAGTTGCCTCACTACTGTGTAAAAAATGCAGTTTGGGTTCCTCATGCTGTTGTCTTCTGCTTCTGATAAGACTCTGCTCTGGTATCAGATATCAGATGTGAGATCAGTAAGACTTGTGTGTTTAAGGAATATGTTTTCTAAATGTACCACCTGTTAAAATTGTTGATTGACCATACAATAAACTTCCACAGCGCATTTTCTAATAGTCCAAAAATCTAAATAGTTACAAATCGCTACCACTGATAGAATTTCATGTTTAAATGAGGAAGTTTTTATGGTGTTCAGACAATGTTGCATACATATCTAATTAAGTTAATTAATAGACTGACCTAATTTAGTGAAATTAATCATAGGAATAAAGTTAGATGTTTGCTTATGAATTTGCAACAGCAGATCTCAAGTTTCAATACACTGAGAGGACTGAGGGTTCCCTAATGTACTTTGTATACTTCAAACCCAATATTGTCTCATTAAAAAAAAAAAAAAAAAAAAAAAATCCCACAAGGCATTTACCAATAATTTTTAACCAGTGTTTTATTTTACCCTGATTACAAAAGTACTTTTTGTTTGTTTTCCCTAGAAAACATTAGACTCCCTCAAATCTTTAAATTTAAAACAAGTATGGAAAAAAATTATGTAAAGATGTAATCCAAATGTTTTCACATTCTCAAGGAGAAATAGCTCTGCCTTTAAAATGAAAAGAAATTAATGTTATTCTTTTCATAGGTAAAAAAAAAAAATCTCTTTTCTTTGCACAACAATCTTCCTTGAACCATGACAAATCAGGTGTTCTTTGATTTTAGAGACTATTATGCCTTCTTGTTGACTGATTTATCAGTAGAGATTTTATTTAGAAATCAACTATATATTTCTGGTTTAGCAAAATGAAAAGTAAGTTTTGTCCTGAAGCAAATGTATTTAAATTACAAATAGATAAAGATGATACAAATATAAAGAATGATACATAGATGACTACAAAAAAATCTTGGTTATTGTTATCTGGCACAAAATAAGAATTTTTTTGTTTCATGTAATGTCATGTATTTAGTGCTACCAATTTCTGTTACAGAAAAGACTACATTTCTATGTTATTTCTCTTTTTTAATCCTGTTTCTATGGTAACTACTGTAGCTGCAGTTTGTTAAAACATTTTACAAACATTATTCCATTGGTTTTTATATTCAGATACATGTCACAATAGAAAGTTATTGACCCAAGGAAAAAACCTGAAACCTTGGTTCCATATCCATTCTATATAAAAATTCAGATTAAATTAGTAGGTGAACTTTTACATAAATTAAACTTCTGTAAATGTTGCAAAAGTAAGAAGAGCTTTCAAATTGCCAAAATCTGCCATAACATCTTCTTATCTAAAAGAAAATTTAAAGAATGAACTTGGACAATAAAGGAATAGAGTGGTGTCTCACTCAGGAATCCGTAATATTCGATAGACCCATAACAGTGAAACATAGAACATAAATGCTAGTAGACTAAGATGAAGCTGTACTATTTAAGTGGATGATTGTATTAGTATATTTAATAAGCACATCAATTTCATTTGGAAATTTCATGCATCATGCATAATCTGACATTTCTTCTTCTGAAGCACTTATTTCAACTCATACTATCACCGTAGGATCACATAGTTTGCATAGACAGGAAGTTTCAAAGCTGTTTCCCAAAAATAAATGTACATCGTAGCAGATGTAACTATGCCAGCAGGTTATATCTACATCTGGAGTACAGGCAGATTGAAGCTGCCAGTTTCAAACTAAACATTAGCACTTATTTATTTGCTTATTTTATTGGTTTGTTTGTTTGTTTGTTTGTTTGTTTTTTGTTTTAATATTTTAGCTTTAATATTGTGTTAAAGGTTTGGGGGGGGTGTTATTATTTTTATTTTCTTTATGCATTTAATTTGTCAACATATTAAAAAAAATGCCAATACGATAAATTACAGTTTCTCCAGATAAGCATGACTTCAGGCACTTTGTAATGGTTCAGAGCATATGGTCACAATTGTGTCTTCCATCCATAGAAAATACCTTATCAGTTCTGAATTACGGAATTTAAGTAAATGCTTAGAAATCATAAAGCATAGGCCATTTAGTGTGCAGAAACACACCTGAGTTCTTTTCCTGCTGGCAAATGAAAGACATCTGATCTCAGAGAAAGCTCACTAATTTATAGGAGGTTGATGATACAATTCGCCCCCTATACATTATGATTTGTTTGCTGAGAATATCTGTGGGATATTAGGGTATGCCCTTATTTATTTCTCTACAAATAGGTCTGTTTTTTCATTCTCTAGAGGAAGATCAGTTACAGATAACTTTATATTAAAAAGCAAACAAAAACCCCCAACATACAGGATCGTAGAGATTAAAAATAGACCACAAGCAATAATCTCAAGCAGTAGTGTTTTAAATGTCTATTTCAAAACTTTAAATCTAGGAATATCAGGACTGGAAGAGCTGGACTTGTCCTCTATCAAGTGTAAATCCTAAACCCTAGATGATTAATAATAAAGCAAATCTATAGAAGTAAATAAACAGAATTTAGAAACAAAATCAAGGCAAATAAAGTCTACTGCAAAGCACTGACATTTCTTGACTTTCCGGAGTTGCACAGAGGACTTAGTTGTATGAGCCTTTCCTTGAAAATAAGCACCAGTTTATCATGCAGCAGTGTGCATCATGTTTCCCAGTTTCCCGGCCATTATTTTCCAGCTCTGTCTCTTTTTACACTATTCCCTTCTCATTTTCATTCATACAATTTTCTCCATTGCTAAATGATAAGAGAGAGATTTTTCTCTCACTTTAAACTTGGGAATCTATCTAGAAGTATACTGTATGCTTTCCTACCATCTTTAGTAATCTAAAGATTTCCCATTTAAAGAAAAATTCAGGGGAAAAAAGGATGTTCCTCTGAGGCACTATTTCTCCTAAGAGTTCTTTAATGTCATGTTAAATGTAAACAAACCCTGTTCAGAATTTGAGCTTGAATATCAAATATCATTAATATTTTCAGATAGCTGAGGTATTAGAAGGCTATACAACCCATTTAATTCCTATGTAAATATCTGTTGATTCAAGATGCACTGCTGTATGAAAAATGTGATTACAAATTATTCAACCTTAAGCCTTTTGTTAAAATCAAGAACAAAAAGAGTATTTTTGTACATTAGTTCATAAACACTTAATAACAGTAGCTCTTAAGCCTGGTGGAGTCCATCCAGTCCCGTCCATAGGAAAGCATCCATTTAAAAGGACATGATTTGATATTCCCTCCCAGGAAGTTCAAATCCTCAGGCACCCTTTTTATCTCCCTTTGCAACTGTGAGAAGACAGGCTATTCTGTATTTAAAGATCAGGATCGATGATAGTGCTTCTGAATGTTAATCCCCTGCTCCAAAAGCAACTGCTACCATGGCAGGGTTTTTATCTGTGACATGGAAAGTTACTGAGCTTGTTCTGATCTTGATCACAAAAAGGACACTTTCTGCATTATAGTTTATTGATGTTTTATAGGAAAAAAATGCACAGATGATAATTTTCAATGATGTAAAAGGCAAATTAAAATATTTTAATTTAATAAACAGTCGGTTTATTTTTCCCTCTAGAACAGTAACAGTTAGAAATGGGTATACATAATTAGGATGAAGAAATTCAAATTAGGCCAAGAAATATTTTAAAAGTATACCATCAGAAATGACACAGCAGCTAGAAATAGCTAGCTGTAACTGCAAGAAATAACAATGAACACTTTAAAATAATGATCAGAGTTAATTAATGCTGAATGAGAATCCTCCAGAAATACTCATGACATTCACAATAATACTAAATGAGTTCATCATTGCTTTTATGAAACCAACATTAAGCCAGAGAATTAGGAGTAAAAGCAATTATGTGCAGTATGATATTTCTATTCTTCATTTTGTATCTATTTTGTCTTCCCACAACTTCAGTCCTCCAAACAAACTCGTGAGTAAATGAGTACATGAGTACACATTATTCTTGTGCATAATTCCATGAAGTGAAATTTATGGAAATTCAGGAAGATTGTATTAGTGATGAGCCATTTGCAAATCAATTCTGTGGTCTTACTCTTTATCTTGTCTATATTTGTAGTTCTTGCTAAACCATCTAAACTTGGAATTATATTCCTTTCTTGCAGATGGAAATGGTGCATGACTAATTTGCAGTAAGGGAATTAATATAGGTAGACTGAGTCAGTCTAGGGAAAAATTTGTCAGAAAAGCTGTGGGTATCATTGTTCTTCCCTTGTGATGGTGTAGGTTGTCTTCTAATGTCCCTTCCATCTTAAGAAACTTGATGTAAGAATGTAAATCCAAACCAAATGTTCTGATCCTTAGGACCTAGAGAGATAGAAATATACAGTTGTAGGGAGGAAAAAAACAGTGTTCAGTAAGAAATACTTCAGTGAGTATGATTAACCTTTAAAGAAAAGGGGCAAAGAGGCCATGTACGTCATATTATCATAGATCATATTATGGCCTTTCAATACTTAAAGGGGGCTTATAAGAAAGATGGGGACAGACTTTTTAGTAGGGCCTGCTGAAGTAGGACAAGAGGTAATAGTTTTAAACTAAAAGAGGGTAGATTCAGACTACATTTAAGGAATACACTTTTTATGATGAAGGTGGTTGAAACACTGGAACAGGTTTCCCGGAGAGGTGGTAGATGCCCATCCCTGGAAACATGCTTATTGTAAAAATGAATATGCAAATAGTCTTCAGATTGCTTATAAGGATTCACGAGCTGTAACACGGGGTCCTGCTCATGCTCCCATCTGAGAGCCACCTTTATTGCTGGCAATAAAAAGGGATATTAGCTAGTGTGTACTTTCTGCTACCTTCCATTTGGTACCTACACACAAACTAGAAGAAAGGAAAAATGCAAGCAAATCAGTTTTGGTAAGTGTAGTAACCCAGATGGGACTCTGCAGTTTCCCAGCCTGTGGAGTGTGGCTATCGTATATGACACAGCCAGTACTGGGTGAGTTCACCCAATTGTTCTTGTAGGATCTGCATTCCCTGGGAAGGTCCCAAAACTGAGGACAGCGTAAATCATAGGGAGTTCAACAGGTTATGTAAAACGGAGCTTTCTGCAGGTGGAAATTCTGGGAAAATGGAAGGAAATTGAGGGTTCTTCAGGACTCAGTAAAGTTTGAGCTGTAGTTCTCTGTCAGGATGAGTGGCCAGCTGGAACTCAGGAGGGGACACCCTCCAAGCACTGGCCTCTGGAAGGTTCATTTGATAAAAGTAAGCTGTCCTTCCTGCCTCATACGTGATATGGTTTAAGGCAGAATTTTCTTATATGGTAAATCCATGCTAATTGCTCCCCTAGAGGATCTGTTGCTCCATCACCTCCCAAGGCTGGAGGTGAAGCTGGCGGGCCTAGCAGAGGTCATGGAAGGGCTGCTCAGGAGTATGGTGTGCAATGGTCCAGGAAGGAGGAAAACATAGATGCTCCTTATTTTCTAGGAGGAGCAACAGTGGCAGACCAGGGCACTCTCTTTTTTAGAAAAAAAGCAGCCTGTGGGAGAAGCAGTCAGTGGAATGCTCCCAAGGAGCACAAGCAACAAGCACAAGGGATGTCCTTGAGCACATGCTCCTCTGGGTGCTCTGTGCATGAGCAGCAATTGCACATGCCCACACATGCACATGAAGTGTGCTTCATTAGCGGTCATGGTGCCAGCCATCGGGCTCCACACTCAGAAGGCAACACTCACAGGAAGCCAGCAGAAGCATCTCTGAGCCAGAAGACTTGTGATGCCAGTTTGGGATGGGGAAGGGACATGAGGACACTCTGCAAAGCCTTGGCCAAGCCTACCCTATTCATTCAGCTTCCAGGCTGTGAACGCAGGGGCAGCAGCGGGTTCAAGGTGCCCCGCAAACATCCTTTCCTGGCGCAATTGATGCCTGTGCGGACAAGTCTCTCGGGCAATGTTGCTTGCTGTTTCACTTCTCTCCACACTCTGCTCCCCATGGTAAGAACACACACAGCAGCCAGCCCTGGCAGGAGGGTCCCCATCGCTGCCAACAGCAGTGGTGCTCTGACATGGCAGAGTTGCCTTCCGGAAAGCCCCAGGAGCCTTTGCTCAGCTTTGCAGGGGTCTGTGCAGAGTCCTAATTACCCTCCGGAGTGCCTCAGAACCATAGCTGGGCTCTGCAGGGGCCTTTTCAGGGCCCTAATTACCCTATTAAGAGAAAAGTTTACTTTTTTTCTGCATTATTTTCATGTGTATTATAGTATGTTCTTAAATAGACTGAAGGGTTCACTGGCCACATGCTAAGGGATGGAAAAGACTTTTCTGCCAATGTAGCACAGTGACCTTGTGGTAAGTCAAACGTGCAGCCACTGGTCTCTCATTTCATGCCAAATCAGGAGGTATGTGGGATATAATCTCAAATCAAGCCAGGATCTCCTGATGTGAAATATATAATTTCATTGCAACCTAATACATTTCATGAATCCATTCTATTTGGACATTAAATATACGGCAAATAATCCCATTTTTTACATTCACGAAAGACTACATAGGATGCACATATTTAACTACAAAAGAAGTAGTTCTATAAGCACCAAAATGAGAAACTCTTCCTTCAGATCTACACACTAAACACTGGATGTTTGGGGAGAAGTAAAGAATCTGTGGGAAGGTAGCAATTATAATGAATTTTTCCCATTTCCTCCCTGCAAGTTAAAGAAGGTGTGTTCTGGGATTACAGCTAATAGTTTCATTAGAGCTATTACAATCTAATCACCTGTCTCCATCAGACTTGTAGAAACTTCAATTCATTTTGAGGAAGGGGAAAGAGGTTTAGTCAAATAGTCTGAGAAGCTGTGAAGAATTTTAGTCAAATAGCTGAGAAGATATTTATGGGGATGACCACTCAAAATGTGATTACAAAACCAGGAGTAAAATTCATAACTTCTCTTCCATATTCTTATTTGAGGACGTTAATTAAAATCCGTATATGATTATTAAAAAAAATTAAAATCCAGGAAAAGAAGGCTAGAATAAACTGACATGGTACAACTGGTTTTCCTTCACTGAGACTTACCCTCTGATGAAAAAGCTCTTTCTCTAATCATACATGTAAAAAGTTGGCAGTTTTCAAGGTTGCTTTTCATTTTGAGCCTCACGGGCAAATGGCAGGGAGTTTGCATGTTTTTTTCAGGCAAGCTTTAGAGGGTCTGCTTAGTTTGAATCTCTGTCAAACAGCTTGCTGCACTTCAGTATTTTTCTAACATATTTCGTGTTTCTTTCTACATATCCTATTTTAATAAAAGCTACCAGAAAAAAAGCCTAGGATAATTAGATTTAATTTGGATATAATATATAGACAGCACGGTCATTCCAACTTGTTATAGAAGCACAGAGGTAGCTGATGCTTTATTCCAGCCTCTTTCCTCTTTCTTTATCCTCGAGTTTGAAGTAAGAAAAGGGCCTCTTACTTTATGGAAAGCTAGCACTTGCTTGGTGGAAAAAGAGCACTATAGTGATTTTGTCTTTGTAGATGTTTCCCCTCCTCTTTGCATTAATATAGAGTCATTTCCTTTTATAGAGGTAATATCAGCCCCCTGCTTAGTCCATGTCTTGTTTCAGATGCCTAAACACATCTACCATCACTTGCTCTGCTTTCATGTGATGCTGGATACGTGACACAGGGTCTCTGAGAGACCTCTGACAATACAGACCTACCTATTCAGTGCCTCAGTATAATCTCAGATGGCACCTGGTGCCTGTGATTAGGCAAGGTATACATGCCCTTGTTGCCAAATCAGCTGATGTCCAAATGTATGGGTCATAATAGAAGTCAGCACTTTGAGAGCTGGGGGGAAATTAACACAACCTTTCACATTCCACAGCTGAAGATGAGCGGAGATTTGAGCTTTCATTACATGTACTCATTTTATGACTCTAAAATACAAGTATATTCCTCAGGAATTGGATAAATTCTGTATTATTATGCCATTGACGAATTTAAAAAAATAAAACAAAAGTTATGTATAAAGTATATTCACCATATATCCTATAGTCCTGTCAAAGATGTGGAGTCTGTAGCTGGAATGTGACCACAGTCAGAGGTAGATAAAACTAATTTTGTACCTTGCTTAATGACCATCATGGTAATTTCTATTTTATTGCATACTGATGATATTGCCATTCTAGGATATAAAGCAAACTGTCCCTCAAAGATTGTTCTGTACAAGTGATCACTTATAGTACATGACTGAAACACTAAGAAAAAAGTTATTCCCTAATATATTGTTTCATCTTCTATTAATTAAAGATAATAATGGATTTAATGAAAATCATATCTTATGTATCATATCTTATATAATATTTGGAGAATTAAATTTTAGGTTCCTCAGTGCTCTTTTAAGACTTCTCTGCCTGTTTCTCTCTGGTATTCTCTTTGTACTAATCCGTCTAGTGCTGAAATTCCAATCAGTGTTGCAATTTAAAAGACAGCTTCAGATTAACATCATTCCAGGCCATCTGGTCTGGTTGAAATAAGTTGAAGCCAATATGATTCCAAATGCAAAACAATCTTAACATAATACTTTATTTAAGAGTTAAAAGCACATTTCCACATAAATCATCCCTAAGGAGATAATGTTAACACTTCAGCTTACCAGAGTGTTTATTCTTGCTATGCTTTCCTATATTTTCCAACCTTTCAATAGTCAGAAAGGAATGTGCATCTTCATTATTATTAGCACATACATTTTTAGTCTTCCTTTCCCAACAAATAATTTCACACACTAAGATCATGGAACAGATCATCTTTAGTGCTATCATGCAGCACATACAAGACAACCAGGAAGTCCCCATAATCCAAGGGGGAATGGCCTCACTCTTTAGCAATAAGACCAGTTCTTCAGCTATCCAGACCTCTGAGCTGGAAGACAGGGCTGGGGAGCATAATGAAGCCCCCATAATCCAAGGGGAAATGCTTAGCGACCTGCTACACCACTTAGACACACACAAGTCTGTGGGGCTGGATGGGATCCACCCAAGGGTACTGAGGGAGCTGGCAGAAGTGCTCACCAAGCCACTCTCCATCATTTATCAGCAGTCCTGGCTAACCAGGGAGGTCCCAGTTGAATGGAAGTTAGCAAATGTGACACCCATCTACAAGAGAGGTCAGAAGGAGGATCCGGGGAACTACAGGCCTGTCATTCTGACTGTGGTGCTGGAGAAGGTTACGGACCAGATCATCTTGAGTCTCATTATATGGCATGTACAGGACAACCAGGTGATCAGGCCCAGTCAGCATGGGTTCATGAAAGACAGGTCCTGCTTGACTAACCTGATCTCTTGTCACATGATGGCTCTCTTAGTACAAGAGGGAAAAGCTGTGGATGTTGTCTACCTGGACTTTAGTAAAGACTTTCACACCATTTCCTACAACATTCTCCCAGAGAAACTGGCTTCTCATGGATTAGACAGGTGTACGCTTCACTGGGTAAAAAAATGGCTGTATGGCCAGGTCCAAAGAGCTGTGGTGGAGTAACATCCAGCTGGCAGCCGGTCACAAGTGCTGTTCCCCAGGGCTCAGCACTGGGGCCAGTTCTCTTTAATATCTTTATCAATGATCTGGACTAGGGGATCAAGTGCACCCTCAGTAAGTTTGGAAATGACACCAAGTTGGGCAAGACTGTTGATCTGTTGGAGGGTAGGAAGGCTCTACAGGGGAACCTGGACAGGCTGGATCGATGGGCCAAGGCCAATTGTATGAGGTTCAGCAAGGCTAAGTGTTGGGGCCTGCACCTTGGTCCCAACAACCCCATGCAATGCTACAAGCTTGGGGAAGAGTGGCTGGAAAGCTGCCTGGTGGAAAAGGACCTGGTGGTGTTGGTCAACAGCCGGCTGAATATGAGCCAGCAGTGTGCCCAGGTGGCCAAGAAGGCCAACAGCATCCTGGCTTGTATCAGAAATAGTGTGGCCAGCAGGACTAGGGAAGTGATTGTCCCCTTGAACTCAGCACTGGTGAGGCTGCACCTTGAACAGTGTGTTCAGTTTTGGGCCCCTCACTGCAAGAAAGACATTGAGGTGCTGGAGCATGTTCAAAGGAGAACAATAAAGCTCGTGGAGGGTCTAGAGGACAAGTGTTATGAGGAGCGGCTGAAGGAACTGGGGTTGTTTAGCCTGGAGAAAAGGAGACTGAGGAGAGACTTTATTGCTCTCTACAACCACCTGAAAGGACGTTGTAGCAAGGTGGGTGTTGATCTCTTGTCCCAAGTAACAAGGAATAGGACAAGTGGAAATAGCCTTGAGTTGCACAAGGGGAGGTTTAGACTGAATATTAGGAACACTTTCTTCACCAAAAGGGTTCTGAAGTATTGGAACAGGCTGCCCAGGGAAGTGGTTGAGTCATGATCCCTGGAGGTATTTAAAACATGTGTAGATGTGGTGCTTAGGGACATGGTTTAGTTCAAAGGGACCTTTAAGAGATCATCTAGTTCCAACCCCCCTGCCCCATCCAGCCTGGCCTTAAAACACTTCCAGGGAGGGGGCTATCCACAACTTCTCTGGGCAATCTGTTCCAGTGCCTCACCTCCCTCACAGTAAAAAATTTCTTCCTAATATCTAATCTAAATCTACCCTCCTTCAGTGTATACTCATTATCCCTTGTCCTGTCACTACAGCCCTTGATAAACAGTTGCTTTCCATCTATCCTGTAGGCCTCCTTCAGGTACTGGAAGGCTGCAATTAGATCTCCCTGGAGCCTTCTCTTCTCCAGGCTGAACAATCCCAACTCTTTCAGCCTGTCCTCATAGCAGAGGTGCTCCAGCCCTCTGATCATTTTGGTTGCCCTCCTCTGGGCCAGATAAAAACATAAAACTTGTTTCAAAAACTAGAGGCTTATTTCAAAGACTGACTTCTGCTTGATACCATGTTAAGAAAAAATGTATCAGAAACAAACAACAACCAACCAAACTCAAACATACACATTTTTTTCACTTGTAACTCTTAGGAAGAAATGTCATATCAGGTTGTTTTCAAGGTTTTTAAATCTACATACAGGTAAGATCATAAAGAACCAGTAAATAGAAGATTGTAGTTGTTCAAGTACTGATGTCTGTCAAGCCATCCTACTTTTGAGAGTTAATTCCATCTGTGAAGCACATTCCATTGTAAACTATTTTCCATTGGGGAAACAAAAAAATCTGTATCACAAATTTGGAGAAATTGCTTGGTCCTTTTCTTTTTGTTCTTAAAAAATAAATTATCTCTTATCCTATGTTCTGTTTTCTTACCAATTTCAGAAAGAGTACACAAGGTATTATATATACTTCTGTACCAAAAATAGCATTAAATTCCCTATAAAGCAGTTTGGTCACTGACTAATCTATTTGCATTTCAAGCTGGTAAGTTTAATTTAGATGTTTCTGTGGTCCGTGATACTTACTCCAGTACAGGATAAAGAAGAGTCACTTCTCAAACTACCCTTGAAACAACTGCATCCTGCAGTAGGCAGGAGAGATGGTGCTTCTCAAATGATATTGGATACCAAGTGCCTCCTGAGTGGTGAAGTCTAGGTTCAACTAAATGTATGGAAAAAATGGCCCTGAAGCATAAAGGCAATATCAGCTTCTATAATAGATTATATAATCACTCTCATTTTGGTTGTCTTGTTCAGAATGGAATACCATGTTTTGTTTCCTCATATGATAAATTTGTGACCTCTCAAATTAAAAAAATATTTTCTTCCATCTCTCTGTTTATATAAACCCAAACAAAACAAATTGAATGTTTATCCCTCATTTCTTCACTAAATTATAATTTAAAAAAAGATATAATTTCAGGCTCTTAAGAAGCCTGTATTTCTACTGTTATGTCAGAAAAAGTATGAGGTACTTCAAATTCCATGTGAAGTATAAACTAATTTCTACTAATAAATTTTTATAGATCAAAAGGAGAAGTTTAATAAAAAGGTATAAAAATAAATGAAAATTATTTTAATAATTTCTATCATCTCCTCTGTAAAAATATCAGCTAAAAGTCATATCCTTCATTTTCTTGAAAAGTGAATCTACATTTAACCAAAAAGGTGCTTTGAAGTCATCCTCAGAGTAAATCTGCCTCTTTTATTTTATTGAACTTTCTGTACAAGTGATGCATTAGTTACCAGTAACTGTTAATAGTAATATTAAGTAATAAGTAGAAAGAATAAAAAGAAAATTAAAAAATATTTTTTCTTTATTATTGGTAGTTTCTTTTGCTAGTTTTTCAAAATGCCAGACATCTTCAATTAGTTTTTTTAAAAAATATAAAACCCACTCAACTTCTGAAGTATTACCAATTCTTTTCTTCATACATGGAAGGGAAAAAAAAAGACAACAGAAATTTGCAATTTATATTCAAATTTCATCTTTAAAGTTGAGCTGATTAACAGTATTTGAAAACATTACATCTTGACATCCAGTTGGTGATCACTCCACATCTCACTAGCAAGACTATATTTGATTCTGATCATCACCGAAGAGAGATAGAAAAGCTGAGAAAATTCAGAGGAAAAAAAGAAAAAAAGTGTTTAAAGAATTAAGATAGAGCAAAAAGAAGAGCACCAGGAGTTAAGCAAGGGGATAACTCTTTTAGAATGCAGTGGTAACCTTCAGTGACTTGCAGTCCTGGCAACCTTTTGTGCCTTTGAAACTTCTTTACAAGACTCAAGGGCAGAAATTTGTTTAAGGTGATAGAAGGCAATATAAGCACATTTATATTCCTGACACAGAAAACTACTGTTGTAGGCTGTAGAAGAACCATTGCTCATGCTTTTAGAACAGATTAAGCACAGCACTAGAAAACGTACTCTTTGAAACAATCCTGTATTGGCAGGAAGATGATAATTATGTAGTATGTGTGCCTACAGCTGGTGGAGAAGACATTCTTCACGTTCCAAATGACTAAGCTCCCAGAGTTCTGCTGCTGATATTAATTTTGAGACAATTTTAATTACTAAGCATTGGCTTGATGTCAGCCCCTATTGAGGGACCAAAACAATATAAATTCAATCTCTTGACGAAAAGGACAAGAACCTTCCCTGCGTCCTCACATGTATTCTGAAGTTCTCTCATGCATGAGGAATAGTTCATTCAGTACCTCAGGCCAATGAGATTAAGTCCCTGCTGGCTCCAATGTAAAGACTGGAAAATTCCATTACATCTTCCTTTTCTCCTGAGGCTTTGAAAAAAGTCTGCAGGGCTTTTCCTGATTTATGTTAGATTTGGCAAGCAAAGACCATGATTTTATCTTCATGGTTCTTAAGTGCTTAAGGGTGCATGGTATATAACCAGTGTGGATTTACTAAGTGTTAGGAAAGTAATTCAATAGTCCATTTTATGACCAACCCCTTCCTTTCTGTAGCTGAATTTGTCCTTTCCTGGGGTTTAACTTTAAACTTGAGTATAAGATGGGGTGTTCTTTCCAGTTAATCTCCTTAAATGGCACAGTTCCAAATCCTGGCTTCAAAGCTATCAGTTCTAAGCACAAATGCCTTCTGAAAGACTGAACTATGGAATCTTCTTTCATGATACGCTACCTGACACTGTGCTGCAGTTTATGGTTCACATCAAGTTCCTTGGAAGGTCAGTTTTTCTTTCTTTCCTTTTTTTTTTTTTTTTTTTTTTCCCTGATGAGGTCAAGTCAGAGAAAACAAAGATATTGCAGCAGAATTAAATCTCAGAGGAGCTCATAGCTCCCCAAAAAAAGGACTGCAGCCCGTTCCTCATTTTCAGAACTACGTAAATGGCCAGCAAAGGAAATGTGTTGACTCAGGTGTTACTTTTCCCATCTGGCAGTCTACTCAAAGTGTTATATAATGTTCTCATCTATCATCACGTGTTTCTATTGGCAATGAAGCCTGAAGTAACCATGAAATAACACTTGAGTTATCAAGTGCTCAAAGCACAATTCAGGTTTTCATTAAAAAAAAATCACCAAGTAGTTATTCTATATCATAATATGCTGAGGAAGGTTTTCAATAGATTACTTCTCTGTCTTTGAAAGATAACTGCAAATCCATGAACCCTGTACTCTCATGGGGTCTTTTTTAGATTGTGAATAGCCATGGTGGAAAGCAAAGAAAAGCAGGAACGGTAGTATAAAGGAAATCTTTCACCAGTATTAGTACCCTTTTCCAGTATCTTTTCTTCATTTGTCTGGTCCAGTCATAGAATCATAGAATGGTTAGATTTAGATTAGATGTTAGAAATTCTTCACTGTTAGAGTGGTGAGGCACTGGCACAGGTTTCCCAGAGAGGTTGTGGAGGGTCCATCCCTGGAAGTGTTTAAGGCCAGGTTGGATGGGGCTTTGGGCAGCCTGGTCTAGTGGAGGGTGTCCCTGCCCATGGCAGGGGGANGGGGGGGGGGGGGGAGGGCTGTCCTATCTTATTTCATACATAAAAAATGGTGGTTCTATGTATTTTTCCTTTCTGCTTCATGAAGACACAATAGCAAGCATCTTGGTGTTTGTTAGACCTTATCTTTACCTCACACTGGACCATATCTTCCCCTCCAGGACATCAGTCAGAAAATATCTCTGTACACATTTTTTAATTAAAGGTTTTCAGTGCTCTTCTCAGTTAACTTAATTTCTGTTTCAACCAATAAAAAATGGGCCCATACCCCCATGTCTAAATCAGCTGAGCAGATGAGTATTAAATGCAAATGCATCTGAATACAAAGCATACTTTAATACCTGTGGGATGCCAGACTTGTCCAGGCTTTTTGGTGCCGAATACAGGGCCATTATGAGCCAGCAGAAGGGGCCCTGGGGGAGTCCAACTTGGGCGAGAGCAGGGATTGAGCAACTTGCTTATCTTGTACTGATAAGCACTGGACCTGAACAGGGACAGGAGATGAGCAATTTGGTCATCTTAACAGATGCAGCGCCTGACAGTCTACTCCTCAATCAACTAAGTGACGCCTGGGGTGAGGGGGAGCCTTCACAGCTCGACTTTACTTCAGTAAAACTAAACAGACCACTGCTTCTCTGTACTGAATGCCTTTGTTCTCCACCACTTCCCCCCCAGCCCCGATCAATAGCCCAACAAGCCATGTTAAGGGCCAATCAGCACACAATACCTGACTTAGTCCCAAAAGTATAAATCTGGCATTTAGAATCCCTTTTTTTTTGAGGATGAGAATTCCAACTATCTGGATGGGTCAATGGGCCTGGACTTCTCTCCTCCCCAAGCAGGGACGCCTCTTTGGTAAGACTTGCACCTCCGATTATGTCAGATGTTACCCTGGGAAATCTACCATTAACAAAAGCAGTGAACTATTAACTTGAGCTCAGAATTGTTGCAGTAAGTACATTTATCAAGAGTAATTCCAAACTTTTCATATCTGTTGCCTCAATAAATTACCTATTTTTGTTTCAACTTTGCAAAACTGTTTCAGTGAAAAGTCCTTAGTGGGGCTCTGACAGGCAAACGTTGACTCTGATAAGTGGCTACACACGTAATCCTTTAGACATAAACCGTTGATGAAGTCTGGGACTAAGACTGGACCTAACTGCACCTAGGCTCTTCTCTGAGAAGGAGTTTAGAAAGCAAGGGGGTCCTTTCTGAACCTTGTGACTCAATGGGAGGGCCTCCCTCAGCCACCCATCAGACTTGTACCCTTTTATGCAACAAATACCCTTATGTGATGTTGTAATTTGCCATTCTCGAGTATACAGAGGATCACTAAAGAATGAAAATGCTGAGGAATAAAAGGAGAGTAGTGATGGAAGAAAATAAAAAGGGAAGTGAAAGAATATGATGAAAGACAGACTAGAATAAATATTTTGAAGAATAAAGCATTAGGAGAGGAGAAAGAAGTCAGAGTAATAGTGAAAGAAGTTAAAAATTGAATCAAATAATTGTGAAGTTCTTTTAAAGCATGGTCCATTCTGTAATAAAAAAAACCAGCATTATTCTTAAAGGCAACCCTTATGAACTGGAAAAATCCTTTTCATTTCTAATAAATGGCTATAGAAAAAGAAGATACAGACAATATTGCTTGAAGTCTCAAGAAAGACTAAAACCAAACCAGTAAATGTGGAAGAAAGATGGGAAAAGGGTAATAAAACTGGGTGGGTAAGGAGGGGGCACAAAATAAAAGCCAAACACCAAAACTAAACCAAAAACTAACAATGACCCCCAAACCAAATGAAAACCAAAGCCCCTTGCACAATTACAACTTCACTCTAATAAACCAGAACAGAATCTTCTTAGTGTCCATAGTTCCATTGAAATTATACCAGCCTTGAATATTTAAAATAAGGACTGTAATAGAAATATCTCATAAGGAGATAATGACTTTTAGGTGATATATTTGACCCGGATGTAATTAAAAATGTATTTTTAAACCCATATATTTAACCTCTTACAATTTGTAAATGCCAAATTTTATTTTAAAAAGAATGTTATTGCAGTTCACATAGCTAATAATGAAATTAAGCCATCGAATAATCTAAGATTTTTTTTTTAAAAGATACAAATCACAGTATTCACAGGCAGAAGTGACTTGAAATCTACTTTAGCCTGAATACATTGCATGCTATCAGTAGAGTTCTTACTGCTTTAAGAGAAACATGCCTACCCTTGGCACAGAAGTCATTCACAAAATCAACAGCCACAACACTTTTTGTCTAGGTGATTGCCTGATCCCCTGTTACACTGAACGTGTCCTTGTGCTTTCAGGTGCTTCCTTCAGTACTCCCAGTGTCACTACAGCATATACGCTACTTAAAATGCTCCCAGCATTGCTTGCTTGACCATGCTAAGTTCAACTACTAATTTCAGTAGTGTTTGGTAGTTAGAAACATCACCAGCTTTAATCATGCTAACAAATGCAGTTTAGCTTGTCCTGAAACATTCACTTCATTTTCACTTTAGATAGAAACATTACTTTCTGATAAAGCTAAAAAGCACAAAAAAATTTGAAAATACTTTCTCTTCCTTTTCTCTCTCTCACCTATGTTTTAACCATACTTATAATTTAAGGACTGTATCAGATGCGAGTCTGTGGCACAAGCAAGACGTATGATATTAAATACCAGGTCTTAAATATTTCTGATATACTTTAAAAGGATCTCTGCCAGATGCTTGGTTTCATGAGCTTTGGCATCCTTTCAGAGCACTTGGTAACCAATAACATCCATACCAAGAGTATTGTGTATTCTGAAATCTTGGAAGTATTTTTGCATTATAGTCAGCGTAAACAGCAGTAAAGTCTATACAGGATATTGATTCATTATCTCAGGCAGAGAGATTTAGCAAGCTGTTCACCAGACATTTGATTTCTAGCACAAGAATCCCTTACTTTATTCAAAATAAACTGTCAAAGACTTTGGAAAGCATTAAACTCCAAGCAATGAAGGGTTTAAATCAGAAAAAAACAAACAAACAAAAAAACCAAAACCAACAACAACAACACCCCAAAACCCCCACACACAAACAGCCACCAACAAAAAAACAACCAACAAACAAACCACAGAACAAAAAACAAAACAAAACAAAACACTAGAAAAAAATAATCACATTGAGCTCTATCTTTCCAGTTCCATCTTTAATGCCTATCCTAGATGAGGAGAATAGGAGGATAATAAAAAAGTTTTTTTAGGTGCAGTCTGTAACATTCCTGTAATCCTCAAATCCTTAGGACACTCTTATTTAAGCATCTTTTATGGTATACAGTTTTGAAAGCAGGACCATACCAACAGCTGATGACTACACAATAATTACCTTATTCATTGCCAGTACACACTGTGATGGGCAGGACTAGCTTGGTATTAGCACTAAGCATGAACCTGCTCACTTTTCCCGTTGCAGTCAGCTGAAGGGACCTACTGGTCAGGTGTTCCTCAGTCAGGTGGACAAGCATTGGCCTCTCACTCCTTGAAATGTGCTGCTCATCAGTCTTGCAGAGCTGGCATATTCTTCCTTTTCATTTAGATTTTTGCACCCTGTAACATCAGACTTTTTGTCCTAATTCTTTGGTGATTTACATCTTTATTTTAAACTGTTACCAACTAGTAGCAACTTATTGTGAGCAGCCTTGAGGAGAAGGACATGGAGGCGTTGGCAGAAAGAGCTAAGCACGACCCAGCAAAGTGTGCTTGCAGCCCAGAAAGCGAATTGTATCCTGTGCTGCATCAAAAGAAGCATGACCAGCAGGTTGAGGGAGGTGATTATCCCCTCTACTCTGGTCTCGTGAGACTCCACCTGAAGTAGTGCATCCAGCTCTGAAGCCCCCAACATAAGAAGAATCTGGAGCTGTTGGAGCTATTCCACAGGAGGGCCATGAAGATGATCAGAGAGTTGGAGCACCTCTGCTATGAACACAGGCTGGGCGAGTTCTGAGTAGACCTTATAGCAGCCTTCCAGTACCTAAATGGGGCCTACAAGAAAGCTGGAGAGGGACTGTTTACAAGGGCAAGTAGTGATAGGACAAGGGGTAATGGGTTTGAGCTGAAGGAGGGTAGATTTAGATTAGATGTTAGAAAGAAATTCTTTACTATGAGTGTGGTGAGGCACTGGAACAGATTGCCTAGAGAAGTTGTGGATGCCCCCTCCCCCCGAGAAGTATTCAAGGCCAGGTTGGATGGGGCTTTGGGCAACGTGGTCTAGTGGAGGGTGTCCCTGCCCATGGCAGGGGGGTTGGAACTAGATATCTTTGGAGATTTGGAGATGATTTGAACTAGATGGTCCCTTCCAACCCAGGCCATTCTATGATTCTATGACCTCAGTAATCTTGTTTCTACATTGTTTCTTTGTTTCTCCTTTGTCATCTTGCAGTTCTTAGTAGCCTCAGCAACTTCTCTGTTACAGACATCAATACTAGGTATTGCTCATGATTAGCTTCACTTAGCAAAACTGGTCTCTCATTCATATCAAAATGTGCAGTTCTGACTTGCACTGAAGGTAGCACTGTTTCTTACTTGTAAGAACTTAGTTGTGAGTTCTTAGAACTGAGAAGGCCTAATGAACATAGTGAACATGGATGAACAAAGAAGAATGGTTGTAGAAGAGACAGATGTACCAAAAAAATCTCAATACTCAGTAAGTGTGGAAACAAATTTCCTTAAGGGGAAAAAGGAATACAGAGTGCATGAATCAATATGGGTATAGAGACTGGCTAATACTGAGGGAATAGAAAAAAAAGTGTCCATATATTATAATAGCATAAAAGATGAAGTGGTTATTGCCTTGGGAAAATGACCTAAGTGACCTTCCTTCATTTAAATTAAGTAATGAAAAAGCCCCTGCTATTTTAAGATATGTAGTCTAAAACCTTTGGAATTAGCTCACAAATCTTCAGCATTCAACAGATAAGTATTCAACATTTAGTAAAAAATCAGCAATGTCTCTTATTAAAGTATTTGTAATTTAAAGTTGTCACCAGACTTGCAGATTTTGGTTTTCTTCCAAGAAATTGCCTTTGACTTAGCTTTTGTCTCCAAAGATAAACAGTGCATATAACTACAGAGATAATTACCTATGTCCTGAAAAAATAGAAGTGGAAATTCAGGAGTGTTTTATTCAATCACCTAAGTCATATGCTAGCACCACAGTATTGCCATTTAGTTAAAGCTTTCTCTTTCTTGCTTACCAGGTTTGCATGGTGTAAAGCAGAACCCCACATCTGTTTTCTCTTCATTTATGTGTACTTTCCTGTATTCCATTGCATGAAGGAGCAAAACACTAGGGAGAGTTAGAGTCCTATCCATGGCTGTGGAAAGAGGTCAGTCTGGTGGGCTGATCAGCTACACTTGGAAATGTTGCACATGTTGCTAGCTAGACCTTGTGATGAATGATGCAATTAATATATCTTCACTTACTTTGCTTTCTCTTAAGACTTACCATTACTTACTATAACCTGATAATTAACATATAAGCTTGGTTATTAGCTGCAAATTATGTCTTCTCCTGCATTTCCTAGACCAGCCATAATGCTGGTATTATGGCCTACATCACAGACAGCCTTTGCAGTCAGAGAGCTCTTCATTTTGGATTTATTTTTAAACTTGATTAGAAAAAAACATTTATTTTAAGATAAGCATACAATAAAATCAAGCGGTAAATGAGAACATGACTTTTGCTCTACACAGAGAGTGTCAGTGCAGAACAAATTTGAAACCACTCAACAAGAAATTTTTCTTCAGCTACTAAGCATTTATAGACTTATGTCCCAGTTTCTGAACTATTGACTTGAAATCTAGTTTATCTTTTTGCTCTTAACATCAATAAAATAAATGCTATTTGTATTTCAAATATATACTTCTGTCTGTTGGCATTGATAACAGTAGCAGGGCCAAATAGAATATAACAAAACACTTCATCTGTTAGGAAGGACCTTGCTCCTGTACTGCACAGCTACAGGAGGTATCTGAAATTGTTCGGTGTCCTGAAATTAACCTTCTTTGTAAGTGCCGGACATGAGATGCTCCACTGAGATTCCATTGACTGGTATCAGAAAAAATAGCAAATTTGATAGCAAACTTGCTTCAATTTAACTCACATGATGTGGAAATTAGTTTGAAGGCAAATAACTAAATTCCAGGAAACTACCATGATATTTCAAAGATATTTTGTTGCCCAGATGTGTTTAGTGAGTTCTTAAAAAAAAAAAAGTTGTCCAGTTACAATCTTACACATGTAGATGCACTGATGCTGTTCCAATCCCACTTGTAATCCAGGTCCTCTGTTACTGGAGTATTTTCCAGAGAACTAGCTTTGACATTAACAAGAGAAAATTTTGCTTTCAGGCTCTTTTAAACTTTAGCAAATGTATGAAAAAAATATTAGCTAGCACCACTTTTTGTAATGGCTTATTCTAACCTCATGGAATTTTATTTTAAATTTAGCTCACTATTACCATACAAACTTTTAAATATTTATTTTAATATAAATCATGTATTGCTGCTTATTATATGCTGACTGAAAGTTATCCTCCTCCCCCAAAAAAGTCATGCAATTTATAGGCCATTTTTTAACTGTTCTATTCATACTGTTTATAATAGACCTTCCCTGTTTTTCATAAACTACTCCCTTGACAATTGATTTTTAAGATAATTTTTTTTAAAAAAATACAAAATATTAATTTGCCAGCATTTTTTGGCTTTGTTTTGGATTATAAGATTTATGATTATTTCTTAATTGATAAAACAAGAAAAGATGCAGAAAAAGGCAAGAACAGCAACATTTTGGGGCAGGTTCTTTGCACGGAGAGATGAACAAAGAACCAACGACTCCCTGGGTTTCCCCAGGGACAATGTGTATGTGTACAGATCACGCACAACAGAGGTATGATGAACTTCTCTAATGAAAACTGACAGCAATAGACTACAAACAGAAATTTAAGGAAAAAAAAGTCATTATTTCAAAAAAGTATAATTCATTTATGGGACTTATTTTTATAAAGCACTAAAAAGGCAAAATATGAATGAGTCAAAGCTGAAAAATATGAAGAACAGGTCCACTGATATCAGTTTGTCAGAAGCACTAACCCAGGATTGCCAAAAGGTTGCACTAGGGTGAACATTGTTCTTTCCATATAAAATATACTCTATTTCTATATAAAATATTTTATATATTTCTATATAAAATATGACCCCAGGGTCATACAGCACCTTGGATACTTGTTTCTTGTCACTATTGCCATTGCAATATTGGATTTTTGGTCTGACTCAGTAAAGCAGTTCTCACATTCTCATGTAAAAAAAAAAAAAAAAAAATCAAGTGAAAGCAGAACTAAGTATTTCTATATTTTAGTGAAATATTTTTTAGATAAATATCTTGAAGGTATGTTCTGGCCCAGTAGATTTTTATTTTCCAAGAAAGAGAGAAAAGTTCTCATCCAGATATGTTTTCTTAAGAAAACGATTTCAACTAGCCAAACTTTGCCTTATAATAGTCCATTGAATGAAGTGAAACTGTGCCACATTCACTTCAACTTATGATATATTACATTAGCACACAAATAACTGGAATAATGTGCAACAATTTTATTAATCTGACGCCTTCCTGGATCTAAGATATTCAGAGGTAAGGCTGCATGCATTGACTAATAGTTTATCCATAATTTATGCCTTTGAAAAAAGAGAAGAAAAAGAAGAGAAAAACTGGTAAAAGTGAACAATGCAGCATTTATGTTAATTTATAGCTCACAGCAAATTTTCACGTCTAAACTAAGCCAGTAACAACAGAAGGCATATTATGGAAATTCAGATGGATTCTCAGCACTAACGGCACGCCCAATGCCCTTGCAATATTGTTTTTTTGTTTACAGTTAATAAGATACACAGAAACCTTCCTCTGTTACAGCAGATAAAGTGCAATGACAGATATTATCGATTTGCACTTCCACGCTCTAGCACACTCTGCTTTGCAGGCACCTGGGTGATACTCTGCATCTGTGGATGTCATGATTTTCACCCTTCTCCTGCTCAGGGTGAAATAGAGAGTTAGAATGTCACTTTTCTCAGTTAATCTTCACCATATACCTTGTCCTGCTTCTGCTATTAGAGTTTTCATTAACTTTTCCAAGTAAACTACATAAGCAGTCAAAGGCAACAGCTGAATTGGAAAGAAAGAGAGTTACTTCTCAGTTCAGTATTTTAATTAAAACTGGGGGGGAGGGGAGTGGGGAGAAAGAAAGAAAGAAAGAAAAGCAAAAATGGAAGGGTCTAGTTTAATTCCAGAGAACTCCATAGAGAATGCAGAGAAGCTGAAGCAATTTCAAGGGAGCCAGAGCATTATTTACCAGGAAGGCAATAGAGTCAGCACAGACAGAAACAGCTTCCAAATGTGACCAGTGAGGCAAGTTAGATCTTAAATAACAATTGTGCCTTGCTGCAGGTAGAGTTTCCAATTCCAAATGTGACCGGTGAGACAAGTTAGATCTTAAACAACAGTTGTGTCTCTCTGCTTAGATAATAAATCAGTGCTTAAAGGAAACTTGTTTACAAACCTCAGTATGACAGAATTAATTGTAGTAACATCAGCCTACAATTCTAATGGTATTTTACAGGGAAATACTGCAACATTGTTGAACAAAGACCTGAAGATTTCCAAGGCTTCAAAGTGGAAACCCTTTTCTACTAGTTCACACTTGAAGAAAGCAAGTCATATTAGACTTCTCATCACTTAAAATAATGTTTTATTAGGAAGTAAAGTAAACCACAACTGGAACATTTGTTAAAAAAGAACAACATAGGACTGATAATCCAGACAGAAGTAAAGTAAAGGTTTGAAAATAAATCTGCAACCTGAGCCCAGACTCAATATTAATGGACGTCCTTTCCTTATCTCCACACTCTAAGTCCACTCAAATTTCCCAGGTGAAATAGAGTTCCTTCTCCAACATCTTTGTCCAGCACCAGTTTCTTTCCCTCATGTCTTGAGGGAGGGGAGGGGGGCCTTGTCACTGCTCACCTCACCAAAAAAGCTTTGAGTTCCTCTCAGAAAACTCTCACTCTGGATTTGTGCTACATGAACTACATATCTGGCGCTTACTAGTCATTGGTTCTTAAATTTTAGACCAGTCTCCCACTCTAAAGAAATGTGCCTGATCTTCACGAGTGCTCCTCTCCTCTCCTCGCCTCTGGAGAACCCGAGGACTAGCACACAGCAGTCAGGGCAAAACCAGCAGCCTCTCTACCACCCACTCGCACACCCAACTGCATAAATGAGAAACTTTGGAACAAGCAAATTAAATTTTCCTATAATGTGTCAGAATGACATAAGTGCATTTGCACCCAGGGCGAGACAATTCACATTACACAGAAAAGTCTCACTAACGTTAATACGAGAAGACTTAGACGCATACAGTATAAGTTATATACCAGACATTTTGGTAGAGTATTTCTTTGAATTTGTGCTTGCAAGACTGCAGATTTAACTTTTTGTTTAATCATGAAAAAATAGCATGCGTTCTTGTAGCCAGTCCTTCAGATAATGTTAAGTCTATTTTAATAAGTGCAATACAATGCATACTGCAGAGTTGTGCAGCTCTGGTTTTTTTTTTTTTTTTTTTTTTAATTGCAGTGCATTTCTGAAACCAGAAACCAGCCAAGACATGACTTTTCTGGAAATTATTAGAGAGTAATATGAAGATTAAGAAGATAGTTTTTAAGAGTAAGAATCAGATATAGAATATCAGATATTTAAAAGGGAACCTCTTCTTCCTCCTCCTTTTGCCTTTAATACAGTCAATTCACTAAAATATTGGAAATATATTTATTTGTACTATAATGCAATATCTGAAAAATGACACCTTTAGGAATTATGTCACAATGCTGATAATAAATACTGTGATATGCAGAAATCCAATTTTCAGTGATACAGTGCCTGTAAAAAAAGTCAGTTCCAGTACACTTAAGGGTTTTAACCAGGGAAGTAGAGAATTTCAACAGACACCCTATTAAAATGTCTTCTCATTTATTTGTATACATGTAAGGAATACACACTGAAAGGATGCATTTTGGTTTGGTTTTGCCCATCTATTTCCATCATTCTGCTAGAGTAATTCATTTCTGGAAAACTACTTTAAAAAAAAAGTCTTTTCTGAATCATTTCTTATGTAGAACTCCTCTGAACCACTAAAACCAGGAAAGAGCCTGAAGATATTTTAATAAAATCCAAAATCATTGTCCCATGAAAAATAAATAGAAAATCTCTACAACTTTATGCATTGCTGAGAGACTATGCTACTTGCATTAATTACATCCAAATATTCCTCAATACACCTGCCAGTGTGACACTGGGCTAAAAAAGATTATAAAGGTCATTGCAGGTCTATAGTTTGGCAAGATGTATCAAGATTATCAGTAATAAAAAACAGAAATAAATGAAGAACATTAATAAGTATAGAAAACAATTTTTTTCTGTATACCTGATCTCTCACAAAAAGAACTTGGAAACTTTCAGGAATAACATTCCAAGAGTAAAGCACATTTCTACTGGCCTAGAACACTAACATATTTGGAGGAAAAAAGGTTATTTTCTAGAACTCAAACTAGCTTGAAGTTTAGTTATCCAAAATGACACAATCCCATGTGCTCATTAGGTCCGGTAATTTGTTGAAGTCACTTCTATATGTTCATTAGTTTGATCTCCAACAAGTTTTTTAAATATTTTTTTTTTCAATTGACAGAAAAAAAATAATGTTTGATACTTGTATTGAAGGTTATATAAATAAATTGTTGGGTGACAAGATTGTTTTCTGTAGGTGTTTTCTGTCATTTATTTTCCTGCCTTCTTTTCCAATGTTTATAATATCATCTCTGCCTAGCATGACTCCATCATAAAATAATCCCTAAAGCCAAATGTGACAAAACAATAATACACTTTTTCTTTTTTTTTATTCAAAAGAGGAGATCTGAGAGTATAATATATGGAAGAGAATGAAAATCTTATCTTTACACTAAGTCCTTTTATACTCAGATGGAAAATAAAGGGTGTTTTTTAAGCAAAAGAGAGATATCACTCTTGCTTTCTCTTCTGTGAAAGCTGATGATATTGATTTACCCCTATATATTTTAAAGGACCCCTTACAAAGGTAACATCCAAGTTGCACTTTCAGTGGAGTCCCTTTTCCTGAAACAGTCTAACAACAACAAAAAAAAGGAGGCACAGACAGCATAGATGAAGCTTACCTTTGCTTTTTCACCCCTGAGTATATTTTAGCTACTTTGCTACAGAACAGAGAGATATTAATATCTTTTACCTTTCTTTTGCTGACATGTGTTACCAGATTGATCCCTTTACCTAGCTCAGAAAGGCCAGTTGTGCAGGAAAGATCTAATGCAGATCCTTCTTTTTTTATTCCCTTTTACTCCCTCTCCCCCAAATCTTGACACAGAGCTCAGCCAGCATCAGGTGGGATTCATGTGGGAGTCACAGCGGGGACCGGTCAGTAGCTACTGGGCAGTTTCCTGCAAGAAAAGCTGAGAGTCGGGGTGAAGTTAATCACCTCTGGGAGGGTACTAATGAAGGAGGTGAGGAAATCATCGTTCTGGAGGAGATTGGTAAGCAGGTACTTTTCCTGGACTTTTGGGGAAACAAAAGTGTCTCTGAAGGAACTTGGTCCTGTGCTTTGTTGTTTTGTTTGGGTTTTTTTCTTAACTTTAATTAGTGTCTTCTCTATGTGTTTCTGCTGCTTAATTGCTGACTTGAACAGCTTTGTGATACCAGGCACTGAGAACAATGTGAAGTAAGTATTATATTTTATTATTTTATTATATTTTATTTTATACTTAGATTTAGGTCTTTGTTTCTCAGCTGTAGCAAAGAAAACTTTTCCTCTCCATATATTGGAGGATGAGTGCTAATGGGCTGATTATTTTTCCCACACCAGCTGAGGATGTTAGGTCTATTGATTTTCCTAACAAATTCAGCTGTGGCTAAATTTTAATGTTAATACTACAAAGCCTGTGGTATTTTTCATGCGCACTACAG
>VXBL01001164.1:1754870-1840800 GCA_013400195.1 Aramus guarauna | reverse complement strand
CGGCGGAGAGGCCGGCAGGGAGCGAGAGCATCGCAGCCCGGGGCCGCAGCGCAGGTGTGCCGCAGCCCCCCCCTCGGGGTTCGCCCCCTCTGCGAAGTTTCCGCAGGGGCCGGGAGGAGCGGGGAGGGGAGGGGGCACCCCCGGCCGGCCGGGGGGAGGCGGGAGACGCGGCCGCGCCGGGGGGGCTCTTCCCCCGCCGTTCCCTGTCGTTGGATCTCTCAGCCATTTTATGTTCCGAGTGGAAAGTGGCACACTGGGGCACCGCGGGGCGCCCACCGCCCGGCCCCCCGGCATCGCCAGGCCGCCTCTTTCCCTGCGTTCGTGTGCGATTGCTGTGATAACTCGTGTTCGGGTCTCACCAGCACAGGAAAATCAGAAAATGGCTTAACTGTTGTGACCCAAATACACGTGCATGGTCTGGTGACCCAGTGAGCATTAGGTACCTTTCACTGCCCTCTCCGCTTCTGATACCGCAAACCCTCAAAGGCGGGATTTAGTAGCTATTGCTACTTCAGGGCTTGAATATGCAATCTTTACGTAATATTGAATTATTACTGTTTTCTAAACCCTCGGGGATAGTATTTTGCTCAGAGTGGTGGTTGGGAGCTCTGTTACTTTCAGCATCTGTTCTGTTTACAAGACCAAACCGGTCCTGGTGAGCATCACATGCATGTCCGGTAAGCTCTGTGTCCTTTTTCTGTTCGGCATGAGTTGACTAGTCCTGTGACCAGACAGCATACAGGATTGAATTGGAGTCTGGGCTCTCGCTGATGAAACTATTAAGAATAGTAAGGGAGAGGGGTGAAAAATACCTTCATCCACAAAGTGCCATAGTACCAAGTGTGAAAGGTCACAATCATGGAGCCATTATGATTTCAAAGATGGTCTGTGTGGGCCACGGCCGTGCACGTGGCCAAAGTTGCAAGACTGTGGTGAAAAATGGAGCGACATGAAAATGGCATCAGGATACCTGGGTTGTAAGGTGCTTCCTTTGAAAGCAGTAGGACACAGTACTGGTGCTGCATTCATATCAGAGAACAGGGCTTGTGAATTTTGGGAGGCTGTAAAGTCTATATGCTATACTTGGTAGCTACTTTATCTAGTGCTTATTCACCTTATGAATTAAATATCTCCTTTAATTTGAAAGAAAAAAAATATTTTCCACATTTAAACTGGGTGACAATTCTTGACAAACTAATAACTAATTATTTTGCCTTCTACTTAAAATCTTACCAAGTACTTTATATCGGAGACCATTGCTGTTAGTTCTAGTTCTAAGGTGATTGGATTCACTGAGGATCTCCATGAAGGCAGATTCCTCACACAGTGTCCCTCCATTAAAATCAGGAAGATTGCTCCATCTGGAGTGTTTTGTGAAGTTAGGGTTTGTATTTGTTTTCTTCTTCTTCCCATTCCTTGGGTAAGATATTCCACGTTCAGTTTTCAGTTTTGATTAACATGTAAATGATGTGACACTTCAAACAAAATGTGTTATTATTAAAATACTATTGTAGGTACCCATCACCCTTTTTATCCCCTATTTTCCCCCATTCCCTTGCTATCTGATTAGTTTTTGGCAAATTTAAGTTTAATAAAATTATTTGAAGCATTTTACCTGTGGGCTGGTGGGGTTTTTTTTGCCAGTTAATACTGCGTTAAGCTTCTTCCTTACGACTTCTAAATGTGCTGCAATGCTTTTTGTTTCTAGTGATCTGTTGATGCCCTGCAGGGGCATACTTACTGGGTCTTAGAAGCTCTACTACAACGTTTTTAACAGACTTTCTGTTGAACAGTAATCTATGTTTGAATGGAGAGATGGGATTGGAGCTAAGTAAAAGGGAAGACTTAATCCTTTGGTAGCTTCTCTATTAAGCATGTGCTGCTGGTCACTGCTAGGGACAAAGTGGCAGGATCGTTTTGTGTTCCAATAGCAAGCCTATATTTTTAAGGATTGCAGTTAGTTTTATTCCTTTTTCTAGTACGTTGTTAGGAAGTTGTGCATTTTTTAGTCTTCTCAGGAATTTCGGGAGAAGCTCTGTTGTAGAGAGCCGTCAACCAGGCTTGAGCTTTGCCTCTAACAAGAACATGCTTGTTCTGCTGCTCCCTCTTCTCTAATGGGAGCTAAAGCTTGACCAAATGTCAGTGCTGCTTCTTCTTTTTGGCTCTGAAGAAAACAGCAAGCTACAAGGTCCATGCTGCTTACCAGGATGAGCTGGCACAGCCTCAGAGAGAGAGACATGATGCCTATAGCTGAATGTGGAGCCACAGGAAATGGTTTCTTGGGTGTATGAGCATTAACATCTTAATTTGGATCCCAAGTGCTCTTTTAAAGAAAACCTCTCAATTGTCTCTACTTAGGCTCATGTAGCCAAGTGGCTTTGGTGCATAAATTGGATTCCTGTTGGAATGAATGAAATTAGAAAGCATGCTCCAACCACTAATGGACATTTGGTCCCTGGGACCAGGCTACAGCTGGTTAGAAGTAAAACCCAAGAACTTGTCTGGTGTGGGTGTCAGATCCTTAGCACCAATTAATTTGCTCTGTGGATCTGGCCCTGTTGGGCTGCGCTACATGTTCATGTAGACACAACCCTTTCTTGCTGGGTGAGGAGAAAGTAAACACGAGGTGAAGATGTTAATATAGAGCTATTAGGATAGCAGGACTTTCTATTGGCCTGGCTTTCTCTTCAAAATAATGGAAGTATGAAGCGGTAGAAAGGTAGTAATTAGAATTGTAGAATATCTTAATTATTTTTTTTAAGAGAGAAATTATAAACCAGCTGGAGAACAGACGGGTATTAGTGACATTATATTGTATTTGTTCTAAGCAGTTTTGTATGCAGATCTTCTGCTTCTGGTTTCTGTTACTACTTCTTTTTGCTTCCCTTAACTAAAAGTATCTATATATGCATTTGTGCATATATAAACATATATGTATATATACACGCACACATACATTTCAACAGAGACGTTTGAGTGACTGCAGTTCAGTATATTTCTTTTAAACTTCTAATACTCTGAGGAAATCCTAATTACTTTGTGTGTGAGAAATGTGTATTTATGTGGCTAAATTCCCCTAATATTTCTTATTTCCTTATCAAATGTTACTTCCCTTACAAGATTGATTTAGAGTAGTTTGTACAGGTGTTTTGAATGCTACCAGGGTCATGTGCTCAGCAGAAAGAAAGCATCCTACTCCCCATGAATTTCAAATTTTAGGGATTGAGTATTGTATAAGCACATAATGTTTGAAGTGCTAAGCATATATTTGAGTAAGGTATTGAGGAATGGCTTTAAGGAAATGGATATGGGTTGCAGGTAGCTTGATTGTATTTAAATTTATAGCAGTTCCTCTGTAATTGTGTTTACCTGATTTTAGAATGAGATTTCATATCAGTGCTTTTCTGTACTTTTCCACATGAAAGACTGATATTTTCCTTAAATGGAGGGCTAAGGTTTCACACTAATTTCAGTCTTTAATAGTTTGGTTTTTTTAATGAAGTACCTATATCCGGGGATGTAAGAATGAAAAGAAATGCCTTGGAGTTCTCAGAAGGCTGCTTTCACTGCTGAATGTGTAACTTCTGCATTACAACCTCTGATGAAATTTCTTTGATATGCTATTGATATGTTTAATGAAGGAATGTTGTAAAACAGGGAATAATTTTATTTTATGTGGATTCCATTAAAAATAAAAGGTTGTGTTATTTCAGCTGGGTCTGAAACTTGCAAACAGGCTGTTTCTTCAGCTTTAAGTATCAGCTGCTCCTTCTGGTGTCTATAATGGAGCGGATGTCATGTTGTAACTGCAGGATATCTAGCTGGTAACAGTTTGTTAGCTTTGGTATATGAGATCATTTGTTTGGCAGCTGATACTAGTAATTCCTTTGGTCATAGCGCTGAAATGCTTGGTGAGCTCCTACTCGCTAAAGCATTATTTCACACCATTTATTACCAGCCTGGCAATGTTCCACCTTCTGAAAAAGGAAAGAAAGCTGTAGTGAGCTTTGAGTCTGCTTGCATGTCAGTTTGCTATATCTTTGTTAAAATGAAACATTCCTCAGTAAATTCTTGTAGCCTAACTGGGTTTCTCTTGAGCGTCTTGCAGCTTTGTAGACATCCACACAGGAATAATGCTACTGAGCACCCATGTACATCTTCATGCATAGAAATACCATTGAACATCTGGCTATAAACTCTTCAAAAAAAACATTTGGAAGAAAATAACTTTTATATGTTCTGTAGGAAGGGCAATGCAGCCCAGGGCCAGATCTGAGCATGGGGGCAGGGAAGGTTAAACAGCAAGTCTGAGCCACGTACCTCTTCACTGAGAGCTGAAGGTGATCCTTAAGGTGCAGTATTATACCTCTGCTCTGGCATTAGCCTTCCCTCACTAATGAGAGCTAAAGAGTAAGTTCTGCAGAAAGAGATTTATTAGTCTCACTCAAGGAAACAGCTTAGAGAGGAGGTGATTGAAAGTATGGTCTTTCGACATGGAAACCACACTTCCAGCCTTGGGCTGTTTTGGAGGAAAACAAACCAACCCCTGAGTCCTTTGGCTTTTGAGCTTTGCAGGAACCAAGGCCATTCTCCTTAAGTTGTTTGGTTTTCTCCTCCTCTACACACTTCTGTCACTGAACAACCTCTTGGTTTCCTCTAGCTGTGCTCTGAGGCTAACTCTCATTTTCTCTTAAAGCTGCAAGAAGACACTCCTTTTTTCTTTTTTTGCCACAGATGCCTAAAAACCTGTGTGGAAATGCATAAGCTACTGATGTTCTCAGAGGGGTGGATGTACCTTGGCTATTTAATTTAATTATATGAAAAGATGCATCCTTGCCCTATTGATCAAATTGGTTTTGCCAGTGGGTTACCTTATTTCTGATTTACAAGGAACTTACCATGGGGCATAACCAGCTAGTAGTGTATTTCCTACACACCTGACTCTTAAATTGATGTACAGTTGGATAGTACATGGTTGATTCCTTATTCTTAGGGTACTTTTGCTGTTTACATGTCCAAAACTCTGTAGGTGAGTACTCTGCCACATACTATGCTCAGTAGAAAGTCATTTGGGGAACAGTAGCAACAGAAAGCTTTGGAGCTACCTTCCTTTGTTGGTAGCACAACTTAAAGCAGAATGCACTGCAATTTAAAGGAATGATGCTAATGCTGTAGGGACATACTTGTCTGTTGTAAATGGATTGATGTGAGTGAGAAAGTAGAGCTGCTTGGGGCTGAAAAATGTGGACATTCATTCATAAAAGCTGAAGTATTAGAGAAACGGTTTAAAAGCCGATGCAGAGTTTTATTGCCAGTAGAGGCTGGCTTCATGTAAACTTAGGTAAACTTCATAAACTTATGTAAACATAGTTGGAGTAGCAGAATAGCTTTGTTAAAACTTGAGAGGAAAGGAAAGAAACTTCTGCAGCAGAGGTTTGACAAAAATGTTGTAATCTTTAGTCATGATGTCATCCCACTTTGACCTTGCGGGATGTGGATGTTCCTGTGCATGGTAGTGGCCTTTAGTTGTAGCTTTGGTCAGAACAGTGAGTAATAGCAGACTGAAAACCCAGAGAAAATGGATATGACAAAATAGCTGGAGTCAGAGGGGCTAGAAAATGGAGCAGCTGTTTTCATAAAAGCAATTTATTTCTAGTTCTGGCATTTCAGTAATATTGAAGCTGCTGAGGCCTTCTTTTGCAAAGAGAATTCTTTGGACTAATACTGCCTATGTGTGCTACAAACCTTGGTGACATGCCTGTTCCTTTAGGTATTCCTTCTGACACTAACAATCGCGTGCTTTCCTCTGTAACCTACTTTGCACTTTAGTGATATTCAGGGATGGTTTTTGAAGAGAAGACTCAGTTTGAGCCATGTGTTGTGTTTTAGATTTATCAACAGTTGTTTCTACTAAGTGCACCCTTGATTAAGAGCACACTGTTGTCTTGCATGCCACTTAAAGAGTTGTAAGTGTGTTATGCTATCCTAATTATCAGTATTTGCAATGTGGAGGTTTCCATGGGCACACTTGTTAGGCAAAAGATGAGGAATGCAATTCTGTAGGATGGTGGTTAACAGGCTTGCTAGAGAGAGTAAGTGAGAAAAGGAGGACTTTGAATTGGGTGGTACTCATGTGAATACGGCAAATATCTGTCTGCATTTTTGCATGCACTTCCTGCGATAGTGTCAGGTTACTACTGATCTGACTTACTCATGGATGTGGTTGTTCACCTTTACCTGTCATGAATCATCTCCTCTGTGTGTGCTCTGCCTCTGTTTCTTAATCTTCAGGCTCAGGTGGTTCTCCATTTTGCTTGTCTCACTCCATTTGCCCTTTTTGTATGCGTTTGTCGCTCAAATGCCATAGCAATGTCATGTTTTTATATGCAAGATTGAGGTCACAAGACAAGCTCCTGTACAGACTGCAAGGCAAAGAATTCTTCTGAGGCACCGAGAGGACTAGCTTAGGAGTTTCAGTGCCTGTGCATTCCCCACTACAATTAGGGCAAGTATGGGTGTTTTTCCATGGCCAACAGCCAAAATACCTGTTTTGTCAGTCAGCATGCTTCCTGGATGTTGGTGAGATTTGTAGAATTGTACTGATAAATGGGCATGAAGGCTTTACATCACACTTGCTGCTGTTAAAACTGACTCATGACTTTCCTTCCATAGACTATGGTGAAGTGAAACTTGAGCTGTGTGTGATGCAATTACTGAATCAGTATGGAGCTTTCTCTGCAGCGTGTTCTCACCTCAATACAATACGCTTCAACTTTTGTCCTCCAAGGTGCTCCATGGAGTTTCATAGGTGCTAATGAAATCAGCTGTATGAAGTAAACAAACAGACAATATTTTTAACTTTTCTAATAGAGGTACTAACAGGCTGAATTTGATATTGGCACTTTCAGATTAAAACTCTGAACACTTTCGTATTTATATATTATAATGAAGTCAGGAAGATTTTTACAATAATAACTCTTAGCTTTTATTGTCATTAAGTTTACTGACTTTCATGAAAGAAAACTGTGGCTTGAATGAACTCAGTGCTCTGGATTTCTGTGCAGAATCTTTGCACTGCATTCTGAATCTGGGTATGATCCGACACCTGAAATTGCTGGACACTTGGGTCTGGGTATGTGAATCCACGGCTTCAGGGGTACAGAAAATATGAGCAGAGCACATTAGATGATGTTTTTTTGAAGGAAACCCCAGAGTGAAGGATCTACAACTCTTGAATACATAGTTCTAAGCAGATTATTCTTAAATTGTTATTCTTCCCCTGAATGTGGATCATTTTGCAGAAATTAATGTAATGTTCCAGACCTCAGAGGACTTTAGCACTGCAAAAGACAGGTACGGAAGTCTTTTAAAATCTGCAACTAAAAGAAATTAGCTTATATTCAGACAACTTTTTGTATCTGTCTTCTGTTTTTCTGTGTAGGCACATGAGCTTGTTCAACTATTGCTGATCAGTTGAATGCTTGTATCTGTCATCTTTCCTTGCCTTTCGTTTCATGTTCCCACAAAATAACCTTTTAAAATCTTCACATTTAACATTCTCCTGTCTAACTTGCACTCTAAAATGGGTTGTGCTTTTTAAGACAAATCCTACTATGGGAAAGGTCATGGGCCTTTTGTTTCTGAGGTCCTGGCTTGTTTAACGTGACTGGGTTAAGCTGGGCAGAGACCTGTTGAGCTGCCCGAAAGGAAAGTTGGCAACTTCCAGTGTAGGCACAAGGAAGAAGCTAGTTAGGTGCAGAAACCCCTTGGCCCAGCTGTACAGCAGCAGGGTTAGCCCGTGGGTGTTAAAGGCTCTGGTCTTGGCAGATGGCTGCAGTGGTACGAGATGCTATTGCATTCTCCCATGCTGTGCTGGAATTGATTGTTTGCTGGACATTTGTCACTTCCACGATAGCGTTGATAGAATAGATAGTGTTGGAGCCCTCCTCAGTCATGTCTGTGTAAAGGTCAGTGATATAACCATCTCTTGCAGTCGTTTGTGTTAAGCAGAAACGGTTACAGAGGGCTCATATGTTCTAGTCCTCAGCTGTGCTGGGAAGGCTGGAATAAAGAGCTGGCAGTTGGTAACCACTTCAGTTCACTTGGCAGACAACTGTAGTGACATGCATCTGAGCTCTTACTTGATCTTGGCTTTTAGCCTGGAGGAAGGTTGCTCTCACATGGTAGCTGGTTGAAACAGTTTCAAGAGTGCCAACCTCTGCCTTACCAACTGTTAAGAGTTTCTAAATTGCATTGAGTTAGAGTTGGAAAAATTAACCCTCTCTCATTATAAAGACATTTATGACATCTGGCTGTGGATATACAGCATGCTTACTAAGTGCTAAAATGACTTCATATATAATTCCAAGTTCTAGAGTTGGTGAGTAACACCTGATGACTTCAATGTTTGGGAGACTCGAGGATATAAGTCAGTCATCCACTGTGGACTAGCTCAGCGTGCAGTTTAGTTCAGAAACAATTCAGGTACTAAACTTGTGTTCAGAAGTTCCTGCGTGCAGCCTTACAGACAGGAACATGTTTGGTAATGCTTTTGAATGGAACTAGGAAAATAATGCGTATTTGAAAACTAGCTTTTTCTGTCACTTTATGGTGGCACTTGGTAACTGTAAAATGCCTGTGTATAGCTGGACTGGATAATGGGTCCGGGGTAGGTATGCAACGGACAGGAAAATGAGAACAGAACATTATATTTTTGTGGTGGACATGGGTTTTTCAAAACAGTCAACTCAATGAACCTGTGTACACATCAATACGGTATCTGCCTGCTTTCTTTGTTTTTAAGCAAAAAACACCTGGTTGGAATGACAAAGGTGACCTGAACCTCTGAATTAAACTTTGTTTACTGCTTAAAGAAATACTTGTATATTTGTATTGAAATGCTGTATTGGCATGTGAACTAGAAATATGATAGCAGCAGTGGCTTTTCATTTGCATTACTGAAGCACTAAAAGTTGGCCAGAGTATAGACTTCATTAGAGTTGTGTCAATGGGCCCTGTTTTGACTAGAAAAGAAAGTGAGAGTTTTGTTTGTTTTTTAATGAAGTTGTCCTGAATCTGTAATTGTTAAGAAGGCTCTTGGTGAGTCTGCTCTGGTAGACTTCATCTTGGGAGAAAGTCAGGTCCATTATAAAGGATTTTCTTATACAGTGTTTTTCTGGAAAACACTGAAGGAACTTGACCAATTCTTACCTTCTCACAAGAAGAAAAGTTTCTAATTTCTCTAAATAGGTAATTGCTACATAAGCTTGCTGACTGAAATTTTAATTTCTTTCTATCACTGAATCTTCAATGTTGAAGCACTTTCCTGTTGCATGACAATGTTGCAAATGGCTCTTTGTGATTTTTTTTTTTTGTAGTAATTTTTTTTGTCCATATATTTCATGATTGACAGACTGCCACTTGGCAGCCAAATCTTAGCATGTTACTGGGTGTAGTCAACTGTCATTATGTATAAACCTGGCTGTCTAAATTTTTAAGTCTAATATAATACCACTATTTTTGAGAAAATGTTTAGAATCCAATGTGAGTAGTTAGAGCGGTTGGCCTGCCTGAAGGAGGAGGCTATTTTGTAACTTAATGACTATTTATACATTCAAAGTCCTACGCAATTTGTGGTAAACAGAATGTAACTCTCTTGCATAGTGTCTTGCAGCAAAGTTAGGTTTGCCCATGCCAGTCAGCTGCAGGACTGTGGTTTGTTTGGTTGGTTTTGTGCAAAGTATTTTTCATTGAGACAGTTTTATGGTATGAGTGATTTAGTTACCTTGATCATCTGTACAAGGTCCTAAAATGTGGCTCCTCCTTCTCTTTCCAGTGAAACTTGAAAATAAATGCATGTAAGCCTTCAAGATGCAGTGCTAGTTACAGGGAAGCTACCTTCCATGCTACCTACAAGAAAGGGTTAAGGAAAGTGTTTTGGATGGAATAGACAAATTATCTTAACAACAACAAGAGGAGCAAAACATATTTTTGGCTATAACTAGTGAAAAATGCCGGAGCTGACGTTATATCCGTCCATGTTATCACTTCATTCAATCTAAGTCAGGATTTCCTGGCATTCATCTAGACAGAGGCGATGGACTTTGTTCATTCTATAGCAACTTTTGGGTGATCAAGCATGGCTTCTTGTGTATGTGTTCTTTCCCATATCCTTGCCAGTTGGGTAAATCAGTAAATTTTCATAAATATTCAACGTAATTAGTTTGGGGTTTTTTTTGTTCCCTTCCTAATTATTGCAGACTATCTTTTCAGTTACAATCTCTAAGAGAATTGAAGGCTCACCTTTGATTTCATATGTTATGAATTTGGGAGGGTGCACCTAGAACCAGATATCTTAATATTTAGTGAAATCATACTGCTGAGTATGTACATTTGAGTTAGTTGAACCTGACCACTTCTGAAACAATTTCCCTTGGATGAAGGGTGTGGGGTCCCTGGGTAGTGCTTGCCTCTAGCCCCACTCGGAAGCATTCTCTTGTGCGGTGGGAGTGGATGTTCAGAGCAAGGACAGGGAGGGGATTTGCAATGCTTTCCGTGCCCCTGGAGAGAGTACCCTAAACTTATTTAGCTGTGAAGTTTGAGAGAGAATGCCATGTCCTCTGAAGCCTACAAAGCCCTCTTGTAGCCTTTTCATAGCAAGAGTGGAGGAAATTTGTAAGAAAATTCTTTCTGTTAATATGCAGGTGGTTTTAGTGACTTTGAGTGAAGATGTGTGTTTTAGCAAAAGGAATATTCTCCAGCTAACTAGAAAATATCGGTGGAGAGGTATGTTGAACATCAAACATTGTTGTTCATAACTCTGTATCAGTTGGCTTCAATGTGTATTTACTTATGTCTAATAAATTGTTTCGTAGTCATGGTTTTATATTTTCATATTCTAAAACTACCCTTTTGAAGAGAGGCTTGAAAGCTGTATACAGACTTTTTCTTAATTTAAAAAAAATAAATTAAAAAATAGGGCTTTACAGAAGAGGGAGAAGGAACAGGAAAGAGCAGGCAACCAAACCCATGCCTCAGGATACCGCCCCTAAGGTGTGGTGGTGATGTCTGTGTTGGCCTGCTCATTTACGTAGGAGATACTAGGGTCTGAGATCTGTCGGTACTTTCATACGGCACTGAAATACAACAAGAGCTGGTATAGTGTTATAAATACCAGATTCTGCCTTGCGTTATTGCTCAAAATTCTCCTTCAGATATGCAGTGTGTAGTTCTTCCTTCTGTTCAAGAGAAGGTGGGGGAAGGCAGAGGCAGTAAAGCTGGTAGGATAAGAGATTTCTATTCATCTCATTTTCTGGCAGAGGCAGGTCTCAGACGTGCCTTGGCAGTGTCTGTATTTAGTAGCTGTGTTCCTGGATGCAGGCCCAGTCACATGGCGCCGCTGGAACAAGTGACACGGGAATGATGCATTAGCCGAGACCCAGCGCTGTGTGCTGGAGGAGGTGGGGTGGCCCGGCCAGCCAGGCAGCCTGCGCCCCGGCGCTCAGCAGAGACGCTGGACTGAGCACCGCTTGCTCACGGCCAGCTGCTGCTGTTTGGCTCAACGGTTTGGCTCCAGTAAAACTTGGAAGTTGGTTACTGGAGGTGCCTCTAAAAAGATAAACTGGAGGGGGGGGAACCCAAACCCGTAAGAGGGCTAAATTAAAAAGTAAACCTTCAGTTCCTTGAAATGATAAAGTTTGTTAATATGAAACAACTTCTGTAAAATATTTGACTTCATTTAGATCAACTGAGCTCTCCTAGCTGTTAGAAGCTATGGGGGATAGGGGGGAAAGTGGGGTGGAAGAGGGAAAGCTAATTAAGACTAAGCAAGGCTTTCTGTACTGAGAAAAGGACTAGGTGATAGATCTAGTGTGCTAACCTTATTGCATACTTCACCTCTCTTTGTGTTTATTTTTGTTAAACTAGGACTTTAAACGCTTAATGGTAAACCACAATTAAATATATGCACTTTTTTGTGCAATTACAAGTCTTGGGCTCTTCTCTTTGCTAATGTGGAATGCCATTTCTGGGGCTAGCAACTGAGAGCACAGTCTCCACCGTTCATGGTACTACTTCAAACACATTGTTCTTGTTGGGCTTTTTGTTTGCCTAGGATCTGGTTTGTTTGTTGTTTACATTATCACTGAGACACTATATGAAACCTAGCACCCAAACTTCTGACTTGTAGATAAGCTAGCGAACAGTGAATCCAAACTCACAAAGTTAGCTGAGTTATGAAACGCTGGTTTAGTAGGCTGTTCTTGATCTTTGTGGAAAGATGATGTGTGCAATTTATGGTGACTTTAACTGTGTGTGTTAGCCTCTATCAGGTGGGGGGGGGTTTTGTGGTTGTTTTTTGTGTGTATATGTAATTTTGTGTGTATATGTAATGGTATTGCTCTCTAGCAATGGTGATGAAAAAAGCTTCCACCCTTGCAAAAATTCAGGATGTTTTCCTTAAGTAAGGAGTCTGTGGAATTCCAACTTTTCAGGGAACAAATATATCCAATGTTGTTTTGCTTTTCATACAATAACATATAGATTTATTTTTTTTTCAAGTAGCCTTTCTGTACAGGGACCTGATATTGAGAACTTAATTTTTCTCCACCAGAACTCTACAGGAAAATCTGAACTGAGAGAAGTACTGCAAATAACATGTTCCTTCACTTGTTGCATGACTAATCTGCAATGTATCCTGCCTAACTTGTGTGAAACTAGTAACTGTGTATCATGCTTGAACAAGGTGGTTCATCTGAGGTTAATAGTGCTTTACCATATTAGGACTACTTTAAATCATAGTGTAAAAAGAATGTGGTGCGGCATCAGCACAGCTCTTCCATATCCAAGGTTTATAAAAAGGGGAGGAGTAATGTGGGGTAAACACTTCAAATTAGGAGGGAGGATGGGAACCTACATAATCTACAGAAGCTATTCAACAGACTAAAAGAGGGAAATTCATCACTAAGAACTCCAAAATAGATTCCACTTCACCTTTAAACATGTGTTTTGGCACTCATCCTGAACGTCTGGGTTATAGGCATTTTTTTTGTGTATCAGTTTTGCAAAGTGTATGTTTTGCAAAAACAAATGCTCACTGAAACAGCAGGTATGATTCAAACTCTGTTTTTCTATGCTTGCCAAGCCTGCTTCTAAAGCTGTTTGGAAAATAAAACCTTATGGGAGGCTCTGCAAATATTCTGTTAGATTTGGAAACAGTGCTTAAGTTTTACTGGACAGCTGTAACTTGTACAGAAAATTATTCTCAATTAGGTAACTTCATCATATATATTTCCTCTTTTCCCCACCCCAAATTTTCTTGCTAAAGTATTTATTACCTTGAGTTGAAATCATTTAGGCAATTGTCTCGCAGTGAAGGACAGGAAATGACCTACAAACAGAGCAGGTGACATGCTGTCACATAGCCTAGAAAAGAGCGATTAAACTCAGCTTCCCAGGGGATTGTATCGGGAGAGCAGGACACTTTCTTTCATTTTCCATATTGTGTCCTTCTTGGACTCAGGGTGTTTTCCATGTGTGGGTTTGCATTATTTGTTTTTTTTTTTGTTCAGAAACTTTTCTGCAGATTTTCAGTGGTAATTCCCCAGGCATTTTGGGATTTACAGTATTCTACAGGTGACCTCATCTACAGATAAGGTCGCGTTGTGAAGCATGTCTATTTAGTGAGATTGCAGGAGTTCCTACTTCTAGTCCATGATGTGAATCCCATATTGTGGTCATTTAACTGAATGTTTCAGAGTTTTTGTTTTGGTTTTTGTTTGGGGGAAAGATAGGACAGAAGTGAAGGCTGTCTGTTGCTGATTTTAATGTAAGCTAGGGACCTGGCCATCAGTTGCTTGTTTCATTTGCACTTCAAAGGTGACTAGGAACCCTGATGTTTAAAGTAGCCACTCGCCCTCTCCTAGATCGTTTGAATAACTTGAGAACCGGCCAAAGCTTTTCACTTGTTTCCCTCACTTGGGAGGAGGATTGTGATCTAATACTTGTCACTGCTCTGGGAATTGAAACTGGGCTTTGTTTCATTGCTATAGGCTTCCCTCTGCAACTGAGCAAGTTGTTCAACCTAACCTTGCTCTAGTTTTCTGCTTGACTTTTGTCCAGTGTTTAGAGGTTGGGGTTTGCTGTGATTACGAAATCCTTTTAAGAAGGGTGCTGTGCTGTTTAGCAGGTAGCACGTAGCACTAGGTTTTGAAATCTTACGGTGTTTTCTAACTCTACTGCTGCATTTTTGGGTGACCATTAGCAAAGTTATTTTCCCTTTTTCATCTGGAAGAGAAATAGCACTATGGCTGTCATAAAATATCTAAAATTTTACTGATGGGAGGGGGAGCCATGTTCTTACATATGAACATGAAATATAAGCAGACATGTATGGATAACTTTTAAAGCAGGGATGGGGAAGAGGATTTTGTTCTGCAGTGGAATTGCCTGAGTCTCAACAAAACATCAGGTTCCTCCATTTTGTTTAAAAACTTAAATTTTCTTGGTTTGGAAGTATTTTATTAGATTTTTTTCATCAGTACTGTCATTAAATTGTTTTAATAGGCACTTGACTATAAATTTTCATCAACCAACCTGATGTCTGTGACAAACTTTTTTGGTTGTTTTCCCTTCTACTTTAAAAAAAAAAAAAGTTTTTCAAAATAGACATTTCAGATTCTTGGCCAAGTGTAAATACTATTTGTCCTTAAAAGTAAAAGCATTACAGTGCGGAATTTCTAGTGTGTTTCTTGGTGTTGGTCACTTTTTTAACTGATAAACATATGGCAATGGTGACGGATTCTTAGTTGCTCCTAAGCTCTATGAGGTTGCTAGGGGCTGTCAGATGACACTTGCTCACATGAGAGCCATTAACAGGGTGTTGTAGCCAGTGTTAGAACAACCTTGCAGCTAAGGGCGAGTCACTGCAAAAGCAACTGTGCTTTTTTTTTTTAAGAGGCCATATGGTTCAGTCTTGTGACTACATAATTGCCAGCTACCTAATCACATACCAGGAAACAAACATAGTTAAAGTCAATATTAGCTGTTGTATCTGCTACGGCTTTGCAGGCTTGCTAGGAAAAACTCTGCCAGCAGCAAGAGCAAGTCTACGATGGGTTCTGAAACTTGAAAGTCATGTCTGCTCCTCTGCCTGGAATAATTGCAGCAGTACCTTAGCTACAGCTGTCTTTCTACATTAATGGCTTATAGAATATATGAAGATCTTTTTACCTTTTCTGCCCCTAACAGGAAATTCAGCAGACTGTGTTCCTGTATAGGGAAGAAAGCCGATGGTATTACCACCGTTAATGGTTGATCTATAGTAAGGAAATCAGCTTGAGGCTGTATCTCCTCAGTGGGCATTTAGTCTCTTTGAGGGAGCATTACAAGAGGATTTGTAGCAAAAGAAAATGTGCGGGGGTACACCAAAAGCTACAAATGGCACAGGGGGACAAATAGAAAGAGCAAGAAACAACAACGATGCACCACTTGGAAACAATCTTTCTTGTACCAAGTTGGATGAAAGGATTAGAACATCTTTGAGAGACCAAAGTGTCAGCTGTGTGAGCAATGTGACTAGACTGCTGCAAAACAGGTATGCATGTAACTTTTTGGTATATGTGATTTTTTTGATAGAGAATGGACATTTTTAGTTGATATTAGATTTATACTCATATGCCTGATGGTGACTGATACTCCAGAAAGTCTTTGCTATTGTTTGAAACCGAATGTGCATTCTTGACTCTGATGTGTAAGATTTATGTATATGCAAACCGAGGCATGAAGGATAATTGCCTTTCTTTTCAGTTAAGGTTAAGTAATCTTACCTTCTCTTTCTAGTTTTCTAATTAGTTTCCCCTCTTTTTTTTTTTGCCACCTCCCGTGTTAGTGGGTCAAGTAGTACCAATGTGCAGAGCAGACAGGAGAGACTGCTGTGGAGCAGGGAAGAAGGGAGAGGGGAGCCCTCTGCTTTTCTTGTAAATGACCTCTAGATCAAGCATTACATCAAAGTAATCTGGAGTAGGAATAGTGTTTCTTTGACTTCTTTTTCAGAAGTGTACCAGCATTTCTCTAATGCTTGAGTCTCTATTGCTATGTAACTGTTGAAAATACTGTTCAGGGCAGCTTTTTCCAAATTCTAACACCCATGTTAGGTGTTAGAATATTTATTGTACATTCGGGATTGCTGATTTAAGAAGCAGAAAAATATAGATAGATGTATAGGTTTCAGCCTTTTTACTTCTCTAGCCTATACCTGTTGTACTGAAGTAGTGAGTAGTTAGTCGCTTTCAAAAACTTTTTAAGGTCAGCTGCAGTAGTTTTGAATATAAATTAATGGGTCACTCTTCACTTACTGCATGCATGCTGATTATTATGAAGGTGAACCAAAAGCTTTCTTTGTAAAGATCAGAGTTTGAAGAGCTCTATTAACTGAAAATACTGTTTCAGGGCAGAATGGGGCAAACTTCTTGTGACTTTTTTCCCCAGAAACAAATGAGTCTGCTTTCCCCTAAGTAAGAGAGATCTCCTTGCCTCCATGTCTCCTATCTGTAATGGAATTAATGTTGAACAACCCAAAGAAAAGTAGCTTATATGACAATTTAAGAGATAATAAAGCAAACTTAAGCTTCATATGGAATCTGGGGAGAAAACTTGCTGAGATATCTGTAAGCTGTTCCAGACTTGTGGCTTTCTTTCAAAAAAAAAAAAAAATTAGCCAGTGTTTTAATATCTTTAGTAGACTTGGGTTTTCTGTTGTATGAATGTAGACAGTTTGACTTTATTTTGACTTGAAGATGATGTTCTAGCATCTTACACACGCAGGAAAGATCTGCTCTGGAAGGTGAGGCTAGATAAGCTGAACTGTTCAAACAGACTGCTGATGCAGAAGGCAATAATCACATTGCCTCTTGTTCCTTTGTTTCTGGTATCATGCTCTTGTCCTTTTTTCCCCATCTGCTGGCCTTGGCCTTTCCAGTCCTTTTAGAACTGGGTCCCCTTAGGGAGTCAGTTCAGCTCACCAAGCAGGCAGAAAACTGACTCAGGAACAAGAACACTCAATTAACATTATAACGAGCCTCAATACTTATTTGGAATGTATAGGGAACGTTTTCTTTGTGCCCTTTCCTAAAGGTATGTAACTTCATGGATGTTAGTATAACTCCTGCTGCCACCAAGAGGTAGAGGTTCCATTGCCGCTTACTTCCTTTTTCCAGCTACATTTCTGATCTGCTTTTGTGCCCTGGGACAGACTCTGCTGCTGCAGAGAATTTGGTTAGTTTACAGAAGGGTCCAGCAATTAGCGGAGCAGACAAGAGTAATAGGAATGGTCACGTAGTTACAAAAAGGGGAGAAAGGATATTTGGGGCTCTTATTTTTGTGGTCAAATAAGAACCATCTGTTCCGTCAAAATAACCACATTTAACCTGAAATACAAACATCTGCACAAGCTCATATTAATTTAATTCAGCTAATTGTTAAGGGTATGCATGACCTGGCATAATGCATTGCTTTTAAGTCAAAGTGAAACATTTCAGTTAGCTGTCAGTCTCTTCACTTCCTTACCTTTCTAGGGTGTAATGTTATTAGAAGCCTGGTTTGTCATTTTGCAATACATTGACAGTCAGGTGGCTGAAAAATACTCTTACTATAATTTTATTCATTTTATTTGTAACATTTGTTTTATAAGTCTCTTACGTATTCCTTCAGCACAGATTTTTTTATCATTCTGTTTATTAAGTAGTTCTTAAACAGGAATTGAACAGGTAAGGTCTGTCTTGTATAAGCAGAATGAGAAAACTTTTATATAAACAGGACTAAGGCAAATGATGTTTCAGTTAATGTTTAGTGAAACTTACTTTGAAGGCTTTTTTTAAGCTGACTGAAAGAAGCAACATTTGTTATCCGAAAGTAGTGATTGTAGCACATTTATTCTTGCTAAACATAAGAAATATGAAGCTTACCCTGGGGATTACATAGTTTTGTTATCAAAAGTGACACTTCCAACAGTAGGTACATATGCAAAGCTACCTGTATTATATACACCTCACGTAACTTCCTTCAGTACTTGCATATGGTTGGGTAAGCTGTTTTAGTCATAAACAGAGAAAAAGGAAACAATCAATAGTGTGCCAGTTTAGGTTTTACCAAATGAGTGTAAGGAAAACAGCTGAGTCTTGAGACGTGAAGTAGGAGAGTGTCAGGAGTGGTGGTAAAGAGCTAAAAGGGCACTTCTAATATGAATAAACATTGATATTTGTTGTAATTGGGCACGGAGTAGACTACTAGAATCTCGTAATGGCGTGCAGCTGGAAAATAAGGGGCTTTCTGTAAGTGTGGTGAGGGTTTGCTTTCTACTCCAAAAGTGGAAGAGTTAATTTTGTCACAGAATTAATGAAAAATAGAAAATTCAATCTAATAATGTGCAAATTCTGGTGCGAGCTTTTCACATAACTTCCAGAATCTTGTTTCCCCATCCTCTACTTATTTCCCACAAATGCATCACAAGGATTTCTTTGTTGCCTTAAGGTTAACAGTAGTTTGTATTGTGGCCTTGGAGGGGCAGAGGAAAGAGTCTGTTATCTCCTTCATTTATCTCCTTCATGATTATTTTTTTTGGTGGATAGAAATATATAACCCTTGGTCAAACTTGGTGGTTGAAATTGATTAGTGAATTAACAAATAATTGGCAAGGTGAATCTGTGTGCATATAGATTGCCTATGAGCATAGGAGCCTTTTTTCCTTAGGAAAAACAGGCCAAAATATTTCTGTTGCCTATTTCTTGTATTTTGATCTTTTTAGAAACAACTGATGGAAGAATGAAAGATTTTTTTCCTCCTTAAGCTATTTCTTTCTAACATCTAAAGGAGTGTTAGACTATACAATGCAGAAATGTGTTTTTTTTCATGAACTGATATTTTGTACAAGAGAATCTTACCTGTTTTTCAAAAACTGTATGTGAAGAAGAAACAAAGAAGCGCGTGCCTTTCAGCATTGCTAAATAAACAAGAAGCTGATACAGAGATAAGTAACAGTTTGGAGTTTTGGTTTTTATGCATATGAAAACAGAGCTGACCAATGACTGTCTGGACTGTCTGTATTCTTCAACACTCTGCCTTTTAGGAGATGATTGAATGCTCCTGCTCTCCCTGTTTTGGGGGCTGTATGTCATATAAGCTGGTTTAAACAATAAAGGGTGGAAGTACTGTAAGCAGTCTGTTCATCAGCTTTTGTGATGAGGAAAAACATCCTGGTCACCTGACTAGTCTTGGGCCTCATGCTAGATTCCACATGGAAGTAATGGAAGTGTGGGTGTATATGCCTGTATAACTTGCCTATAAATATGCTTGATCCTGTCAAATGAAGCTTTAGTAGGATGGATCTCTTCTGTAATGGTTTTGGACTGCTGCAGGGACCGCATCTGTGTTCTGGGTAATTCAAAGCCTGGAAGCAAAGACTTCGTTAAAACATAATTTTGATATTTGGTTAGTACTGTAAGAAGCATTATCTGAGGTTATTTCCATAGATTTGGTCTATTTGGTCTCTATAAAGCTCTGTATGACAGATTTTATGTAATTTCTTAGCTTGTTGCTGTCTGGTACTAGAATCTGAAGCTCTGAAAGATGGCAATAATCTTTAATTCTAATGTACTGTGAGGAAAAGGCACCTCATCAACCTCGTAAATTGGCTTCTACTTCAGCATTTTTTTTAAAACCCAGTTCACGTCTTATACAGAAGCTGGCACCACACAAACGATGTGAAGTTTGCTTGAGTACAGAATGTGGGAATTCACCCGTTCATGAGGAAACCTAAATTCATTGAGCATGTTTTTAGCGTCGGTGGACAGATGCAAAGCGGGATTGGCTCAATCTGTGCCTGAAATGAATCTTTCTCAGTTTAGACTTGCAATCCTGTGGTCTGAACTATGGATCCTGCTGTGCAAGTCCTGGAGATAAATAAGGCTTTGCTCTTGCATACAATTTAAGTTAATGCCATAGAGATATACCTTTGCTGTTAAAAGGAGGGAAGACTTGCAGGTACTGTCTGTTCCAGAAAGTGTGTAATAGCTAGCTGTATAACTGAAGAGGTATCAGAGTATCCCATACCGAAGAGCATCAGATACATGCAGCAGACTAGAATGAAGCCCATTGATGGCTCTGACTTCTTTTGCATTCTGTATAACTGGATTTTGTAATAGCATTGCACAGGTAGTAGGCTGAGAAACTAGTAACAGACTTTTTAAAACAGATGGTGTAGTTGCAGCTCTCTGTATATGTGAGGTGTGTAGGATTTTTGTTGGGCAATTATCAGCAATGGTATCTGGTTTGAGCTCATGCAGGTTAACTTAATGCTATGACTCTCTTTGTAAAGGAAGACTTGAAAAGAGATCTGCCTGGCACTTCTAGCATTTTGGAGGCAACATGTTACAAACGCACCAACGAGCTTCCTCACTGTTGGTGGCAAAACAGCCTTTAGCATTGTTCTATGATCTGGCTTTGATGTGTACTGGACCCTTGTATATTATGGACAGAGTATTCTTGTATCAGACTACCTTACAATGGAGATAGGTGTCTGGCTTATTCTGTTTCAAGGTATTTAAAAATACAATAAAACCTTCCAGATTGAATGAGGTCTTTCAAGCTTTGAAAAAAGTGCCTATTTAGGCTTATTTTTCTTTCCAGCGACGTAGAAAGGGGAGTTGATCTCTGAAATGCAGGATGAAGCACAAAGAAGAAATTAAGCTGGCTTTACTTATAATGATTTTTAAATTTGCAAGTCTCTGAGTTGCCCGTGGTTACATTACTGACTCTAGCAAGAGTTGGTGGGGTTTACTTCACTATCGATTTATGACTGTTGACAGAGCATGGAGTAAAAGACATAGCTTCAGAAATTCTTGTCTTTCAGCAATGTAGAGTTTTCATGTTCTTCCCTCAATTCTCTGCCTTCTTTCTCTGTTGGGCATAGTTTGGGAAAATTCCTAAATGAAACATCCTTTTGGGTGGGAGATCAGTGTAACCTTGACTGAAGTCTGTTAGGCAATTTGTTAAACCAACAACTATTAATAACAGTTGTACTCTTACCCCCTAGATGTGGTCCATCCAGGTCAAGCATGAGGCAATATGACTGAGCACCAGTGCTGTGTGGCACTGCTTTATGCAATAGAAGGTTTTTTTCTGTTAATTTCAGCCTGTCAGCTACATAACATGAAAAGCATTTTCTGTAGCTGAACCTGAGGTCAAGCAAACCTCCATGCTCTGATGTGCAGACCTGACTCCCTTTGGAATTAGGAAATAAAGTCTCTTGCCATTGCAGCCATGATCTGTTGTGCTCCTCAGTCTCCTGCGGTAGCGGAAGAAGGCAAGTCATGTGCTGTGGCATATCTCTGAGGATGGGCAGATTCTGGCTTGAGAGGGTTGTTTTGCTTCAGGTTGAGTCTCAGTAGTATCTTGGTTTCATCGACTAACTGAGTTTCATCATAGTAGGAGATCAAGTTGTGGTAATCTGAATGTTCTGTAAACCTTGAAACATCTCAGAAAAGAAAGGAGAAAAATAATGGAACAACATAAACCTTGTCTTTCAGTTACAAGAATTAAACTTTGGAAAAATCATAACTTATATTGACAGAAATCAGCCAAAAGGAATTTGGTTTGTGTCATTTAGAGGAGAGAAGGATAAGGGAGGGTGTAAACCTTGTGCTTGTGAAAGCAAAGAGGAAGGTAATCCGTTGTTCTTTATTGCTGCTGAGAGAATTGCACAGAATAGTATACCTACCTTGTAATAAGGAAGATCCAAACTGTACAGAGAATGGAGTAAATTTAAGAATAGCCCTGGAGCAGATTGCTGAGAGAAAGTTTTGTGTTCTCTTTCTGGAAAATTTTGAAGAAAGGTTGGATGAAAATTGGTTTGGCTGTGCCTGCCTGTGTATCAGTGACCCTGGGCTTAGATGCCCCTCTGGAGTTCTGTGATTACAGCCTGATTCTTCTAAATGCTGAGTAAAAGATGTATTTGCCAAATACCTGTTTCTTCACTTAAGCCTGCAAAGCAAGCATGCTATTTTAACATCTTGTGTTTATAATCTGCAGCTGGTCCTCTTCAGAGTTTGACTTGAATGAAATCCGCCTGATAGTTTACCAAGACTGTGAGAGGAGAGGCAGACAGGTCTTATTTGATTCCAAAGCAGTCCGCAAAATTGATGAAGCTGTGGTTCAGGTATGAAATGCTGATTCTGCTTTTGTCCTACTGCTCTTTGGTTTCCCTTTCCAAAAGCAGGAATTTTAATATGACAGTGTCAACTTCTTAATCTTACTTGTGGTCTTTCACTTGATCTCAATTCTGTGATAGCTGCAACAAGAATGTGTTAGATTCCAAGAAGCCTATGAACACATATCTGGTATTTGTTATTTATAATATAAATACAGTATTGAAACTTAACAACAAGAGTAGATGCTGTCAAGATGCAAATTCTTTGTGCTGCTTTCCAGGCACACAAATTGTGGATTAAAGCTTCCAGCAAACCTAGGTGATTTTAACACAAGTAAAACAATAGTATTTTCTGTTTTGTGGTAGTTTTGGTGTTTTCTACTAGCTCTGTTTCTCTTCTACACTTAATTATTTCCATATTTTGTTTGTTTTGAAGCCTTTGTTACAACCAGCAGCTTCAGCCTGTCAGACTAGCATAGTTTATTGCGGAATCACTAGCTATACACAATAGTTGTGACTTGTAGAAATTATGTATGAAGATGCTTAAAACCCAGCAAATCTCTTCCAGTCACACTGCGAATATGCCATTGTGCCAAATCAGTAAGACTGATGAGCGTTATCAGCTGACAACTGATTATCTACTTAAGAGGGTAAAAGGGTCAGACTGGTCTGTTAATCTTGCTCCCCCTCTTCCCCCCACCCCAAGTCAAGACTGTTACTTTGTGTCTTAAAGTTGGTTTTAAAACACAGAGCATGTCAGGAAGAAATATATTTCGAGCTTCATTTAAATATTCAAATTATTCTAATTGCTTGAATACTTTAAAAGTTAACTACAAAATGTCCTATCAGAAACTCTATGCAACACCAACATAAAACAGATTATAACCTCTCTCATAACATGATACAGGCTATAACCTGTTTTATAGCCAGGCACTAATCTAGATACCCTTCTAAAACAGCCAAAGCACTTTGAATGGCATGCAAACACATAGATGTTAAAAGTGATCTTGAATGTTTGGTCGTTTGTTTAGGATGTTATCAAACAGCGAGCCTAAAACTTGATTCATTTAAAGTTAAGGCAGAATAGCTCTCAAGCTCAGTCCTGCTTAAACTAAAGTCAAGAAAGTGTATAAGTGTGTGTGTATACTGTGCATTTATCCTTTTTCCTGAAATACAGTAAAACTTATTTACACTGAATAGTTAAATACATTGTTTGTCTTTATGCAATAAACTTACTGGGGGAACTAGCAGATCTATATCCCATTTAACCAAATGTTTGCTTAATATACTGTATTTCTTTTCAGTGTTCTTAATCTAATCTCCAGTTCTTTCTGCAGATGGCGTATATCGGACCACTTTTATTAGGCATTTTTTGTCAATAGCTCATGAAACATGTGACTACTGATACTGGTGCATTTCTAAACTCCTAATGACAGTCACATTGAGATTAGATAGGCAATAGCACAGAAAGACTATGCCAGGAAAAAGTGCACAACAGGAGTGCAAATATAGGATAACATGTAAAAGTCTGGGATTTTACTTTTTCTAATATGGTAATAAGCTTATTTTTAAATTGATAAAGGAGCTGTGCTATCCCTGTAGTTTAAACTCAACTTCTAAAAAAAAAAAAAAAAGACAGATCATCCACTCCCCTTCTGGCTTATCTTCCTATTTTTCTTCTGCATCTTTCCTTTTGCCCATTTCATCATCTTGTCATCATGACTTAAGTAATCTAAAACTTACTACAGTTACTGCACTGTGGTATTCAAAGTGTTCATCATAAAAATCGGTTATTGGATTCTACTTTTACTTCCATTTAATTTCCTGTTATCATTCCTTTCTCATCTTGCAGAGCCCCCAATATGTGATGTAAATTTGGCTGTGTCTGCTTTCTACTAGCATCTAAGTGGCTGTTATTTCTTTTTGCCTGCTTGCTTGTTTTTTCCGTAAGCTATCTACATGTACCTTGTTGACGTTCTAAAAAAAAAATTTAGGTGATGTCTACCAATGCACATTCCCAAAGAGGTGAACCATGCTGGTACAAAATGAGACTTAGAAAAATACAATTCATTCTAATGTGCACCACATGGTTTAATGTTTACATTAATATATATTAAATATATGTTCATTAAGGGATTTTGAATTTGCTAAATATACAAAAAGTTTAAGAGTGTGAGATAAGCTTTCTAAGACTTTCTAAGCAGTTTTCATTGCTGCAAGGTTACAGTTTTGCTCCCTTCATATAAATCATTTCAAGTGCCTGTGAGAAGTATGTTCAAAATAATGTGACCTTTTTCACTGACATCTAATGAACATTCAGATTGGGGGGAAAAAAAAAAAGCAGCTGTTAAAGAAAACAAGAAACGCATTGGGTATTGTTCAAGAAAACTGTATTAAGCAAATCCCAATGAATTAAATGCAGCTTGTCTTATGAAACATGTATGAATAGTGATATCTTTCCAAAACTTCCTTTACACCTTTCTGATCAGTTCTAAGATGTTAAACCATAGCAACTATGAGTAAACTTTTAATTCAAAGTCATCTGGATGTAAGCATTTCTTTGCCTTTTTTTTTCTCCACACAAGTCCTTTACAGGTTTAACAAATAGAATTACCAGGTTATAAAAATCTACCAAATGATCTCTTATTCACCCCTTGGTTTTGCTGGCTGTTCTGTTTAAGAAATCTGTTTGTTAATCAGTTGGTGAGCAAAAGTTATATGCAATTTGGGTGATTAATTGTGCCAACAATTACTGAAATTAGTTTGTAAGCAACCCATAAGCTGAGATTTTGTTTACATAAACTTTAGTAAACGTTACACAGAGCGATTCATAACAATTGGGAATGATCTTCCAGTGGAATTTTGACTAATTGCTCTGACTATGTATGATTCTTTGAAAACTTGTATGACTATATAGACATGAGAGTAATTCTATACTTTCTCTGATGCTGGCCTTTAAACGACTTTTAAAACTGATACTCTTATTTGGTTCAAAAAATATGTATCTTTTATTTCTGTTGCTTACCTGTAATTTAAGAGAAATCTTGCCATGATACGTTTACAGATGGGAGATCTCATGTTTGCTATAATTGTTTTCATCATATTGCTCTATTTTTGACACAGAAAATGGCAGAGGATGCTTGTGTAAAGGCTTCTGCCAAGAACTGCCAAGCAAGCAATGGGAACAACAATGCTTCTTCCCATAGTCCCTCAATAAGCTGTATGCAAAATATCAAAGAACAGATACCGAAATATCAGGTAATATTCATTACTTTTCTTGCTTGTATTTATCAGTTTTACTGAAGAAGTTTGTATATAAAAGCCTTAACTTACATGCACTGAATTATAGTTATACTTCTAATATATTACGAGTTAATCTGAACCTTGAGATACCTACCCTATCTTTAAAGTGTTGTAGATTAAGAACATGTGGATACATCTTAACTTTTTGGTCTGTCTTGGTCTTGTCTTTGAAAGAGTTATTAAAAGATATTAAATAGCATTATTATTATTTGTGAAGGCCATAAAAAGCACTATACCATTCTCTCTTCTTGTTTTGAAAAAATGTCTATTATGCTTCAGGTCTATTCTGAAGCACCTGTTGAACAGGGTATATTAAGACTCCCCTTCAGTCTATCTTACTATAATGTGAAATTTTTGAGAGAACTATTTTTTAGGTACTGTGGCTGTTTCTCAGTAAAAGCATAAACATTTAATCTAGAAAAATGTAATTTGAAGCATGTATAGATTAAGATAGAAAAAAGGTATTTAACTAGATGGTAAGTGATTTCCTTCAGTATTAACAAACTTCTCTCCAAATTTGTTATTGATGATCAGTCTTTGAAACAAAATAAGAAATCAGTCTGATTATATTTAGAAAGACAGTCTTGTCTTCACAAATTATTTTCCAATCAAAAGTGTTTCCAAGAAGCTTTCTGTAAGGTCAGGGAAGGAGAATTTACTCATTTGAATAAGGAAGACAGTTTAATGCTTGGGGATCCAGACCACAGAATCTGGTCCTGTGAACACCTACACATTTCATCAAACACTCTGTATGGGAATGTTGCTGGACAGCTATTTCTTGGAAATGCGGTAGATATATATATTTTTTTTCCTCTTTCTTGCCTTTTGGAGGTCCCCCTGGAACAAGGGTAACAATGCCCTTCTAGTGAGCAAAACAGAGTACGTCTGTGAGCTGTACTTGCTTGTACTTGCACTCAGTGTGGTAGAACCACACAGGATCTTAGCCTGCATGGAAAAGCAGAACTTGTATTCTCCATTAAAAATGTAGCACTATGGCACTATGTTAAATTGAAATAATATGCCAAGGTATTACTGACTTTTTTTCTTCTCATCTTCTTGTCTGTGTAGTACACCAGACCAGCCTCTGATGTCAACATGCTGGGAGAAATGATGTTTGGCTCAGTGGCAATGAGTTACAAAGGCTCCACCTTGAAAATTCACTATATACGGTGAGTGTCCTTTTCTGTGATGCGCTCTCTTCTCAGGCACTTGGAATTGATGACTCACTGAAATGACTGTTTATCCTTTCAGCTCTCCCCCACAGCTGATGATAAGTAAAGTCTTCTCAGCCAGGGTAGGAAGCTTCAGTGGAAGCAACAATAAGTAAGAGCATTATTTTTATTTTTTTCTTTCCCATCCAATGCAGTTGTCTTTCCTTCCTTCTCCTTTTGTAGTTCTTCTGTCACTGCTTCTAAATGTGACTCAGCCAGAGTGGAAAAGTCTAGTAGAAAATCAGAAATGGTGACTATGGAGAAGGATTCTCTTGATAGATGCCAGCCAGGCCGCCCAACTTTAAAAAATAGAATCTCTCTGAGTTTTTCCTTCTTTATTTGTCCAGCGCATGCAATAAACTTCAGACAAAACTTTGGACAATCAAAGCCTCTATCTCTTCCTGCTATCAGAAGGTTGAGGAAGGGGTATATGTTGAGACACCTTTGTGTCCCTGTGCTCCACTTCTGTTTCCTTCAACAATGACAGAAGATATGCTATCTCTCATCTGTTCCCTTTTTCCTTGTCTTAAAAATGATCAAATATGAATAAACTGAATCCCAAATGTGACATACAGAAACTTAAAATAATTCAAAGAGGGAGCCTATATAGAAAATAAATGCCTCTTTCATTACAGTTTCAGAAGACCTACTACTAGTCTTTTAGTTTGATTGTACAGTTAATCTTCAGCCTTCTTTTTATGTAAAATGAGCCTAATTCTCAAGCTAATGTTAATGCCTATTGATCACCTTCTTAAGAAACGCTGACTTTTTCCACTTTTTAGTTTACAAGATAGCTTTGAATACATCAACCAAGATCCCAGCCTGGGAAAGCTGAGCTCAAATCAGAATGGTTTGGGAACCTGTCGCAGTGGAAGTAATTTAGGTAAATATTTCCAGGTTATATGTCTTTCTGATAACATGAGGCCATCTGTTGGTTCAGTTTGTTTGTTTTTATTTTTTTTTTCCTGTGCATCACCTTCTTTCCTTTTTTTTTTTTTTTAACTTTTTTGCATTGCATTTTCTCTACATTGCTTTTGTTTCCTAGGTGTGTTACAGCTGTGTGGCAGCAAACTGCTGCAGGGTGTGTCTGAAGGAGGTCCCCTCCGGCTCATCCGCAGTGCTTCTTTCTTTGCAGGTTTGTGTGGAATGCCAGCCACAGTGTGACCCATCCATATGCACACACAAATCCAGCTCCTTCTGAGTTCTGGCAGGACATACATAATTATTCTCTAGAAACAAAGGGCTAAAATAGTGACAGCAGATGTATCTGACTTATAGTTAAAAAAATCTTTCTTCCAAAAAAAACCTAGCTAAATGAATTGCTTTTTGTTCATGTTTCTTTTCTATTGCCTGTGTTTAATTTTAAAGGTATTTTTATGCAGTGTTTTTAATAATAAATGAGCCCTTGTGTTTCTTAGAGAACTTATGTTTCCTGGCTTGCAGCTGGTTTCTTGCTGGTGTGCAGGTGTCTTGCTGGTGTACAGCTTTTTCTTCTCTTGCCACTTTTTTAATTTGACAGACATTCAAAATTAATTCTTGAGCTAAGTCTGGGAGGCTTTAAGGTGTTTTTTTCTTTAACAATATAAATTTCTTTAATTTTCAAAACTTTAAGCTATATGAAGTCTCCTTTTACAGGCATACTGATGACCCATGCAGGTGGGTAGATCTCAGGCCTAATTAGTTCTGTTAATTGCAAAAATGTGAACTGGAATACCAACGCAGTTTCTTCACAGCCTTTGCAAATCTTGCATGCTCTACAATTTGAGTGACTGTGCACTACTAATGCTTAGTAAAACAACTTAGACTGAAGTTTCTTACTATGAGGCTTTGTGGGTAGTAAATCTCTGCTTGGGGAGTGAATCAGAAGTTTAACGGACCTCGTATTTGACTATTTCACTATGATGTTAACCTGTGAAATGACAATCTTGCACACACAAAAAAAATGTTGAGTGAGAGATGGGCGTACCATTAGCCGTCACTTTCAAAGCATATCTGATTTCTGATCATGTAGACTGTATTCATATTCTTAACCTTCTTAGATGTTTTTAGATTGGGGCAAATAACCAACTTCCTCTAGTAACATGATAGTATGGGAATACTATTTGCTTCCACCTCTGCTCTCACCGTACTGCTTATTTGGAGTAACAGTACAGAATGTAACTTTGCTGGTTTGTGACCTTTAAACTTAAAGATTTTTTTTAAATGCTGACAAATAGTATGGTGAGTTATGTAATATTTTCTATTGATCTGATCTGTTTGTTTTAGCACACAGCACGCCTGTTGATATGCCTAGCAGAGGACAAAATGAGGACAGAGACAGCGGCATTGCTCGGTCAGGTATCTGTTGCCTGTGTCTTGTTTGCCTACTCTTGTAATTATGTTACAACTCTTTGGTGCAGTGGTTCACATGAAATATAGGCACCTTGTGACCCGTAAATCAAAAATTTTTTGGATCTGCTAAACAGTTTTCCTTCTGCTTTTGCCCCAAGCCTTAATGCAGGAATATTTGTAATGATATTGTTTACAGCCATCATTTTCTGAGTTCTGAACCAATTTATAATTTGGAGAAGGAACTGGCTGGAGCCTTTACTAAAGCAAGGGGAGAGAAGATATTTTTGCACTGAATAGGAAAAGCAGACCAGGAGATCTGTCTATTGTGGTGGGAGGGCAACACCTCTTAGAGCAGAATGCTTTTAATGAGAATAAGAAGACTTTTAGTATGTTCTAGTAGGGAAGATCTCTGACTGTATAAGAAAAGAATGTCCTCAGGCAGCAAGACTTATTAAAAATCCTCATCTTTCCTGTTGCAAGTGAGTTACACGAAAAAGATCAGCAAGTAAGAGCAATATTTGTGGGAATTTCTTTTCAGAGTATGAAGAAAAATATTCAGCCAGCACTCTTTGTAATTCAGTATATGTGGGGTTTCTTGTTTTCTTGATAGCATCTCTGAGCAGTCTTCTGGTCACTCCTTTTCCATCTCCAAGCTCTTCATCATCATCTTCTAGCAGCTACCAACGTCGCTGGCTCCGAAGTCAGACAACCAGTTTAGAGAATGGGATTATTCCAAGATGGTGAGTGCAACACCTTTCTTCTTACAACAGCTGTTTCTCAGTGATTTAAAGAAAAGAGGCTTAAGCTCTATTTAGCTTAAAAGGAAAAATCCTATTGTTAAATACTCTCAATTCAGTCTAACTTCTGTGCATGTTACATAAGAATGCCCGTACGAAGAAAGATCAAGTTTTGGCTGAATATGAACTGCAAGGTCTTACGTATTTGGAATATGCTTATTTTTTATTTAACGTATAGGCTGTGTCTGAAGCCACATTCTGAAAAGCAAATTAAACTGATTTTGAAGGAGCAGAGCATCCTGTTGAGATGAAAGGGACCGTAACAGCACTGCTGCTATAATTACATTATACTATGATGAAGTCTGACTAGTGAGCAGTTACTAAAATTTTGGAGTAATAGCCCATGCTGACTCTCTTGGCTGGTACAGGATGTTCCTGATGTGACTTCTGCCAAAACAGGAAGGAAAAAAAGAGCTATGATCAAAAAGCTTGGCTTCTGTTTTGGAATTTTATTAGCTTTTGTAGCTCAGTGGCATAACAAAGCATGGAATGCAGCAGACCTTTCATAGCTAATAAGCAAATTCTTCTCTTGTCAGCTGCAAAATAGCAAATGGTTCTTGATTATCTGCTCATATGCACTCATTCACCTGCACACAGAGGCAGCGTGGAATTAGTGGAGAGCTACAAGAAATTCTTACTGTTTGGCCTCTTCCTCTTCGCTGTTTGCAGTTAAGAGCAGCTTAAAAGCTGCCAGTCAAAATGTGGTCAGTAAAAAATAAAAACAAAATCTTTTTGAAAAGACTTCTTTCCCTAGAGTCAATACTTCACGCTTTTTCCTGGATGTTGGTACCAAATCATTTTTGATGTGAAGAATCTTGCAGTGGTTCTAATGTAGTAGTCATGCTTTCTAAATCATGCTTGCAGTTCGAGAATAAGCTGGTAAACATTTTTCTTTCAGTAAATGGGCATACTTTTTAGTCTAGTTTCCTAAAGAAAAGGCTGAGAGCAGTGCACACAAAAAAGTTAAAATATTTAGGGTAAATAAGATAATTTCAGCCCAGTTTAGGTAGCAGCCAAAGTTTTGCAAATAGAAATTTCCTCAAAGTGTTATGACAGTAACAAATTGTTTAGAGGAAAGTAGCCTTTTGGGACTGCTTACTCACTGTAGGGAGTAGGTTGTGTTTCTTCCACATTGGAGAATGTATGCTGGGGAAAGATATTGGAAACAGGACATTACTTCCACTATCTAGAACTACTCTTGAACTGGGGTTCTTTCTAAGCCAAAAAACCTCTTCAGATACTTGTTTTCTGATTAGTTGCTAGAGAAACAGTAGGCTTCTGGTTCAATACTTCAGTGACCACAGAGTGTGCACTTCAGTTTGCCAAGATTCTGCAGTCTCTTTGACTGATGTTTTAGGCCAACAGCTCAAAGAAAATGAGATGTCTAGCTGGAACTCCATGTAGTCAATTGGCAGGCAAGCTAGATTAGCAGCTTTGTTGAAAAGGCTTCTCTCACAGACCTAAATTCTTCAATTTCTGTTCCTGGGAAGAAGTCCAAAAGCTTCTGATGTTTCTTAGATGCTGACTGACCATCTCTTCCTAACTTCCTTGAGAATTTCTGTCTCTGCTTGCAAGTTCCTGAAGTTCAAATGAGGTTATGTTTTTTGTCTTGAACTCTGTTTTCCCACAAGCTGTCTTTTGCTGGGGTTTTATTGTGTGTATGTTTTCCTGTAGTCCTGGACTCATACCTCTTTGATGAGAAACTTTTGTATATTTAACTTTGTCAAACCAATTAAACTGTAAACCACTTATTTTTAGAATGAACTTATAATGAATGCTTAGCATTCAGGCTTTCCTCTTGTTAATTGCTTCATAGTGGTCTATAAATGCCACAGGCTCCATTTCAAGATAATTCTGATATGAAAAGCCTTCAAGCTTTTAATTACCACTCACTGATATTGCAGTCTTAACTTACAAAGAAACTCCAAAACCAAGCTATTTCCATATGAGTTGCTGCTCTGAATGTCTCCATTTGTTCTAATGGCTTTCTTGTCTGTTCTTACCCTTCTTCCCATATAATTTCTTTGTGGATTAAAAGCCATTATTCAATTAAAGTTGCTTCCAAAAGGCATTTTGACCACACTATTTTACTCATTGACATACATACTTTTTAAAGATGATTTTCAATGAAAATGATCAAGAACTTTAAGCAAGTAAAAGTAATTTTTCTGCAAATCCAGCAATATCAATATCTAGCACTGTAATGCAAGTATTTACGGAGGAACAGGATGAGGGGATTTGTACCTTCTTGTATAATTGCAGAAAAGCTTATGCTGGGCTGAGACTTGTGGATATTATCCAAATCAGTTGCGTGTGCAAAGACTAGCTTGGAATTTAGGCCGGGTTGCTGTGGAACTAGTCTAATTCAGTCTTGAAAATCTCCAGCGGTGGTGATTCCACAGCTTCTCTGGACAGTGCCCTCCGCTGTATTGACCATTTTACCCCCATTTGGCATCATCTGGAAACTCACTGAAGGTGTGTTCTGATCCACAGATCAGGCTGATAATGAAGATATTGAGCAGTATTGATCCCAGTATCAGCCCACATGTAATATTGAAAAATGGCATAACTGTTGAAAGAAATGTGGCAGGACTATCAAGTGAATAATCAGAACTTGGAAAAAGAATAATAGTGGTAAAATAGCTACTGTTTGTGGTTTTTTTTAGCAGAAAACAAAGCATTTTAAACTGAAGTATATCCAACTTTGACCTAGGCACCCATGTATTTATAGGCATTAAGTTTGTGTTTTCACAGCAATTACTATGTGGTGACATTTTGTCTTCAGTTAAAATAGAAAGTCTTATTTTGCATGGTTACGTGCCTTAAAACATCCATCTTAAGATGCTAGAACAGTATAGGTAGCACGTTTCCCAACTTTCCTCATGAGCAACAGTAAAAATTCAAGAGCATCATGGACGTACTGCTTACTACTGAGGCAGGAGTATGCGTGCTGGATGCAGTTCGCAGCTCTAAAATTACCTTTAACAAAAGGTAATGATTTTGTATGTAGTGTGTCCACTCCCTCTTCTTAATGTCCCTTAAAGATAAATCTAGAAGGAGGGATTTTGTAGTAGCTCTGTTTCAGAAGAAAGTGTTCACATGGCTTTAGGAGCTGGCCACTTTGGGGAAAGATAGGTCTTATCCATCAACATGTTGATGGATATCCTCTGTTCAGAGACAGGTGACAGCAGACTTATGTAGTCAGTCAAAGGAGACCTAAGAATGAGTTACCTTTTTACTAAATAGAGCGATATGGATAGATGAAGAATTACTTCTCAGTACCTAGGTAACTGTCCTAACAAATGTGTTTTACAGGTCCACTGAAGAAATGTTTAGTATGGCTGATGAAAGCTGCAGCTCCAATCCTGCAATGGTTCGGAGGAAAAAAATTGCAATCAGCATAATATTTTCTCTGCCTGAAAAAGAAGAAGCACAGAGAAACTTCCAGGATTTCTTTTTCTCTCACTTTCCTCTTTTTGAATCTCACATGAACAAGCTCAAATATGCAATAGAAAAGGTACAGAATACTAGTTTGGCTTAATGTGGAAAAATAAGTGTTAAACCAGAATGAGGTATTCTAGAATCTGATAGATGAAGAGTGGGAGAAGGTGCGTGGTTTCAAGCTTCCCTCCCTTCTTGCACATGTAGTCTTGAGCCTGAGCCCAGTGTAGGAATTCAGCATTTCCTAAAAAAGAGGTGCGGTTTCTTTTCTGGTCAGAATGAGAATGGAGAGTTTTATGCTATGGGTGGCTTTTCTTTTTCTTTCCTTCTCAGTGTATTTCACTATGAGGTTTTCTTGACTCCCTGGAGACTGTGGAAATGATTGTATTCTATCCTTTCATGCAGTCACTAAAAGAGAGACAACAAGTATTTGTTGCTGTCTTCCCCTTACTCCCTCAACAATGTTCTCTTCTCTCCCCATGTCCAGTTTTAGGGATTGCTCTCATGAGGTGGAGGGAGGCTGGCAGCTATTGCTGTACTGAGTGGCTATATAGCACTGGGGCTAGATCTTAATTATTTTGACATGTTAATGAAGCTTAAAAAGATGAAGAATGTGAATCCTTTAAGAAGCTGTTTTGTGTCTTTAACTCTTAATCAAGGCCATGATCTCATGTAGAAAAATAGCAGAATCCAGCCAAAGAGTGCAGGTTTATATCAGCCGTGTCATGGATGCCCTGGGAGAATTCAGGTGAGTTGATGGAATTCTGAATTACAAGGAGAGCTCTTCTCGTTGCCCCTCTAAAGATATTTGTCACTTCCAGTTATAAGAAACTGAAAGCAGGGTCTTGTAATTTAGCTAGTTTTGAAGTTACTGTGAATGAATTTTCTGTGTTGGGTATTGGGTAAATGTTTTTAGACACCAGCATACATTAGCAAAACCAGCTCAGCCATTTTCAGAATGAGAGTAAAAGTAGTTGTGTTGTACTCGCTTGTACCTGGGACTGTCAGTGAAAGTCTTTAAGATCTCATCAAGAGTTGGCTTCTGCTGATGCCTGTGCAGACGAGTGGATTGATTGTTGTATTTGGACAAATGAGTCGGTTGCTCCTAGCCCTAGATGCTGAACAGTGTAACTGACAAAGTTGCTGTCAAAGGCTCTCTTCTTGGTACCTAAGGGAGGAAGGAATGGCCAAGAGAGGCAGCCCAGGAGAGATAGACAAGGCTTTGGTGGGATGGAGTTTCTGTAATGTCTGGAATGTGGAATTGAATCACTGCAATGAATAGAATGGGTTCTGTCCCTTCAAAATGATTTCTGAATCGTTTCTCTGAATACAAATACACAGGGGAATGCAAGAAAGGGAAGGCAAATATGTAATTCATATGAAGACACTAAGTTACTGGTACAGTGAATTAAACAGACTGGTGTTCTGGGACACTGGTAATTAGTGTGTCCAGAAAACTCTTCCAGTTTGTTTAGTCTCCTAGATCTTACAAAAAAATTAAATAAAAATCAATGGACAATAGAAGAGGAAGGACTACTTGTATTTGCAAGATTGAAATGTGCATGCTAATGCTTATTTTTTGGGAATTTTCTTTGAGCAGAGTTACCATCTGGAACCTATATTCTGTTCCAAGGATTGCAGAGCCTGTGTGGCTTAATATGATGTCCAGCACCCTGGAAAAGAATCAGCTGTGCCAGCGTTTTCTTAAAGAATTTACATTTCTGATAGAACAGATCAACAAAAATCAGTAAGCTTCTCCCACCCCCTTTTTCTTAAGAAAAGCTTGTGTGCTTCCCAGTGCATGTGGATACATTAAAGCACTTAATGGGATATTCTTTTGCTGGTGTTACTTTGGTTGTATTCTTTTTTTCTAGGTTCTTTGCTGCTTTGTTAACTGCGGTGCTGACCTATCATCTAGCTTGGGTCCCAACAGTAATGCCGGTTGACCATCCTCCCATAAAGGCCTTCTCTGAGAAGCGCACATCACAGTCTGTGAACACGCTGGCAAAATCCCATCCATATAACCCTCTCTGGGCACAGCTCGGTCAGTAGGAAATGGAAAACTTCAGACTTCTCTGTAGCTAGCACCTTTCTACATCCATTCCTCTTAGCTACTTGTCATCCAGATAGTATCTGCTGATTTGTGTTGCTGTAAGCTGGGCAGAGCCACCAACAGATGTCTTGCACCTGGCTGAACAGAGCATTTGGAGGCCTGTTTGCATAGCCCAAGTGTTCTGCTTTTTTCCTTGGTCCCTTGTTGCCATCCTCTGTTATGCTGCCTGCTTAAGTAACATGATATAGAAATATTAAGGTGGTGCAAGTGCTGTGAATGATCTGAGCAGTTTGGGAAGAACAAGAGGGAACAGACTGGATTGAGGGAAGCTCTCTGGGTGTTGGAGGCCCTTTGTAGTTGAAACTGCCCTGGCTACCTCCTTTTATTTCTTTCTCACAGAGCTAGGATGGACACCAAGACCACAAGTCTGGCAACTGGCAGTACCTCCGTTCATTCACAGTTACGCGAGTGGGCTTGGGCCAAGATTTTCTTTTTATGCCCACCTCCTCAGGCTGTTCTCTGACAAATATTTTATAGCTTATAAGTTATCTTGATACAGGGTTTTAAATAACTACTGTCAAATGAGCGAGAACTGAGAGAATAACGCTGCCAGCGGTAAATCCTTGAAAATTCCTCCTTCTTGGAAGCAGCTGTGAGTCTGACATCAGATCAGTTTTAACTTTAACTGATATACTATATTGCCATGTAAAATAACACACATGCACACGAATGCAATAATATGACTCTTACACAGTGCTACTGGTTGTGTTTCTTGCTAATCGTCTCAGTTACGTTTGTTATTCTCGGCAGTCTTTATGAAACTAAGAATTGCTACCCTGGCCATGTAGTTGTAGTAGAAGTGTTGTCTGGTTTAGGTTGTCTTTAAAATGTTATGCAGTGGAGTAATGCATTAAACTTGGAGGGGAAAATAGAAGCTTGCTCAGGGTGTTGAGGAGGTAGCCAGGCCTGGGCTTATAAAAACCAGCTGGACTGGAGATGTAAGATCGGCAGTAGCTCTTGTGGTCACTCCCAGGAGCCACCACTGGTGACTAGTAAAGAGTCTGTTTCACTGCTTGTCTTGCCAGGCTGGATGTTGCTACCAGCATTGGCCTAGCCAAGTGCTCGGTGTCTGCACTCAAAATGTTTTCTGGGTTTTTTTGGAGGAGGGGGGTTGTTCTTATAAAGCCATTATCAGGTGTTTGCAGTAACTGATAATGAAAGTAAGATGTTGCCCTCTACTGGTTTCCTTCTTTAGAAATTTGAGGGAAAGATAAATCGTGGGGTGTAGTGCTTTAAACTGGAAGTGACTTTTTATTAAGGAAAGGATTTTGATGTACCTGTCTTTCCACCTTCAGACCTATGTTTTCATTGCATATTACATACCAGTTACAATTACATACTGATACAGCTGTAAGTACCACTGTCAGGAAGACATCATGCTGTCTCTTAAACATCAGCTTCAATCTAACGTTCTTAACAGTATGCACTAGTATGTTTTGAAGATCACAATTATGACTTTTAGTACTGTCTCATTAGTAATGGTTTTATATAAAAGTCAATTGTGCAAATGAACATGAAGCCTGAATCTGATTTCCATAGCAACTCTGCCCAACTTGAATGTGAAAAGATACCTTCCCATTTCCTTTACAAATTCCTAGTCCTTGTGGCCCACCAGGCATTGAGGTTCATTCCAGCTGAGTAGTCTGAAGCCCATTGTCCATTACTGAGGAATGGATTTGCTGGCATTTTAGGCTGTTGGTCTAGTTGCAAGGGTGTCCTTAACTGAGAGAAGACAGGACACGGATGCCACCATGCAGCAGCCTCTCCAGTGCATTGCTGGCATCATGGGAAATGGCAGGTCTGGGCAGGGGAGACAGTAAGTGAGAGCAGTGGAATTACTGTCTCATTGATCCTTGTTTTGCAGGAGTGGAGTCAGGATCCTTATTCCTTTTATGTTCTGTGTGGCAAAGAAGAGGCTGGGCCTAAATGTGGTGTTTGGTTGTTGAGGATTTTTGCTGTGTTAGTCTCCTCTGGTTTCAACCAGAGGTCCCCTTGCCCTTGGTAGAAACCTTCCTGAAGTTCTGATTATAACTTTCATTTACTGTTACTTCTTGAGGCCTAGTGCAAACTCAGTCCAGAACATTTGAGCAGCCCTGAGCAAGGACTTCGCACCTAAAACAATCTGGTAGATTAGCAAGTAGCTGATAAAGCCTCAAGCCAGAGAAGCCTGCTTTCAAGGTGAACGCTTATGGTGGCTAAAGAAAATTGAGCTTTTGGTAGTGGTCTCCCATCTACTGGTGATATCGGCCACCGTTTGGTTAGGCAAAGACAATTTAGTGGGTGTCAGGTGAAGACAACTGGGTTAACTCAGCTGGTAGTAGACGTTTCTTGAGTTAACCCATCTTTGTCTGATAGAGCATGTGAATGTTCCCTTATTGGCTATCTATGTTTACTTCTTCCACAACTTTGGAGTAGAAACCCTTCAGCTGATAGAGGATTCTAGGCAGCTGGAAGATAGTTAGCACTCTCCTGAACAAATATGTTGAAAGTGGGATATGTATGACCTTAGTTCTGTTAAAAGAGCAGTTCCTCAGAATAAATGGGCTAGCAAATAAGCAATTGTTGGGGAGACTCAGATTATGTTTAGTACCTACCTTTCATATTACAGTTGTATTTTAAGTAGTAAATATATTTTCTAGTTCTCTGCCACCCCCTGCCAAAGATAAATGCTCATGTTAGTGAGGTTGACTCCAAGTACATAGAAGTGCATGTGCATTTCCCAATAAGGTAGTTACATTCTGCTTTTTTCAAAACCTTATTTATTAAGCTAGTGTTGAATCCTTTTTTGCTTTTTTGATATCTTAGTTCTGAAAAATGTAATTTAAATTTTATCTGTATGAAAATTCGTGTGCTTAACAGAAAAAGTGACTGCAATAAGAGAATAACTTTGTGAAAGAAAATGAGTAGAAAAATAGAAGATTGTATAGCTGGCTCCAGAGCTTAGCTGAATCTATATTCTTCTTCACTCCCTGTTGTATCAATTTCTAAGTGATAGTATCTTGTAAGCATCATGTAAATAAAAACCTGAGTGACTGTGAACAGAAAGAAACTGAGTAATAGCAGCTAATCACTCACAAAACCACCAAAACCCTCCTGGACACAAGCCAGGTGTAAGAAATGCATGGGACTTCTTTCATTATTCTTTGTTTTAATTTTTTATGAACTTACTGTGAAAGAAATTAACTATCTGATATGTGTCCATAGTAAATGCCATTTCAAAACATATTGAATTTAAATGGTATAGCTAACATTACAAGCAAACATAAGCATGTGAAACTTTTGTTTTCCTGTATAGGTGATCTCTATGGTGCCATAGGCTCTCCAGTTAGATTGACTCGAACCGTTATTGTTGGAAAACGCAAGGACTTGGTGCAGCGCTTGCTCTATGTTCTGACTTACTTCATTCGGTGCTCTGAGCTGCAGGAAAATCAGCTGACATGGAGTGAGGAGGCTGGGGAAGGAGAGCAAGTGCTAAATGGCAGCAAGATCACAACTGCACTGGAAAAGGGAGAGGTAGAGGAGTCTGATTATGTGGTTGTCACTGTTAAAAATGAACCTGCTCTTGTGCCTCCAATCCTACCTCCAAAGAATGATGGAAGTAAGAACAATGGTATTGCAGAGTGGGTGCATGACCCGGAAAGCACTCATGCTGTCCCAGCCTCCTCAAAAGAAAAGAGAGAAGCAATAGGAAAGGCCAGTCAGAATTCAGAAGCATCTGTTGACTGTCTAACTAGCAGTTTCTGTAAAGGAGCAGCTGATTGTAGGAGAACTGTCACTGATACAGGAATCATGTCATACTGCTTTGAAGAGCCATCTAAACTAGAGGATTTAATAGATATAAAGAAGAACAAGAACCAGAATGAGAGAAAAGTGGAAAAGCAGTTGTCTAGTAGGTCATCTGCCTTACCTTGTCCTGAAAGGTCTGGCCGCAGGAGTTCACACTTAGAAAAAGTCACCTTTCAGATTGGAAGTTCTGCGTCACCAGAGTCAGACTTAGAAACTCATAGAAGAGAAATGGAAGAAAATCTGAAGGCATTCAGAAAAAGTCCAGAGGTGATACATTGTGCCTCAAGTTCCACAAATCTGACTGTGGATGCTTCCGAGAATCAAAAAGAAAGTTGTGAAGCTGCCTTTATACCCTTCGGTAAACATAATGTTTGCTATGCACAAATCCCACCTTGTGAGGGGAAGGAGAGTATACTTAACCAACATATAGACTGTAAAGGAACTGAAATGAATCTAGCAAACACAATATCTAGTGAACCACTTTTGTCCACAGATAACATAGAAACTGTAAAATTGCCAAGCCTGAAAGAAACTAGAACTTTATGCTCTGGCAATTTGGAGAACTATTCCCCTGGCTGTGTAGAAGTAGGTGCTACTGTCAAACAGGATTCCCCTCAAGTAGGTGCTAAAGATGTCCCCTATGGGGATGCTGGAAGGAAAATCTCATTCAGAGTTGAAGGGGACATTCCAAGGAATGAGAGTTCAGACAGTGCTCTTGGAGCCAGTGATGAAGAAGGTGATTGTTGTATTCCTGATGAGGTGCATCATGACAATGTCAGCAAAAGACTTGAAGAGTTTGCAGAAGTGGAACTTCCTTTACCAAGGTAATAAAGTTGAAATTAATTTAGAACTAGATGGAGTCAAAAGCTGTTGCTACTTGAGACATGTTAAGGGTATCAAGTCTGAAATCCTCTGGGATCTTGATTAAGTTCCTTGCAAACAAATCCATAAGACACCGATGTGGTAGAATTCTTGTAAACAGACTTGGCGAAAAGAAAACCAAGACAGAAAGAGTTTAGGTAGTGAACTTTTGTGACAAAGGTGTTCTTCAAATGTCTAGTAAAAAGTGATTGAACTTTTTCATATAAACTGCCTGAAACATTTAATGTAGATGTGTAGACAGAACGTCTAAGGACAAGCAAAACTGCAGCTTTCCTAAAACTGGTAACTGTTTTGATTTGACATATTTGACAAATCAGACAGATTTGAAATAAATACAGGCATCTTATTTGAAAAGGTCTGAGCTTTACAGGTGCACATGGAGCTTGCTGATGCTTAAGGTAGGTAGCTAGAAAGAGTTTGCTTCTTGGGCTGAGTTGGAGAAAACTCAAATTTAGCAAACCTGTTAGCTGCAGAACAGGGAGCTCGTACCTACCACAAGCTCTAATGTAGATTTGCCTTTTCATAACTTTGAAGGAATTAATACATTGTTGAAGTTCAACTTTCAAAATCCTTGTTTCAAAGAGCACAAGTAATTGGTTTACTATATTTTGATTACAATTTTTGATTACTATTTGCAGTAGAAGCAGGAATGATAAACCACATTTCACATTCATGTAAAATATGAGTGCAGTTTGTCAAGCAAGAGTCTTACCTGCTTTGTATTTCTGTATTTCAGGTCAAATACAATCAGCAGTCAATGTGTGAAAAATTTTGGAAGATCACTTCTAGGTGGTTACTGTCATACATATATACCTGATCTAGTGCTGCATGGAATAAATAATGATGAAAAACTCAAGCAGTGTCTACTAGCAGACCTACTTCATGCAATGCATGTGAGTTAAAGTACTGTTCCGAGTTGTAGCAGGAGCTGTGATATTACTGAGCTCTGCGGAAGCAGGTCCTTTGAATAGGTTTCTTTCTACTTATCTGTCCTTAACAGCCACACCGGACATATAATCTTGAAAGATGTAAGCCCTTAATTCACTGTGTGCAAAACCTGTTCACACAAGAATCACATGTACTTTCCTCTAAGACTTCTTTTCAAAGGTAAACACAAGGAAAATTGTTTGCAACTTCAAGTTACAAACAAGGAAAAAACCCTCAAACTGCTGCTCTCTTCAGTCACAGTAGCAGACAGACTTGTCTACATTGCATAAAAATTATATAAAAGTCGAAACATCTTATTTTGCCACTTAGTGGCATGTGTTGCAAGGGAGATGAAGTCTTGTGGAGGCCTATATTATACTAGAGTGTAGCAGAAATGACTGACTACAGAAAGTAATTGCCTATAGGTAAGAACTTTGCTGTGTTCTCACTCTAGATATTTCTAAACTATATAATTAATTTATAACTAACCTTTCACTAAAGTAACTGTGTGACCTTAATATGCAATTTTAAATGTTTATCTAGTAATTGTCAACATCTTATCTCCATAGCAATTAAGAATCATCCTACTGAAATGAGTCCATGTGCTACCCAAAAGAGTGATATGTGTGTATGTAACATCTTTAAATAATATCAGATTGGTCTAATACAATACTGTCTCTTCATACATACCCTGCCTTGATTGTGCATAGTGAAATCACTCACATGTCTGTGAAACATTAAATGTACTTTCATCATCACTGCACTGGTATAATTATTACTTACTTCACTTTGGAAGAAACTTATCTTTTCAGAGAAGGTGGAATAATTCAAGAAAAAAATAGGACAGTAATGATTTTGAAGCACTACTTAAACTAAATTAAATGCCTTGATCAAATTGGCAGTTAAGACTTAACTGGCCTGATGTTGCTAAATGTAAACTCTGTCACTGAAGTTGGTATTCCTTCTCATTTTTGAGATGCCTTTGGTTTCCTATTGGACAGAAACATTCATTGGATCACTTTCTTATTCCCTGCTTCAGTGTGAATGAAAGTGGAACCTCAAATTAAGTTGTGGAAATGTATATGGAAGTGTCATGTAATGTTTGTATTTTTATCTGTTGCAGCATCCAGTGCTAGATGAGCCCATAGCAGAAGCTGTCTGCATTATTGCAGACACAGATAAATGGAACGTACAAGTAGCTACAAGCCAGAGAAAAATGATGGACAATATGAAGTTAGGCAAGGATGTTTTGGTTTCCAGTCAAGTATCCAGTTTATTGCAGTCTATTTTACAGCTTTACAAACTCAACGTCCCAGCTGACTTTGTAAGTATTTCTTTACTGAAGACTGAAGCTAGTGAAAATTGCTTAGCTTAAAAAGCAAATGCAGAGTTTTGTACACTGTGTTGCTATACCAGTGAACTGAAATAATGCAGATTTGGTGCAACATATTAAAAGAACACATGCTTCAGTCCGGTAACAGACACTGTTTCGTCTGTAACTTACATCTAGTAGATCAAAGTTAACTACTCCAAAATATGTATGCCAAAACTAAACTTGTTTAGGCAGTTTTAGCATGGTCCTCATGTGTTCATGATTAGGACTCTTAAATTTGGCTTTATTTTTTTGTTTGTATAACTTCCACGTTTCTCTACTTTTTATGTTGTTGAAGCTTCTGTCTATCCAAGCCTGTTTCTAGCGTACAACTTTCTATTCAACCCCTTGCAGTGGATGCTTCCTTTCCCTCCTCCCCAAATAATTGTGCCTGTGTGTGATTACTTGACCCTTCTGTTTTATGCATATTTTAGCCAGCTCTGTCAGCAAGAGCTGTCTAGGATAGCCTTGCTGATGTCTCTGTAGGATTGCTGGGAGGAAACCGAAACCTGAAAATACCTAGAGGCAGGTGGGGGATGTTACTTTGTCATAGTGCATATTCCCCGTCCCTGTCCTCATTAGTAGTGGAGTTCATCAGAGCAAATCAGTAATACTGGTTTTGCTGATTACAACAAAATTACCCACAAGTTTGACAGTTTTTAAAACACGAGTGTAGGTAAGGGGAGGTGGGCTGTCTTTTTTTGAGTAGTCACCCCTTTTTCAATTAACAGAATTGGTCTGTCCTTCAGCAGATAGCCTTGAGAGATTTGTAGGAAGCCTGTGTAAAGACTGTGCTAGCAGATGGAAGAGGAAGATAAGAGCTAAACACTAACAGCTGTAAATAGTATTAGTCTGTACTGCTTTGGAAAAAAAATAGTGATATTGATTATGTAAAGTTCTTGAAGTCAAGTGCTAGGCAAGATATGTGGGTACATTGTCAATGTTGTCTCTGGATTCTTCTGGGTATCAAAAAATATGCGACTTTGGTTAAAATTATATCCTAATAATCGCACAGTAATGCCTTAAATTCTGGCATTTTTAAACTGAATAGTTGATTCTGTAACTGAAGTGTTCTTTCTGATGCTGGTTAGGGGTTTGTGTATGCAATTTTTGTATGCTTCGTGGTGTGGGAGGGGTTTGGAGGTATACTGTGTTTCAGGGTTTTTTATTTGCTTTTTCTTACAAAAAGGAATAGTGAAGTGACAGCGCTAGTAGTTGTAAATTTTCTATAATTCATGTTAGAGATACTTTGATCCTTCTGTTGCTGCATTTCACAACTCTTCACTAAAACAGAACCATCAGTGCGTGGAAGTTAAGTGTTTCACCAAACTTTAGTCGGAGAAGTGTGACTTTTTTTTATTGTAATTATTCTATTGATTTAAATTTTGACAAAAACATATGTACTAATATTGTTCAGAGACGAGCATAATGCAGTATGTTTGGAGTTTCCTTTAAGACTATATGTTTCTTTACATGCAGTTACTGTTCAGATGAATATTTTTTTGTTTTTTGGTGGTACAACAAAAAACAAAACCCAACTTGAGACCAGATGAAAGGCAAGTGGTGATATCTTTATTGTGGCACTTCAGACTGGTAACCATACTGCAGAGAGCTTTGCAGTATGTCAGGGTGAGAGAGAAGTGATGATCACAACTGCTGCGTGTCAGCAATATGTCAAAAGTTTTACCTGCACCTTCAAACTCATTTTAAGCTACTCTTCTATTTTTAGAAGGGACTCGACTTTTTTTCTCCCATGTAGTCAGTGAGAAAAGCTGCAGAGGAAGCTAACATTAAAAAAAACCCCAAACTTCTGTACCTCGCTCAATGTGAATATTTTGAACATAATGGATTTGTGTACCGAGCTTATGAGGAAAAATGTCTTTTGATTCTTTGCTGGCAGTCAGGAGGAGTGGATAATCTTATGTAAAGAATCTCCCTTTTAGAATAAGGTGGGATTCTTCCTTACTAGCTCCCTCACAATTTCAAAAAAAAATTAAAAAATATCCATAATCCCATGTGTACTGGCATTGAAATATATTGAACTGCTACTTTGGGAATCAGCTGCATGCTCTCCTGAACCACTGAGGAAGTGCTCATAGTCTTTTTGCATTAGGGTTACCTGTACTGGAAAAGATAAGAATGTTTTCCTTTTGGCTAGATTATAATGAATTGAGTGAAAACTTGCTTGAAACACATAGACCAAACTACTCTCAAAAAGCTTTTGCCTTTCCTCCGCTGGTGGCAGTGATCTTATTCTACTACCATGTAGCATTTTTTTTTTTTAAATGCCTCTTTATCTTCAATAATTAAGACTTTCTGTAAGCTCAGAGAATCATTAAAAGTCTTCATCTTGCTCCAGACCATCAGAAAAAAAATGTGATAGGCTACCTACAAGCATGAGTTGGGTTTTTTGCTCGTTATTTTTTAATTAGCAAAACTGGTTTCACAGGATCTCATTTCTAATACTTACGCTTTTCATTCAACTTGAAAAGTACATTGGACAATGGCCTGAAGCTATTTGCTGCTACTGTTTCTAATTGCTGTCTATGCCTGCTGGATGATTATACATTTGATAAAGTAAGGTTCTGCCTGTGCTTCCTGCTTTCATCTCCTGTAGTTTGGAAAGCTGAAGTAATTTATCTTTTGAAGTGGTCACCCCTGTGGAAAGAAGGAATATATCAAATTGAATGTACCTTTTGTCCTAGAATAAAATTCCTGATAAGACATCCTACCTACTCACCTTGTCTTACCAAAAAACACCCCTCTCTGTCTTTGAAGCTAAGGTACATCTGCTCTCCTGAAGTTGGTGTATGAGAAATTACAGGGCATCACATGACTGTATTTAAAAATAATATGCATTTCTAGCATGCTACTGCTGAAAGAAAAGAGGAGTGATTTAATTAGTATTTCAACTTGAACTATTACCTTTTGGCAAGCAGTATCAAATGTTTAAGCAGTTTTAAACTACAACTACCTAAGACTCATAAAAACAAATGCCTAAAAAGGATTCGTAACCTAGCTTCTACCGTAAAGAGCTATAGATTTATGATGAATAAGATAATGGTTTCTTTCACTTCTTGAGTCTTAGTTTCTTGAACAGCAGATTCCTAAAGCTAGAGTGCTAATTTTAGGAACCGTTGTCTAAACTGAGTCTTACAGAAAAAATAATATTGACTTGTAACAAAGACCTCTTGATCCAAGTTTTCTGGTTTGATTCTTAGTAAGATGTCTCGAGTGTCTTTAAACCTGGTTAAAACTATGTAAGTCAGCAGAAACACTGTGGCTAACCTGAGTAGAAAATGGATGTGGAGTTTGGGCAACAAACTTGCTGCTCAAGAAAGCTGGAATGCCCCAATTCTATGAGAGGGTTACCCTTTGAGGAGTAGTGTAACCTTTTAATGTTGCTAGCACAGCTGTAACAAAACCAATTTCCTCTTCTGGATTCTGAAGTGGAGATTTAGTTTGAAAAATATGCTCGCTAAGATAGAAGCTAAAATGATATGCTTGCATTGCTGTAAAATTTCATGTGATTCCTAAAGCTGTTCTGAGGTTTTTGGTCTGTGTTTACAGTGCATAATGCATCTTGAGGATAGACTACAAGAGATGTATCTCAAAAGCAAAATGCTTTCAGAATATCTGCGAGGACATACAAGAGTGCATGTAAAAGAACTAGGAATTGTACTGGGGTGAGTATTGCAGGAGTCAGTCTTAACCAATGGCAAAACTTGGGACAATTACTTTCCTGTTCAGTTTCTGAATGTTGGCACCTTGTTCCCCCAAGGACCTCCTTCATGTTTAGCACTCCTCTTTCACGTGCCTAATAACGTGTAAAAATGGGTTCTACTGATCCATCTGGAAATCGAGAAGAGACACAGTTCTACAGCAAGAACAAATTACTTGTCATTCTTAAATTTTCAGAATTAAAAAAGTTTGTATTTGGGTCATTAGGAGATTATCCACACACCTATATGCACGTTTTCTGACTCAGACTCCTTAATGAAAACTCCATCCCAACAAATACTTGAGAATCTCTGAAAGGTTAGGTGGTACAATTGTATCTCAAGGGAAGAGGAGTTCTCAAAAAGCAGGTGTAGGGAAATAGACAGTTGTCCTGTTTGGCAGCTGTCTTCTAATAATAGTCCTTGGCTGGCATACAGCCTTTAGGGATGCACCTGCTGACAGCAGAAGAGGGGGAAGGGGGAAGAAGTGAATACACATTCCCAGGAAGGTGGATATTTAGCACTGTGGCTATAACTTAAGTTATCTTTATCCAAACTGTTCAAGATGTCATACTGAGAAATGTAGCTGTAAATAGTGAAACCCTGAAATAAGTACTTTTCTCAGTGTGTGCAATATATGTATAAATACCTATATATACATGCATCCTGGCCTTTGAGCAGCTTTACATTTGGAAAGGGTTGGAAACTGACCACTGCATTTGAGAGACGTTCCCAGTACTGTTATTGCATAATAATTAATTCCAGCTTTTGGTTAACTTTGGTGAGAAAGTGCTATTATATGGTGAACTGAGTTATAGTCAAAACATGAAATGCACGATCTTCTGTAAGTTGATGTTTAATACTTTCTTAAACTGGGCTTAATGGTGCCTACTGACTGGTAAGAATACAAGCTAAGGCTTATGGTTTAGCAAATAAATAAAAGCTTTTACTTAAACCACAGAAGATTACATATCACAAAACATGATACTACTGTCTTTTAACTTAAATGGTAGCATAGTTCTTGGTTTTAAATATTATTACCTGCCTTTACTGGTATGTTATGAGTAATGGCAATAAATAATTAAACAATGAACTCAGTTATAGCAAGACATTTCCAGTTTCTTTAAAGTGGATGAAACATATCTTTATGTTTCTCTTCTTTTGTGAAGGTGACTATATTGGAAAGTCTGTCTCTTTTTTTTCCTTTTTCTTTTTTTTAATTTCTAGGATTGAATCCAATGACTTGCCTTTGTTGGCTGCTATAGCAAGTACTCATTCCCCATATGTTGCTCAAATACTTTTATAAATTAAAATCTCAGGATAGTCATTCCCTTAAAGTAAAATAAAAAAATATGGGAATGTTGAACGAAGAAGAGAGGTGCCAAACACTGATAAAGGGGAACACTGAGGAAAGCAGGTGATGACTACCACCTTCCGATGCTGATTTCAACGGGATGTTTTATCGGAGGACTTCAGTTTACATAATGTAAAAGGCATTCAGGTTTTTCTTACAATCTCACTTCTGACTTAAATCAAGAAAGTGACAGCATCCTTGTATTTTATTTTTATTCAAAGGACAAAAATTAACACTATGTGGCAGACCAGGAGCTGCCATCCAAAACGCTGCTCAAAACCATGAAGTAACAGTTAAAAGAACAAGTGGGTTAGAATGGATTTCGTAATACTTTGCTTGTGAGTGTGGTGTGGTGTATGTTTCCTTGCTGGGAAGGAGGAGCTGTAAACTATGTATATAGCATTCCTGTACACAAGTGTGTTAGGTGGGACGTGATTTTCTTGCAGAGCATACAGAAGATTTTGTATAGTAGTAATGATGGGCTCAGAACAAGGAACCTGGATGCAGCAGCCAAATGTTACATGGGAATGGAGATATGCATCAGGTGATGTGACTTTTTTTCCTTTAGGGACAAGAGGTTACAAAGCTGTGGCTGCTTCTGTTTTAATGAGGAGGCATTCAAATGAGCCCATGGCTAGAAGTGGAATGGAATGGACTTCTGAGATAGGGATTTTGTGGGAAAGCCTTATGGAATTTCTGCTACAAGTTTACATTTGTTGCTGATGCAACTTCAATAACTCTTTTGAGTTTCCGTATGACTGTAGTCCTGGGAACTAAACCTGTGTCTTGGTGTCATCAAGTATTACTGTCTCCAAGGAGTATGAATTTGACAAACTTCTGTATGATACAGTGCTGTTAGCGCGTGTCTGTGCACACGTACACCAAGCGGTTGGCACAAACTGAAGACAATCTTACAGGGGAAATAAGACAGCAAACAACCCCCCACCAAATCTTTAGTCAAAAGTATTACTTTTTTCCAGCTACTAGTTGTCACTCTAAGTAGGACTAGAAGAGGAGCATTGGTTGAAGTAAAATGAAATGTAGGGGCCAAACCCCAATATTTGATATTACTATGAATGTTTGCAATTACCATTTTTGATTTTACAGAAATCTTGAACTATCATCTGGGTGCCTTTCCTTAATAAGTTAACTACTCTGAAACCAGAAACTACTTCTCCACTAGCTGATACTGGCCTTCTGTGTTTCTAGAACGCAAAATAAAATTTTGTATTTCACTGTTTTCATGTGGTTGATAACATGAATGTAAAAAAAAAAATAATTACTTTTTTTGCATAAAGCACTGTTAAGCTGGATATGAAACTATGGACCAGACTGAGGAAAGAACAAAGGATCAAAACAAACATTCTTAAAGAAACGGAAAACTCAATGTTGGACCGTTCTGTTGTGAGCCAGCATGAATGAGGTGTTTGAAATTGTCAGCTTGCAAGCAGATCGCTAGCACCACGATTGCTTGGGAATGGTGAATTCTAATAAGAAACTCCTGATCACCAGTTATGAGTTCTCCTCATTGGTGATTACAGATTTTTAACACTGAAGGGACACACTTTTATTAAAAGTGTTTTTATTTCCTACTACCTTGATGTTTATGTTTGGACTTTTCTACAGTAAACTTTCAATGATTTGAAACAATGAAATGTGCATATTGTGAATTGTTTAAATGTGATGGGGGTCTTGATTAACCTTCTGTTGCTTTTTGAGGGAAATAGGTAGACTGACCTACTGTGAAGAGGGGTTGTTTCCAAGTGGAGGGATACTTAATATTCTGATACAATGCTTCTAAAGCTGTTCCTTATATGCTGGGTTTCTGACCTGACATTCCAGATGTTTCTTTTATCGCATTTTCGTACTTGTCCCTAGTATTCTGCCTAAAAAGGCTAAAATCTTTCTATGGTTCAGGTTTTCTCCTACTGCTTATAGTTAAGCAGACTTTTCCTATCTTTGGTCTGTGAATCCTTCTGTCTGCTGGAAAGTACACTTAACTCTGCATGGAGATGCTAGCAGATATCACTCTCTATTTCCACAAGGTTAAGACAAAGTCAGAACCATAGAGCAAGTCACGTATTCCTAAACTACCCCTGTGATGGAGCATGTGCGTGCGCATGTGTAGGACTATGAAACCGCTTCCCTGAGTGTATATAGAAATTCTCATGTACTTTCTCTATTTCATGTCACTCTTAAATAGTAGCAGAGTTCATTAAAAGTCAATTCCAGTTCCTTTAAAGTGTTAGTTGGATTTTTATCTGGACAGACTCTGACAATTCTTCAAAGAAATATGTGCTAACATAGAAATATGTGCTTTTGTTATCATAGAGTGTACTAAGGAAGTCAAAGGTCAGCCAACATTCAGTGATTTCAAGACTAATACCATGATCAGTAACACCTGATTTTACTAGATCAACTGTTAAAAAAAAAATTTAAAAATCTGCCTTTTGATAAGACATCAAATGCACCTAGTGGTGGCATGTGAGGCGATGGTCAAAAGCACTTGGATTTTCTTCAGCCCAGGCTAAACCTTTCTGGTTCGTGCTGCTTTCTCTTAACATTTTGCTGCTCTTATGATGAACTATCTTGTTCTCACAGTTTTAGTGTTGGGGGAAAGAAAATCCAAAATGAAAACTGTTTATTATCTTTTAAAGGCTTTAGTCTAAAGGAAGTTAAATACATATTTTTCCCCTCCACCAAATGTACTACCTCAGTTGACAGGATTCCACCTTTTAGGGCTTTTTTTGACTCTAAGTCTTTAACTTGGTTTTGGTAGCATCTTGCTGTTTATGTAAATTAGCGTGGCATGACAGGGCAGTAAGTATTTACAGATGTGTTGTTAGACATCTTTAGGGCATGTTTCTGTTTTTATTTTAATAGGGTGAAAAGTGATATGAATGTACAGATGTGTTTAGAATTGATAATGTAGCTTCATTTTCAAATATTCCAAAGTTGTTTTTATCAGTATTATGTAGGTTTTTGTAAACTTAAATCCATACTTTCTTGGTTAAGTGGGAGTGCACAGTCTTTCCAAAATCCCACATAAATGCAGTTTACACAGTGTGCAATTTCAAGAATGTATGTTTTTTTTCAGGCAAGACTAAACCTTCATGCACAGAGGGAAGGAGTGAAGTGCTGAATTGTAGTATTTAATCTACATTAATTCTTTAACCCCCAAATGATACCAAGATCTAAACATTTTAATTTAAGTAGGTACTCTGAACTAATATATATGACTTTCTTCTGCCCAAAAGAAACAAATAGACACTGATTCTGTAATTCACATTTCTGATGGTGTCCTCCAAAGTTATAGACTGATCTTTGTCATTCCCAACTATATGCATCTTTACTCTTAAAGTCAAAAACCCTTTTGAGAGACACCAAACTCTTGTATACAAAGTTTACACAAAATGTTCACTTATCCCTCAAGTATAACTTGTACTTCAGTTAGAAGGACCCAAATGAAAATCGAGTCTGAACTGCTGAACATACTTTAGACATTTAAATTTTTTTTGGAGGTCAAGGGGGCTAATTTCACATACATAACAGGTTTTCCATAGTAGAAAAAAATGTGTGTTGCTATTGCATGTTTGGAGAGCATAGGCTTTTTTTAGGAATGACTGAATACCAATGTCAAACTACATGGATTTTTTTTTTCTTCTAGTTGTTTATGTACGCTATCATTTTGGTCTATTTCTTTGCGGCATTTGGTGCAATAAACTTTCTGAAATGAACATAAATGGTATTTGGTATCTTCCTTTTTAAAACTTTCTTCTGAAATAGCCGTTCTTGTTGTAGCTGAGAGCTAACAGTGCATGGACATCTGATAACCCATTAGTGAAGTAAGTCAATGTTGCAAGAAAAGAAAAAGGCTTCACAAAATTTGGAACCTGAGTGAATACTATTAACATCTTTTGGAAGCTTTACCCCACCTATAAATGTAAACAACAGCTCTTATAATTTGAAAACTAACTGCGAAAAATAATGGGAAGTGAAGACTGTTGGAATAGGTTCTGCAGAGGTTCCACACACTGGTGTGGCTATCACTGAGCTCAAGTGCATATGAAAAGAGCTGTCTGAAAAATGTGTCACTGTTACACAATATATCCAATGTCAAAAATTACTCAACCAAACAGGAATGAGCGACACCTTGTGTCTGCTAGACTGTGAATTAGTTGATGGACTTGATGTGAATTAGTTTAAATTAGAGGTCTTCAATTTGTGTCAAACTCTCCATGACCAAATTGCTTTTCAGTATTCTGCAGCTTACTGGAGAAAATCCTTACTTACGAAAGAAGAATGGAGAACAGATGATCAACTGTAATCATGCTGAACAGCTCTGAGGTATGGTCTGATTTGTAGCATGTAAGCACTTCTTACCTGTAGACTGAAATGCTTGAGGTTTGCTTATTGATTGGGATAAGAAGGATTAGAAATAAAACTAAAGCCCAGGAACTTTGGCATCAGGGACTTGTCACAGTGCTGTGAATACGGCGTCTGGCTTTCTGGTCTGGTTGCAGTAATTATCAACTCTGGAGCATTTGGAAATAAATATACTTATTTTCTCATGCTCAAAGGTTCTCAATGCTTGTGTGTGCACCTGAAGTAAGGAGAAATGTCTGCTGTGTTGTCTGCTACAAGTCCTGTGTAATTTATGCTCTCTACTAGTACTCTTGCACAAATGGTGACCTGTCATAGAGGTGAACTAAATTTGGTGTTTATGATAACAAAAGAGTTATTTTGGTGTGAAAAGTATATCAAAGTGATGGTGCTGTGGTGAGCTGTAACCTCACTCCAGTTCTCTTCTTGCCAAATTGTGTAGCTGCCTCCCTCTTTCCAAGTCTGTGCTTTCATGAGAGAGCTTGAAACAATTTAATAGCTAACCTGTGTAACGAGGGGAAGACCCCATTACCCTGGCCAGTCTTTCCTCCAGTCATTGTAGCTGCATCTGCAAGCCAGTGGCTTGCTCTGTTGCTCATTCAATCACTCATATCCAGGTGCTGCATGTTGGCAGAGAAAAAAAAAGTTGATGATGGTTGTCTGCTGAGTTAACAAGTTGAATTTGGCTTGGGTAAGTGCTAGTGTAAGGGCAAGGGAAGAGATGGGACCCCTCAGCCAGGGAACAAGAGAGAAAAGGAGTGAGGCTGCTCCTGATGTCTTTGAGACTTGTGGGCCATTGCATTGGCTCAGTGGTGTGGGGGTGTGTGTGGGGGCAACCTGGGCTTCCACCCAGGTTTTGTAAGACTCCATGAAGCTCCTCTGCTCTGACGTCACTACTTGTTAACAAGTGTAGTTAAGCTGTTGGTCATATCAACTGGCTTAACTTTTTTCTAAAGGACAATTAGCCAATCTTTTTCAGAATCCATATGATTGGGACTGGCAGGTTGGCAGGAGGCAGATGCACAGGCTGGCCAGTATAAAACGGCCAAGCACTGGGAAAGTGTAGGGACCTGTACTAATAAGTACTCGCATGGTGTGGCTGTGAGAGCTGACAAGGAGCTTTTGGAACTGACAGCTGCAACAGAGAAAATAATGCCTAGATTTGAAAACCTATCAAACTCTGCTGTCAAATTCAGTGATTTGTTCAAAAGATGTGACTTGGAATAATACAAATGTTAATGATGAACAAATGATTTAACCCTTTTTTCTCTTAAATAAATGGCAAGGCGAATCACAGAACCGATGAAGAGATATGCTCATGTAACAAGGAGTTCAAGGCTACAGCAGCCATAGGTAAATGGGAGCTGTATCATAAAGTAACCATGTCTTGTGCCACAATTCTGCCAGACTTTTTCCCTCCTTTCCTCTCTAAATCAACAAGTCCTATAACATAGCAAAGTTTTCTGCTAATCATCTATGGGCCATATTCTTTGGTTTTCTGTGCACGTATAGTTGAAGAGGGCATGAATGAAAATAAGAAAGAGGATTTTGAACATAAAGGACATGCAGCTGAGTGACAAACCCTGAGACTGTGAACTGTAAGGCTTCCAATCCCATATAAAACTAGCTTAAGTGGCCACATGCTAGTAATCCACGTGCTGGAAAATGACTAATAGTTGCAGTCAGTTGTCTGGCATGATCCCAAAGCTAAAACAGTTTAAGCAGTATGAGTAGCATCTTGTCTCAAAATCCTAAAGGTCAACACAAGGCCAAAGGGCTTAGGAGTGACGGTCAAGCGCTTAAAATAATCTCATAAACAGGATTTCTTCCATTTGGAGCTACAAGAGAGATTCTACTCTGATCTGGCAAAACGGTGTTTGAGAGAGCAGACTCCTCTGAGGAAGGAGTTTCCCACCAAGAAAGAGCTCCTGTAGGCAGAGAAGTGTGTGCGGCTGTGGAAATATGAATTGATCCTTACATCTCCCCAGGGAGTGGTTGTGCTGTCTGATAAGAGTGCTGGGAGGTCGAGGGCTGGCGTGGTTGCCTCGCAGAAATGTTCTCCCATTGGATTAAATTCCAACCCTGCATATAACAAATTTGCTTCAATTGGGACCTTAACTTTTAACTAGCACTTTAACTTTATTTTACTACCTCATCGCTTTTTCCCCAGGCAAAACAAGCCTGGAGAATTTTCTCCTCTTTTCTGCACATTACTGCCACATAAATGTTTTCATTTTTCATTTTCTACAGTATTGTATCAGTGCCTGCACAGGCAGTGTTAGCCTTAAGATAGGTAAGTCTCCTAAAATTGTTCATTTTGGCTTTGAAAAATGTAGGGGGTTTGGATCGAGCATTTTTTGTGGAACTATCTGTGATTCCCTAGAACATGCAACTTCTTTTGATGTTGAAACACAGCCACGCCGTGAGCAACGTGAAATTAAAAATCACATTTGTAAACCATCAGCTCCACCTGCCCTCTGTAATGGATTGGCTTATGTAAATGCACTACAGTCTTGGTGTAAGCACTTTAATTCTTCAGGTGTGTTTCTAATAGAAAAAATATCTTTACCTTTTGATTTGGGAAGCAGACGTGCCTGGGATGCCCGAATCATTGCAACCCAAATCATTGCAGGGGGGCTGAAGACAGCCTTCATGGCTGCCTGAGTCCCAGGCCAGGCTGGCCCTTGCGTTGTGGCCTTGTTGTTCGAGAATCATAGAATCTTTAAGGCTGGAAAAGACCTCTAAGGTCACCAAGTGCAACTGTTGAACCAAGAACATAGGGAGTGGGCTGCCTGACGAGGGGATAAACCCAAATGGAGTTAGTGCTGAGGAAAAGCAAACTTTTTTCCTTTGCCCTGCAGTTGACCGTAATTGCACTGCTGGCTGTCTCCCGTAAGGGTTTGATGTCCCTAAGGTGAAAGGGTGCCTGGATCCAGAGGCTTGTTGAGCAAGGTCCTCTGCATGCCTACCTGATGCCATGCCCGAAGCGAGCGACAAACCGACCTACGTCAGCTCAGCACAACCCGTGACATAACTTAGACACCAATGACCCAAGTGAGTTTGTCAGGCCTCTGGTATTTAAACCATTTGTATTAGACCTAGCTATGGCTACACCCTGAAGGTAGACAGCCGCCTCTGGTTTGCCGTGTGCCATTTTCTTCCCACAAGAATGCAGTGGCCTCTCCGGTTGCTCAGCAGTGGGTGAACACCAAAAGCAAAAGATGCAAAGCCCATTTGTAATGTTGCTAAATAAATTCTGAGTGTCGTAGGTAATTCGTTGGCTGGTGGGAGCGGTTGGGGGAGGAGTAGTGCATTATTATATGCTTGAATTAAATAAGCTCTGAAGAAGACGTGGTGGCTTCAAGACGTGAGTGCCTATGCTCTTGGTAGACAAGGAAGCTGGTAATTCAAGAACGCTGTTGTCATCTTCAAAAGGCTCCTGTCCTTGAGCCTCGTGGTGTTTAAACTACAATGCTGCTAAGGACCTAATCTAACTAATTCATCTCTGGGATCATGCTAAACTTTACAGGAAAGCTGGCTTGCCTCCTCCCACCCCTACTTTCTTTTTAAATTAGTATTGTCTGCTTTTCCTCTAAATATATGAATCTATTTCTGCATGTCTATTTTTGCCGCCAGCGACTGCTCTGCCAGCTGTGGAGAAAGCTGGTACGGACTTTGGGATTCGTGCTGAGCAGCTTTCGAGCCTAGGTCTGGTTAGAGAGCGAAGAGCTGGGTGGTCCCACCCCCGGAGGCAAAGCGCTCGAAGCAGGGGGTCGCTGGGGATCGCCGCCCCAATGAACCCGAGCAGCACACTGCACCGGCAGGTCGTCTCCACTGCTGGTTGCTGGGCATCGCTGAGCGTCACTCTTTCCCCAACAAAAGGGGACTATGCTAAAAAGCATGTAACTACAGTTTTGCACGCAGAGGAGCGTGTTAGTGGTGTGAGGTGAAGAGTCTGGCAGCAACAGGCTGCCCTTTGCATTGTAACGCTTCCAATAGTTCGATGCTGGTTGGCTGCCAATGTGCACTCCACTGCCCTTTTTCTCAGAGCTGTGATGTTGAGCTGGGTTGTGTTGTAGCTGAGCTTGAAACATGACTGCGAACTTTACCGAGCAAGGATTTGCTCAAGTTAAACGCAGTTTTGCATGCTCTGTGATGAAGTATAGCATAGAGTATCCTGATAGCGCAGCTTGGCAGTGTAGTACAGCGCTACGCAGCAATACTGAGATCGTCTCTGGATCCACTAAACCTGTCCCCAGTCACTCTCTAAAGCATCTTAATCTTGATACCATGCTGAGTTAACTGCACTGATTAACCACTCCTAAGTCTTGATTAAGCTTGGCTGGTGGCAGGTTGGGAATTTTCACCCTGAGTCTGTGGCTCGGCATAAAAGCAGCTCCTGTTTGTTTTCTCAGCATTCTGGTAATTACCACCATTCATTACAGAAGGATGAGCTTGCGGCAAAGGTTAGTACCTGGTCTTCTGAGTCCTAAAATAATGCCTTTGTCATCCAACAGTCCCACCAGCCACGCTGGGGTGGGGTGGAGAGGGGATGCATGCACCTCCCTTCTCCCTTCCTGGCAATTCCTTTAAGGAGTCAGAGACATAGTGTCTGGCATCCCGACGTCTGTCTTTTGGGAAAGAAAAATGAGAAAAAGAGTCCTCACGTTCTTATACGTTGCCTCAAAAGCTTATTGTGTACAATTACAATTGTGCCTGTAAGGGTAGAGATGTAGTTGAAAGTATCTACCACATGGATGCTGCCAAAGAAATGTATTTTGGTTTTCCAAACACCTGCTTCTTTGCTCTTGTGCATCTTTATTTTTTGCTTGGGATGCATGAATGATGTGGGGAAAAGTAACTCATGACAAGCTGCTGAGCAACACTTAGCGAGAAATAGCAGGAGTTGGTAACCGCTCAAGAAAAGTGCTAGTTTTCAGAAAAATACAAGCAGAAGTGAAAGGTTAAACTTGTCTCTGAGTGAGTTTCTTGTTTGAGGCAGTGGGAAGGTGTTACAGGCAAGCATGTGGAGTGTACAAGATGTTAAGTTACTGCTTCACAGAAAAGAGCTTATGCGCTAGCTCTTACACATTGGTGTGCAGGTATCGGTACTGAATAGATTGGGCTGTTTCAGTTGGAAGGAGCCTACAGCGATCATCTAGTCCAACCACCTGACCAGTTCAGGGCTGACCAAAAGTTAAAGCATGTTGTTAAGGCCATTGTCCAAATGTCTCTTAAACACTGCTTGGGGCATCGACCACCTCTCTAGGAAGCCTGTTCCGGTGTCTGACCACCCTCTCGGTAAAGAATGTTCTGCTGTGGCAATGCAGCATCTTTGTATCTGTCTATTTTAACTTAGAAAATAGTGATGTGATGCGGTTTTGCTCTGAAGCATGCATATGAGCTGAAACACTGTAACCAGTGTTATGGCTTTAAACTACATGAAAGGATAGGAGCAGGAAGAAATACAAGAAGACTGAGCAAAAAATTAAAATTATGGGTCATAAATGCCACTTGACTCTATACCAGTGTCTGTTATGAGTTCCTGATTCAGTCTTGGTGCTGCGTATTTTAATCTCTGTGGTGGGAATCCGAAGATGAAAAACAACCATGACCAGACAAGATGTGACTGTCATTCTGTAAGGGGATAAATTGCCATGGCAATCCTGGCCGTTGCTGGTGGGGAGCTGGCTGATTTTGGCCAGCTGTTGGGTAGCCAGAGATGGTGGGTCCCCTTGGGATAAGGTGCCTTTTGGGTAATTAGACAAACATACAAACTTCCTCAAAACAAAGGATATTAAATGATTTCTTTCTGCTGCTTGAGATTAAGTAGTGGCTTTTGTTGTAAAAATGAGCGGTTGAGAGGCACCACTGGATTCTGAAGGACAGCAAATGCCAAACCCGGTTGGAGCCTGAGTTATTTTCCCTGCGTGCCGAGGGGAAGAGGTGCAAGGTCTGACAGCAAGAGAAGGCTAGGTGCCTGCTATGGGAAGGAATACTGTATAGAATCACAGAATGGTTTGGGTTGGAAGGGACCTTAAAAGGTCATCTAGTCCAAGCCCCCTGCAATGAGCAGGGACATCTTCAACTCGATCAGGTTGCTAGAGCCCCGTCCAACCAGTAAGCATGTTATTTTGATCTTCGTGCTCATTGGATGAGGTTGGGTCTCTGAGCTCATTACCCAAGCGTGCGGGTGCTACTGCCAGTGCAAGGGAAGTGGCTGCAGCAGCAGAAGACAGGTGTGCCCCTTTTGGTGTGGTCCACTTAAAGCAGTGATGAAATGGGAATTCTGGGCAGTGGGTTTCACATTAGTTAAGCCCATCTGCTGCTGATAGCTTGTGTTTGTGGAAATCTACCCTTACCTACCTGCTTGCAGCAGGGGTCAGATGAGAGCTACTTCTGATGCCTTGAGAGTCCGTCACCAGGTGCTGAGGATGAGAGGAAGAAGCACGACTCCCCGTTCCAGCATCACCTACCCATTATTTCAGCTTAGCTGTAACATGAAAACTGCACCCTGAAGGACTGGTGAAGTAACAGACTACAGCTGGCTATAATACCAAAACATGTGTTTTGTGGGACCGGTGCCAATTCAATTCTCCTTTTCCGCAGCTGCAGTTAGTGTAAAAGCTGCTTTCAGATTGCTCGCCTAGCTCCAGACTGGCATCAGATAGCTCAGCTTTGCAGACCCTATTACCCTTCACAGTATGTCCTATCAGACCGGGTCGTTACTCCATGGAGACTGTCTAAGGTAACCTATTGAAACGTATCCTAATTGTTCCCTTCCTCACCAGTGAAGCCCCCGTGAGGGCAGCTGTCCTTATTTCTGACCTTAATACCACCCTAAGAGGAGGAGTAACTCCTGGAAAAGCACAGGACATATTCATTCTGTTTCCAGTTCGTGACTCTGCTCCCTGACCATTACAGAGCATCGGTAGGGACGTGGGGCTGGCGGTGGGCGTCAGCCAGCGATCCAGCCAAGCGTCTCCCACAGCCGTGGAAGCTGTAGGAGGGCGTCATGTAGCTCTTGTTTCCTTCAAGAGTGGAGTCCCGGTTCTGCGTGAGTTACGGCCACGATTGTCGGTGCTCCAAGCACCGGCAAAGGAAGCTGCTGATAAATTAGGTGCAGTAGCAGCAGCTGCAAAATCACTGTCTTGCTGGCTGGGGAAAGGCAAAGTCATTGGAGAATCAAGATGAATTGCTAAGCATATTTTGCACTCAAAAGGCAGTTTTGTAGGAATTATAAGGAAAGCAATGCCATATAGAAGTTTTTCTAACCTCTGGAGCTACAGCTGTTGTTCTTCAGGCCTAATATTCTTCCATGCAGTGAACTGCCCCCACTCAGCTTCTTCAAACAGGATCAAAAGGGTCAGCTGGAAAAATCCATAAAGAAGTAGAACAATTCAAAGAAGAATTTAAAGGCTTTGAGCAGTGGCTGCTCAGAAATCAAGGTCAAATCATGTCTTAATACTTAAGAGTACACTCAGGAGTTCAGACATTTTAAATCAGACTCTGATGATCATGAATGGGTAGAAGACAGGAGTCCATATCTCTTTTTAAACTCCTGTCTTGTGCATGGAAAAGCGGCTGTATGCTGCCAGCAGAGAATAAGAAAATGTTGTCTTCTTCTTTCAAACCTTTTTGCTTGCATGAAATTGCGGCTTCACACCAGCCATCCTATTAAAAAGTCAGTAGGGAACCCCAAAGTCGTGGTAAACATTCAAGCTGTGCTGTGTTCAGCACGTGGGAGTCCCACTGGAACTGGGACTCAGTCATCTTGTCAATTTAGACAAAATTATATTAATGAGATCAAATTTAAAATTGTTTTCCAAACTTGTACTTCAGTGTAACTTGTTCTCAGTTATTTTGGTTACATGTCCCTCAAGTTCAGGACTTGTGAGCACCATAGTATGATTTGTACTTTTGCAGTGTATTATTTCAGTTATACATTAAGTGTAGCAAATATTAAGTTTCTGTAATTTACTTTGCAGCTAGCTTCCTTTGCCCGAGCTAACTGGAAGCTATTAAAAACTTGCCTTAAAACCAGCAACAGAAATAAAGCTGCCTTCTGTCTTTCAGTCTTGCTGGCACCCAATGCTTCCTGGTGCAGTAAAAATTCAATTTAAAATTACCTGTAAATGTGACCAGCTGCACAGCTGAACTTTGAAATGCTAAAGCTTTGAATTCAGAGCATTTTGCTAGTGCAGCTCTGATACTGTGCCATCTTCAGAAATCACTTGGACCTAAAGAACCCGGCAGAAGCCTGTTTTGCTGAGCAGCTGACTTCTACTGGGCCAATTGGAACAGGCTGCCCAGAGAGCTGGTGGAGTCACCATCCCTGGAGGTTCAAAAAACACGTATATGTGGCACTTCAGGACATGGTTTAGTAGGCATGGAGGTGTTGGGTCGATGGTTGGACGTGATGATCTTAGAGGTCTTTTCCAACCTCGATGATTCTATGAATATAGAGCCGATTTAAGTAGACTTTTAAGATTAGTTCTCTATGCGTTTCTCACCCTAGATGCCATGAGCAAGACTTCACAGGCTCTGAATTCGAAAGACAGGACTCTTCTAAATCAGCTGTCATGAGGAGCGGAGGCCCAACCACAGCCTGTGTCTGAGGAGACAGTTTTCTCCTGCATGTTGCGTCGGTGCCTGCAGGGCTGCAGCAGAGCTCCGGGCTTAGAACTGGCCTTTCTCCCTCAGGTCTAAAACCAGACCGTGGGCTACCAGCAGCGTGGCCCATCGTGAGGGTGCACGTGTTCGTGTCCTCCATCTGAGCCCCCAGAGGAATCCTCCTCTCTCGCACTGGCAACTCCGTGCTCCCTTCGCCCAGAACAAGGTAACGCAACTGCAGGTGAGCGCGTGGTGACTGCCAGAGGCGTGGGACCGAAGCGATGATTTAGTCCTTTAACTTGACAGGTCTAGGCTCTTTCACCATCTCCGTCTGCCCTGGGATTGTGAAACCTCTTAGCACACTGCAAAATTCCTTAACAATAGCAGTTTCTCCTTCCCAAAGGTATAATAAGGTGGAAAGCTGGCCCCTCAGCCTGCGGTTCAGCCTAGCTTCCATGAGGCTACAGGGCAGAGGACGTGGCTGATTCATTTCTTTTCACACGACTGCCTGCGCCGCGGTACAAAACTGCGTTAGTCCCGGGGGCTGGCCTTGCTGAAGTTTAAATACGTGCCTTCCTCTGTCAAGCTGCTTTTTGCGATTTCTGCACGTTTCGCAAAACGGGTGAGTTACTGGCAAGTAAAATTTACAACCAGAAACCTCAGCCCCTTTAGAAAACCGCAGAGGAGATACAAGGCACTGTGTGCGTTTCAAAAATTACTTTTTAGGTGTTCTGACGCACAAGTGTAACCGATGCTAACGTCGACTATTTATTTATTTTTTTTAATAAACTCTTTGCAGCTGAAAAATGTAATCACTCCAACAAAACAAAAAGCTTAACCTGCAGAAATGAAGCCTCTGCAGCCGGCAGTTTGGCTGTTTAATAAACTCCCTCAGCTAACAGCCTGCATCCGTGCTGTCTTAGTATGTGAAAAATGTGCTCGGTGCCACAGTGATGTCATGAGCCCCAAGCTGATAGCTGCTTATGGCTTCCAGCTGGGCTGCTGAGTGCTGGGAGGCACCGCAAGCCAAGCAGATCCCGGTTTTGGTGGAAGCAGCATCCAAAACCTACCTCATTTCCAATGCCTCCTGACCCAAATCCCTGATTAGTCAGGAAAACGTTGACCTTCTCTGCTGTAGCTCAAACGCAGCAGCTTTCTGTTCATTCTTCTGAGCTCCCCCCCCCTTGCTGATCGCTGCAGTTGGCTCAGTTCAGGCCACCTTTCTGTGGTGTCTCAGTTGGTGTCCACGATTGCAACTGCAATCTCTACTATTGGAGAAGGTCTGATGCGAGGCTGGCTAAGAGATAGGGGCCAAATTGAGGAAGAATTCCTGTTCTGATGAGAAGATAAACTCCAGGGAGATGTTTAATCGCTGCATATCAAGTGATATTAACAGTGAAGTTTTTCATCCTTTGTGTTAGTAACGAAATGTCATGCTGTGTGGACGTGTGCTGATCGAGTTACTCTGTTCTCTTACTGGCCAGAATTCTCTCTTTGCTAACTCTACTCTCTCTATAATATTTTTTCCTCCTGTTCATCTTGGCATATCTAAAATTAGATGACCAGCTTTCCCAGGCAGGCACCTGTCCATGCTTATAAAGTTTCTGGTGTACTTTTTGAAGGCCACAAATAGATTAGTTAGCTCTTTCCCTTACTGTACGCTCTCAAAAGGGAAACTGCTGAGACAAGATCTTTCAGGAATGTACATGGCTCCCTTTGTCTATGCTACAAATGAAGAAACAAAGATAAATCTCACTCAGGGTGACTCCTTTGGACACTACTCAAGTCCAGGTGGATTGCTTTGGTTCAGGCATTTTAAGCCAACCTGAATTAGGCTGAATTACCCAACCTTTTCATACCTGTATTAGGAAATTGAGGATTTAGCTGATGAATATGATGCGTATATTTTCAAGAAATCACATAGGTATTAGGGGTTCATCTACAGTACAAGGTTCAGGAGCGCTTCTCCCCGGTCTGGAGGCTGGTCTGGAAGAGGGAAGACGACTGACGGTGAAATGCAGTTTTCCAGGCGGGGGTGTGAAGAGGGGAGCATGCTCTCTGATCTGCCTGCGAGCAGGGTGTGCGCGTGAGCAGAGCTTAGCGTACGTCTTTGCACGCACAAGTTTTCAAGAATTCTGGCTCTTCTCTTGTGATGAATGTTCTTCGCTCATCTCGTTCACTTCAGACAGAATAATTCTCGATGTTTGTGGGTTTTCTTCTTTTGAGGTAGGTAATACACCAACGGTGGTGGCACATCCAGGCTGCAGTGTCAGAGAAACTGCTTGAATTTAATGTTGAAAATCTGATGTTCCAACTTTGAGTCAATGCGTCATGTGTCAGGCTTTCAGCAGCATTAACTTGCCAAAACCTATAATAAAATCCTTATCCATCTGGCTATCCCTAGCCATAAAACCAACAACAAAAAAAATCATCTCAGCTACTATCCAACCCTAAACCTGTTTTCTTACCGAACCAATCTGGATGTGTCATATGCCATTTAAAAGCTCATATCAATAACAGAATTATAATCAGCGCTTTTGTTTGAATATTTTGCCATTTAGAGTGCTAATTTTCTCTCAAAACCTGCCTTGAGTAAGAGAGCATCTATTATGATTTTTTTTTAATTAAGTTGCATGGATAATTGATTTTTAAGATGTACATAGCAAAAAAAGCCTGTATGTAACTGATAGAAGGAAGAATATATAGCCACACAGCAGTTATTCTGTAAGGGGACCAGAATTTCTAGGTTGTCGACTCATCATTGATTATTTGCATTCCTCTCGTGCTTTGCCCAACAGTCAAATCTGATTGTCTTTTAATGCTGCTACAGTAGGGACTTTTTTATTACATTGAAAAAAGAAATTAAAATAAAATGATGGTTGCAGAAGGCAACGTTTAAAGGTAGCACGTAAGGGGAATGAGAAAGCACGTTTTTCCCCGTTAGGTTTTGTAGATGTTTGCTAGACAGCAGAGGTAGGTTGAGACTCGAGAGCTGTCTGTTCGTTGTCAAATTCTGAAACAAAGTGTGAGAGTGGGCTGATTAAAGATCTCTTCAGTTCCCACCTCTACCTCTCCAGCTTCTGCCTTTGTCTCCTCCTGGCTTGCAGCCTTTCCCCCATCCTCTGCTCCCGCTGTGGGCTCTTCTGCTCTCATCTTGTCCCATCGTCATGGCCACCTTCTCTCACTTCGTCTGATTTTCGTGCCTTCTCATCTTCAAACCTGTTCCATCTTTTCCCTGTTCAAAGGACACGGGGCACGTGTGGTACTGGGGATATTCACTGAAATTAGGTGACAAATTCTTATAGATTGCTTCCAAGAATTATGAACTGCTTTCCCCAAGCTGTAGCGCTTGGTCAGGTGGAAACTGCAAAACCACAACTTCATCATGATGGCAAACTTGAGGAATTTCAAGTGTCCTTGCAGGAGTTACTAGGTGTGAGAGCTAAAAAAAACCCCATTCCTTTTACTTGTTTTTTTTTATAATAAGGGGAAAGCAATCTACTCTTCCATTCCCCAAATTCTGAGATAAAGGTGAGTCATTATAGCTGAATCTTTTAAAAAATGAAACTGCCCATCCACTGTCAGCCATTTTAATTGAATGGTTTCTTTGGAAAAGATGTAAATCACCAAGAAGTAGTTCCTTAAAAGGACTCATAATTACAGGTGCTGCTGCCGCCTCTAATACTTGAAATACAGAAACCTGACTTACTTTAAAATATCACTTAGGACAAAAAAGCCCAAAAGAATGAATATCATAAGCAGTACTGTATTTCTCCTCATCTATCTGAACTGATGAGTATTCATTTTTTTGCTTGGACAACATTTTAAAAAGACAAAAATTTAGCCAATACAATCAGCAAAATTCTCCCCCTTCATTAACTAAGTGCCCAAGAGACAAATGGACAAAGATCTAGGCTCTTCTATTCAAGAGGAGTTTGCAGATTAAATGATGCAATAAATTTACCCCTGGGTTAAAAGTGAATTTTCTTCTAGCAGGAAAAATCACCTTTCAAAGAAGTTGGAAACTTTACAGGATGCAGGCTAAAATGATAGGAAATAGCACTTCAGAGCTGTGGATGAGATGATGCAGAAGGGGTGTATGTCTGCGGCAGTGTCCTTTGCACCGTGGCTGGAAACGGGCTGCTGTGGCTGCAGTCACGGAGGCGGAGGGGAGAAACTCCCTGCAATGGCAGTTTGTCTGAAATATTTAAAGTTTGTTTATTTAGTCAAATAGCTGTCTTCTAAATAAATACTGCGGAATGTTGTACACGATTAGGTAAACTGCTAAACCCGATGGTTACTGGTTGTTTTTTTTTTTTTCCCAAGATTACTGTTTTTCCCGATAAGACTTTTAACAGTGTGTTTCCCATATGTTACCCGCTTTCTGGAACTGTATGTCTTGTTTCACATATGCCTCATTTTAAATATTCGGTAGTACGTATTTTTAATTTATGACCAAATATTTCAGCATATGAGAAGGTAGGTAAATACTACTTGTCTTATTTTTGTAGCTAAGGCAGCTACCAAATAGATAAGTCAATGCATTGTGATATGATATATTGGCAGTTTGCTTGTGACTAGCTCCCACCTCAAAACTGAAAGCATGACCTTTTGTGAAACGGCATTATTTTATTGAACAAATGTGGTTTTAATGTATTCTGTTATAGCTGCTTGCTGTTGCGATTATATGAAATTGAACTGCCTTTTGCAACCGTGAAAACTACGGCAGGAACAAAGGGACTGAGCTGGGTTTGACTCTTTATTCTCTCCTCCAAATCTGCAAAAGGATTTGCTGTAGCCTGCGCAAATCAGTTGCTGCAAATATTAGATCTCAACTTCCACAGTTTTGCTCTGGGGTAGTCTGAAGTCACGAGTCAGTGACATGAGAAATGAGAGCAACTCAAGCTGCAATGTTTTCATGATATTTTTTTTTTTTTTAAAGTAATAAAATTTAGTCAAGCCAAGTAAATCCTTACTCATTTGCTTGCAATTTTAACTCAAATTATAAACCAGCAGTGGCTAAGAACAGGTTATGTGAGTTCTTTGTGAAACCCCTTTATGCAAGAGACAACATCCTCTTTCCCTCCACTGGAGGCTGAGAAACAGCAGGTCAAATTTCTGCTTATAACAAAGCCCCACTTCTCAGTAGTCCTGCAGCAAGCACAGCGTCAGCAATTGTAATTCCTGACATTTCTACCTTGGAGAAGGAGAGTAAGAAGGGGAGAGGGAATCTATTTAATTTAGAGAAAAATGGTAGATGTGTTCATCGCTGAGAACGTATCAGCAGAGGGCACGGACGAGAAAATAATTTTTGTAGTTCATCGATGACAACAAAAATATATTCCAGATCTTGTACATAAAGAAAACCTTCAAGATTTGAATCGGTGTGCAGCTGGCAGCGTGAAGGTAGGAAAACCAACTTCTCCGTTGGGAACAGCGCTGTGTACAGCGAGACACGACAGCTGTGAGCTGGATCTACTGCCTTCATCTCTGAACGCGTCCATGTTTTGAACCCTTTTGGTGCTGCTCACTGCAATGCATATAGCTAAGTACATAGGTAAAGCTCAGAAGAATATGGCTATAGCCTTATCACTAGCCTTGGTTGCATCCATGGAGATAGAAGCTGTGAGAAAGTACATGACCTCTTCTTCAGAAAGAACTCTGAGACATTAGTTATTGAGATATTCTTTATTCTTTTTTGTCTAAAAGGAAGATACTAGGGAAAATGCATTAACGTTGGGAAGAGAAAGACTGTCATTAGTAACTTCTGGATTAAAAACTTGGGACAGACTATTCTGTTAATACACGTGGAGGGAAACTGAAAGTCAGATGGACCCGGTAGGGGCTCCCCAAGGCATTTGCGACTTGAGATCCAGTTAGGACACAGCTTGGGTTGGTGGTTCCTGGGTCTGTTTATGAGAATGTGTCTCCAGAACGTGTCTGGCTTTGACAGATCCTTTTTCTTCCTCTTCCAGAATAGCTCTCAGCCCATCCGGGGAGTATCTCCATGGTATGCATATTTTACTGACCTCTGCGCAGGGAGGCAGCTGCCAGCATTTCCTGCAGCAACCGTATGATGGCTGGATGCAGTCTGGCAGCTTCGTGTGTCTGACTCACGGTGGATCTGGGCCTGAGGTTTTCTGTCTTTTGTTTGGTTGCCTTCTTACTTTTGCGTCTAAATTAAACCCTAAGGAGTAATGAAGAAGGATGGTCTTGTGGTTAAATGTACTCAAGTGGCAAGCTGGAGCTGGGAACTATTTCTGGCTCTACCACATCTATGGCCAAGGACAAACAATTTAACCTCTGGGTCTCAGGGTTTTCCCATTTATAAGATGAGGGTGAAAGCCCTGTGTGGGTGACTGAATGGCTTGAGTGCTGGAATTCCCAACAGAAAGAGCTAGAGAAAATAATAAAAAAAAAAATAAAAAATTTCCAAATTGATAGTAAAAATAGACAGCAAATAATTATGGAGTCACTGGCTCTTCTCCACTCTCAGAGCTCTGTTTCTCAGTGAGGAAGAGGATGCCCTGCGCTACCCGTCCCGCAGCCTGCTGCACCGCATGGCAGAACAGGCAGGCGCTGATCTGCGTGCCGGTGAGGTCTGAGGCAGAAAGTGGTATCGTGTAGGAGTTTATCTTCTTATCTCCCTCTGTAGGCATACCTGAACACGTAGTTTTTCCTGTCACACGCTCAGGAACAGCACTGAACGGGAGTAAAGCAAACCTCTGGCTTCCTCTGGCTACTCCAGTGGGCTTTACAGCATTACTGGTGAGTAGCAGAGAAACGGCGTATTTATTCATTCTGATTTCACTTGCTGTAATGGGGAGTCATTCCCCTAAAGGCAGTGGGACTGCAGTGGTGTAAGAGCTGCCTCGATTTCTGTGCCCTCAGGCTGATGAGAAAAATAATACATGACCATACCATAGCAAGCATATATAGAAAAGGCCTCAGGGCAGGGAAACATTCTGTAAACGATATAAAAGCAACATATTTAGCAGAGAAGCATTTAAGAGCCTGAGGAAGGCTTGCTGTTTGGCCAATATACAAAACTCTCCCCAATATTTTGCCTTTCCACCTCAGCACAGAGCTTCAGCTCTTCTAGAAGCAAGCCTCCTTCACCGGCCATCGCCAACGGGCCAAAAAAGTTCACAATAAGGCAAAAATGGTCGATCCCCATAGAAGATGGATGTGTAGGAGAGGTAGTTGCAAAATGGCAGCAGTCATCCTTCTGGCTACTCCGGTTTCATGCTCAGTGCGGGAAGGCAGACCAAAAACAGGAGGAAAAAGAGGAAGGAGGCTGAGGAACCGAGGGGACAAAACCTGTTGCTGCGGCAGAGGGTAACCCCCTCGTACGGCAAACTCGGAGCACGAGGCTCAGCCGCGGCTCGTGACCTTCCCCTCGCCGCAGCCGCAGCCCGGCCGGTGGCCTCCTGCCACGCGCGCCCTCGGCTCCCTGACGCCCACCCCAGGCGATTGAGCAACAAGAAGAAGGGTAGGCGGAAGCTAAGAAAGCAAAAAGGAGCTCAACAATGTAGAGGTACATCATAAGCATGAAATGGGAAAGAGAACAGTGTTGCTTTTTCGGCTTCAAGAATGTGATTAAAAAAACTTCCTTAAAAAGGAAAAAAAAAAAAAAAAAAAGGTATTTGGTCCAGCCTTGCCGGGGCGACCCAAGGGAAGCGGGGAGGGAGGGTGCGGGAGCCGAGGGCTGCTGGGGGCAACCAGGGCAACGCGTGCGGGGCAGGGGCTGGAGGACGGGGCGGGCAGCGGGGAGACGGTGAAGAAATGTTTTCTCCTGGGCTGCCCCTGCTTTAGTGCACTAGGGTCTGCTCTGGTGCTGAGGGAGCGGGAGGCTCGGAGAGAGGAAGAAAGAAGGCAGGGTTCACACCTTCCTTTCTGTGCGGCTGATCGGTCTTTTTTCATCGCTAGCAGAGGATTTGGGTACATTCCGCACACAACTCGCACCTGATTAGTTAAAGGGGATTATATTAATGCATCTTTGAGTGTAGGCAGTCTTAAATCCGCTTTAACTTCACAGAAGCCTATTAACCGCAGTGATTTTTTAATATTTTTTTAAAAATGACTCCAAGCATGTTCTCAGAGAAGATTGCAGCAGTTTTACTGCAATAGCTGAAACCTTTGTGAGCTTTGTGAAGGAAAATCCCGCGTTTGCCTGTTTCACATCCCAGTCAGAAAAATCCCTTTTCATTTCTCAAGTCAAGCCCAGAGAGATTCACCCAGTAAAGGGTGGGAAGAACCAGGTTCTTCTGAGCGGTGGCCACGGGGGAAGGGACAGCTTTGCCGCAGGGAGTTGAGGGTGCAAGTTCCTCACTGGAAACTCACTGGGGAAAGTACCAGTGCTGGACTGGGAGAGGGTGACTGGGAGATGGGAGAAGCATTTTTACTGTAAGGAGGGAATAAGAGAAGCAAACCCAGGGAAGTGGTGGGGCTGGGGGATGGTGGTGCTGCTGGATATTTAAGCAGCTACATCACCAGTCAAAAATATCTCAGTTACTAAAAGCTGCCTACAACTTAGTTATTTGCTTTTTCCAACAAGGAAAATATTATGTCTTGTGGGAAGTCATGAGGATGACATACCCAAGAACATTGCATATTTGATCACTAATAATATAAAGTAAACATCTTTAAAATATTTCCAGCAACATCTGTCCTAGTTTAACTACTGGTTTATGTTGCATTCCTTTACGGAATAATACTCACCCCAGAAAGCAAAGCGTGTGTCACTGCCATCCATTACAAGAATTAAACTTGTGGGATTTTCCCTGTCTATTGAAGCTAAATTGCCTTCAGCCTTTAAAAAACACTTTCCTCTCATTTTCCACCATTGCATAATCCTGATTCTCAAAAAGTTTGAGTGTTTGCTTATATATTTAATATTTGGCTTGGATAAAAAGGGAGCATAGTGAGATAGTGATTTCACTCATACTGGGGGAAAAATTCAGAAAAAAAACCTGCACCAGTTTAATAGGAATACAAGCTTAATTTTCAGGAAAAAAACCCACCCAAAACGTCTTTGAGCCAATAGAAGAGATTAGCCTCGTCCTCCAAAGGTTAAAACAAACCCAACACATAACATAAAATTAAAAATATCAAATGATAGCAAAAAAATGTGGTCAAAACTCCCCCTATAGCCACCGATGCTGAGGCCACCTGGACAAGGCACGTTTGCCCTGTACTAAGGTAGTATAGATTATATGTGCTAAAATAGAAAGTAAAGTATTAAGCGGGTATATATGTTTGCAGTTTAGAGAAAAACACTTCATTTTTACTACAAGCATTGCTTTCTTGGTAGATATACCATTTTTGCTGAAAAAGTAATTTTTTACTGCAGAATTTACAATACATCCCACTTCTGAGCAAAAGTGTGGGCCTATCACAACTGGAATTATCTATGTATTTATTTATTTATTTTGCGACAACAACCTTCCTTTCAGTTGGTGAAGAGCCAACTTTTTTGTTAGAATAACAAAAACAAAGAAAAACCTTTTCTGTTACTAGAGTAGTAAAATTCCAGCAACTTTTTAAAGTTCTGGATGTGAATTCTCTGTGACTTTGAATTATGCAGAAAAGTCTTTGAAGGCCATGAAATACAGACATATATTGGTCCTTGAACTACCTCTGAAAAAGTCAGATTTTTTCCCTCCCAATATCCAAAGTGACTGAGAAAAAGAAAACCAAAGACATGCAAGCACTGCATAGCTCCATCAGTGCTATAAAGAAACGGAGGTGTGCCAAGTACCCTATAGGGATGTTTACTTCTCTTGTATCATCCCGGGAACGTCGCTGGTCCAAGTCTGGGTAAACTGTAACATGAGGGTAGCCAAAGTTGTGCAGAAGGAGGAAAGTTGGGAGGGAGAGGGAAACCCCCAAATTTCACAATAAGGCAGGTGTCCCAGCACCAGATGGGGCCGATCTGTTTTACTGAGAGGGTACCAGCTCAGTCACTCCTGTAGCAGCGGTTCTCCTTGTTTGTGCAGCAGTAAATCCTCCCGCTACGGAGCTACGGGTTGGAAAAGAGTCGTTTAGCGTTTCAGAGCATCAGTGAGTGTTTTGGCTTGCTCGCCCACGCCAGAGAGAAGCCAGGAGAGCACCCAGTATGGGGCCGGGTTTCCCCATGGGGATGTCTGCCCCTGGGTGGGGGGTTTGCCTGCTGATGTCAATTGTCCGTACTGTCAGCATAAATCCCCTCACTTCTTGTTGGCCTTGAACCCAGTAACTTGGCATTGAACTGCTGTTATCACAACTTCTCCTCCCTGTAAAGGCTGTTGGACTCTGCTTTTGGCTACGGAAGTGAGACAAAGGGTAGTGGGGAGTGGGACTGAAACAGCAAATACGCCTAGGGAGTTCTTTTTCTCCTTTTCTTTTCTCCTTCTCTTTTCTCCTTCTCTTTTCTCCTTTTCTTTTCTCCTTTTCTTTTCTCCTTTTCTTTTCTCCTTTTCTTTTCTCCTTTTCTTTTCTCCTTTTCTTTTCTCCTTTTCTTTTCTCCTTTTCTTTTCTCCTTTTCTTTTTTTTTTAAGATTAGATGTGGACTCTGCACATTAGAGATAGCAAAGCTGACCTAAAGATACAGAGTTAGTTTCCATAGCAATGAGACCTATGAGTTCTCAAAATATTCAAGTCTCTATTAGGTTAGAAGCAGATAAAAATAATTTGCTTACATAAAGGCATGCCAGATCTCTTCCAGCAAAGCACTCGATTTTAAGCACATGAGTATCAAGATAATGGATCTCCATATGTACCTGACTGCTTTGCCTGCCTGGGAAAGAAACGCTCTCGGTGCAAAGTGCCTTTCTCTCCCCAGCTAGCTCTTTTCCAGTCCTGCCCACCCCCCCTGCCCGGGACCTTTGCCTGTGCTTCCTGCTGTCGATGCCGACTTTGGGTTTTCCCATGGGACAGATTGGTTCCTCTCCACCAAGCATGAGAGACAGCGCTGAGCACCGCTCCTTCCTCCAGGCTCCTCTGTAGTTTGGCCGGGGGGCACCTTGGACCTGCCACCTCGTGATTCGGGTGAGATCAGATCTGCTGGTAAAGAGGAAGGAGCACGCTCTGAAAAAACGTGTGTACTGAATAGGTATGTACCTGCAGGAAATCTCCTCATCCCTTCTCCTCCTGTCCCTTCAGCAAGGACTAGATGGGGTTATAAAGACGTGACCGACGGCGCACGGCATTTCCGAACCACAGACCCTGCAGCATCCCAACCGGGACAGCGTGAAGGGGACGGGAAGTCCCTGCCGTCACACCGCGTGGGGCACGTCGCTGTGGTAGTGCACCAGGGAGGTACGTCTGGCCACTCTGTAGCTGTGCCCAGCAAACACCACGCTGCTGTTAGTTAACCCCAGGTAAATGGAATGGAGCTCATCCAGAATAACATTGCAAGGGCAGGACCACAAGTTCAAAATGCTTCCGTCTTCCGCTTTCAGTTGTTTTGCTGTAAAAAGGCATAAGAAGCCACTGGTAGTACTAAATCATATAATAGCTCGTGAAACTGATCTCTGAGAACACCACGTTCCATTAGAAAAATCTGAAATATGTTCCTTGTACTCATGAATGGCACCAAAGTTACTTAGCTTAGAAATACTTTTCACAAATTAGCACTGATTGTTAAGACTGAAGAGAATCAGGACTGAAAGGTATGGCAGGGAAAAGAAAAAGTCTACGGTGAAAAATAATCCCCTAAATATTTCAGAACATTTCTAAAAAAAAAAAAAAAAAGAAAAAAAAAAAGGTGTTAATGACTTAAAGAATCTCAGCATATTAGGAAGAACTAATTTAATTTTCTAATAGTGCAACCTTTTGTGAGAGACTCCATTAGCTAATTGAATGCATTTAATTTATTTGGTTCCAATTTGGGTGACTTTGTTTTCCTATCCACCTTCCCATGGTGAAAAGCAAATAAAACATTCCCCAACAGCAAATTGCTGCTGCTTTGTTCAACAATCAATTTAAACTAGGATTACTTTCCAAGCGCTTAATAAGGTGCGTGTTTTACGAATGCTTTGCAAAAATGACAAAGCCGCAGCGCTGCCTGACGGCGCTGGCTGCCTTCCAGCCACGGACAGAAGACACCGTGGGATCACAGATTTTGTGGAAGCCACTTGTCTTGTAGCTCGTCACCAGGCTACAGGAGTCTCAGCAACACACTACTGTAATAACCAAAATAAGCAGTGAGTTGATAATGACTTCCCACTCCCGGCACACTAGGAAGCATCCCCGTGCCGCAGTTTCGAGAGCGATTATAGCTTTTGAAGACCAGCTGGCCCATCTGTTCCTGGTGCTGCTGCTACTACCAGCAACGTGGAGTTCAGCCTGGAGGAGCTGCTCAGGCTTTTCCCCGGGTTTCGCACCCAGTTGAGCTGCCGGCAGCACTAGCGGCACTGCTGCTGCTCCAGGTTGTACAGACAGGGAAAAAAAGAAACCTCTTAACATGCTGTGGGAGCTCCTCTCCTGCCGCGCAGGGAAGCGGAGCCCCGAGGGCAGCAGCTCCCGCTGGCAGCGTACGCAGGTGAGGGCAAAAGGGAAGGAGGCAGAGGCTGAGCAGAGCCGCGTCTGCGTGTCTGTCTGGGCGGCCTTGCCCTCCCGCAGCACGGCTGAGGCAACGCAGGGATGCACTTAGGTCTGCTGAGCAGGGGCAGGACACGTTTCGGCAGCCCTGGGAGCAGGTGGGCACGTTTGGAGATCTGCTGTGGCTGGGAATGCGCTTCAGTCATCACCTGCTGCTTCCCGGGTGAGGGCTAGGAATTGAGGCATTTCCCATTTTCCAGTGGAGGTCAGCGCCTTGCACTCATTAATATACTACCTTTCCCAGTGGGTTATTCTAGAGGGAAGGAGCAAGGTACAACCAAACTCCTTGGGTGATCCTTCTCCATAAATGCCCTGAGTCCTTTTCACTGCTCTCTGTCTTACCTAGGTCTCCGTTATGAATGCCTCAGCGATCAAAGTTCCTGGTCGTGGCGAACCTCTTAAAGCCTTAAACATTGCTGGTATGGTGTAAGTTCTTTTTCACACGCGTGGTTTTGCTGGAAGAGCTCTGCCAGTCTCGTAAGGGCTTTTCCTGCTGTCACTCTCCAATTTCTGTAACACGTTCCTAGCTGAAAGTGATTATTGCTAATTATTGTTTTATAAACCTGAGGTTTCTTTCAAGACGCATTGATCAAAGTAACTGGAAAAATTAATTCTCACTGAAAACTAAATGGGGTTCTCTGAAACAGGGCGCTCTCTTCAAAGGGAATTAAATATTCCCCTGAGAGCTCTTCTAGCTGCTTGAAACGTATTGTAGTTTAGCTCTGGAATACACCTATGGATTTATGATAAAATATCAGCTAAATACTCTATTCTCAATGGTTTTCTGCAGCAGTGGGTGCCAGTGGTAGGCTTTCGTTAGATCCATTGAGCTTTGAAGTCAAGTATGCCAATGATTTTCCTATTCTAAGAATTCGCAGAGAACGTCCTCGTAGGGCAGTGATTAGAGCAAATTTTTAAAAATTAATAAGTGGTTGCCATGGACTTTGGTACTGGTGTGTTGCTTTAGCTTCAGCAGCCTGTCAAATCGGTCCTCTCTGTCAAACAGAAACAAAACCAAAACGTGGTTAATGTTAACCTTAAGGCATACGTGTCCCTCTCAAATAGTACTGGGAAGGATGACTAGGTCCATTCCCACCTGGAAGATTTAGGTGGAGATACAACAATAAAAGTAGAGAATGTGAAAAATAACAATCTTTACTTGCTTCCACGTTGTGCAAGGGTTGCAGAGACAGTGGGCTTGGCAGCGGTTTGACTCCTTTCATAATTTGAAAAGAATTATCTAAAGAGGTAATAAAGTGTCACTTAGAGAAATGCCTTTCTGCAGATTTTTAAGCAGAGGGAGAGTTGTTGGAAAGGTAAAGGATTATTTAAAACACATCTAAAGGTCACAAATGGAAAACAGAAAAGGGGTAAAACCCAAAGTCCATGACAGACTGCACCTCTGAGCTCACAGGACACAAATGCAGCCAGGATAGCAAGTATCACTGTAAATAAGCCAAGGTTTAAGCTTCAGTAATACGCTGTTTTTAAAACTTAACTTGCTTGAGTGAGATAACCACATGTATTACATTTGTCTCAGGGAGAGAAGCAACACAGTGCAGTGTAAGTGTTTGTCAGCAACACCTACACCCTGAGCTGTCTTTATTTGAATTCCTGTCATGCTTATCTGCAGGTGGGACTCAGGCCGTGTGTTGGGGAAGGAGTTGGTGCAAACAGCTGAATCAGAACTCCTCTGAAGCTCAGCGAGACAGGGTGGCTCAGTTCTCCTCCCTGACTTCTCTGCTGCTTGGTCTTATCTGCTTGGCGCAATCGAACAGTAAAAATGTCAGACATAGACAACGCAGCGACAATTGCGTAGGCAAATTTTTTTTTTCTTAACCCACAGAATTCAAGTAATGTTGAAGTTGTAGGTCGTGATTTGCCCAAGCCGTACGTTAGACCAGTAGCCAGACAAAGGCTTTGAACTGGCCTGTTTTCCCATTTGCCTCCCCACTCACAACTGTCCTTCCCTTCATGCACGCTGTCCGGTTCTCCTCTTTCTCTTTGTTTTCCTTAGGACCGTACTAAAATAATTGTGTCTGTCTTGTGGCCTTCTCCTACTGCTGAAGAATTTAGACGTGCACTTGAAAAAACAAGCGTTCCCTGTTCCCAACCAAAGGCTGGGAAGCAGATCCCATTTCACATGTCAACCCGTGCCAGAGTTGCCGTACTGGCGGGTCCGAGCATCGGGGAACAACTGCTCCGAGGGGAAAATTGAATTTCCCTCGTGCGGGTGTCGCAGCCCAGTCAGAGACATTACGAGGAGGCAGCTGGGTAGGTGCCGGTGCCTGGACTCAGGGGCACAGATTTATCCCTTTGCTCCGGTGGAGAGGGACTTGCCAGCAGTCCCTGCCACAGCAACCCACGGCGCGGAAGGGGACGCGGACCCTCCTGCCCGCCCCGGGTGCTCCAGGCTGGGCAGGGGCAGGCGGCTCCCGCCACAGCAGCCCCCCGAGATGTCTGGGCTGATATCCTGGGGGACAGCAAGGCAGCCTGCATGGGGACATTCGTCACAGCAGTCACTGGGAGTTACATTTTTTGGGGGCTGTTATTTTTCCCTGATAAGGTATGTTGAGAGATAAGGGGAGCATGTAGCAGCTCTGGTTCTCAGAGATGTCGGAGGAGATAAACCCGTTTTTCTGTGGTTTTCTCTGGCAGATGTGAGCAATTCAGTGTACAAACTCTAGTAAAAGGAGCAGCAGCAAATTACTTTTAAAAACTTTAATTGTGTTTGACTCCACTGTGCAGTTTCCAGAAAAGCGAGATGGTTCCTGCTTTGGAGAGGTTTAAGCTCCCAGGTAACTTTTGCCTTCTACAGCTTGAGGAGCAGATCTCCACGGAGCATATCTACCCCCTCCGTACCGGCTGTGTGTGCTCAGGCTCAAGTTCACCCAGTCAAGTGCCTCAAATCAGTTAAATCCGTACTGCCTTCAGGGTCAAAAGCACAAGTCCCCGACACCACCCACCCTGCGCTTGTTTTTCCTTGTCCGGAGAGGCAGCTTGGCTATTTCTGGGAAGAGCAAGCGACATCAAGGACCTGGGGATTTTGGCTAAGCATGAGGTCAAAGCCAACATGACAGAGCAATTAGATAACGAGCTTCTGAAATCAGTGGCTATTAAGCGTGCGTAGCCCAGACATCCCGGTGATTGGCACGTAGCAGCGTTGATGCCGAGGGTCTGTTAGCTGAACCAGCAGCCCCTCGCTCCAAATACAAGCGGTATTTGGGAAGAGCAGATGATCTGTGTTCAGCCCCTCTCCCCCCACCCCTGGCCATTAGGGGTGGCAGGGCGGGTGGAGTTGTCTCTTGGGCTGGAGTTGGCCCATGGGTCACAGTGCAAAGCTTTCGGTGTTCGGAGAGGGCTGATCGCTGCAGAAGCATTTAGATTGTTATCATTTGATATAAGCTTAATGATATTGGTATTTCAAGGGGGTTTGTTTTTACGGACCTAGCTGTCATGGAAACGAGCACAATTAAGAAAGAACAAGCTAGAGTAAAAGTCAGGAAGAAGAGGGGAAACAACTGTTTTGATCAGTAACTAAGGGAATGGTGCTCCTTGGGTCTAGCAGCGGGATTATCAGGAATAAGGCCGGAGAATCCCGCTGCAGTTGCACACAGCAAACCTAACTCCGCACGCGTTGCTGACCGGCACAGGCGTCCCATGCTGAACGACGGGGTCAGGCTTAAACACGCTCAGCCCAGAGTTACGACTTAAAATAAAGTATGACTTTTGCTATCCTATATAATTTTCCTTGCTCTTAGTAAGCGCTTAGGCAGAAGGACGAGTGTGCGTGGCACTTCACCGGTCAGGGAACTTGCTCCCCTGCAGCCATTGCTCAACAGGGGTGGGGGCAAGGACTGCTTGCGGTGAGGTTGCGTAGCACGGAAGGCGGCTAGCTTCGGAGACGGAAGTGCATAGCCCTTTGGCACTGGGTTGATCCTCACTCTAGCTATTGTGAAACGGGGCTGGGTGGTTATTTCTGTAATTATTTATATTTACTGGAAAGCAGCTAATGATATTTATGAATTTTGCAAAACTTTCTACTGAGGAAAAACCAGAAATGTTGTAAAAACAGTTTTGAAAGGGATTTTTATTTATTTTTTTTTTTCTATTTTGAAGGGAAAATAAGTGGCTTTGTTTTTCCAGTACTGGAAAAATATTTTTGTTTTGGTTTACCCAAAATACTTTCTCCCCTGTGTTTTCAAGTTCATTGGGCAAATACAAATAACAGGTTCTTTCATCCTTTTCTGCGGAGACAAAGAGAGTGTCTGTTCTGTCTGTTTGTCATTTTAACTAAGGAATTTCCTTTGCAATTATTCACACTCGTTGTCTTTCTTCTTTCTGAATGGTTACTGTATTCTTTATCGTGAAAAATTCACGATACGACAAAATAATATTTATGTCTCTACAATGACATTATTTAAAACATCATCTAAAAAAAATCACCCTGAAGAAACCAAAAGCGTTTGTCTATAAAGAGACGGCGTTTGTTTGGTGCAATCAGGGAGACATAAATAAGGGTTGCAAAGTGTCATCTCTATGGTGACAGCATTAAAGCCCTTGTTCAGCATGCAATGTGCTTTCACTTTCAGAAATTTGGGGGTGTTGACAGTGGCAGAAGCACTGCGAGTTAAGAATTACCACTTTGTACAATATGTTTGAAAGCATTATTCTAATAAGGCTGCGTGTCTTAAACATGCTCGGATAGAATATCTCAACAGTGTATCTGTGGCATAAAGGAGAGTAAAGATAAGCACTGTATTTTAGCTTAAAATTCGTTAAAGATCGTATGATAAATAATGAGCTAAAAGCTTTTTTCTTCCTAATAAATTGTTTTAAAAGCTGTTTAACTTCACTAAGCAGCTTAAATTGTTTTTATTTTAATCTGCGTTGAGAGCAATATCTACAGATCAGAAATGAGAGTAGTGAAATTATGTGTTGACGCTAAGATATTTAAGGGAGAGACTTGGAATCCATGTCCGCTATTGATTTTACATGAAGAAAACGGTTCAGATCCATTTTAGTACTAGAAAAAGCCCACTTAGAAATACCAAGTAGACCATAAAATCTATAGACTATAAAAAGAAACCCCATTGAATACTGAGAGTTCATTCTACACTGGAGAGTCCTCATTTATGAATAGACAGCTGATAATGCAACCCCCCCCGTTGTGTTACGCTCAATTTAAGTGCCGTTTGCCGCGCGGGGGACCAGGGGGCAAGGCAGGACCTCTGGTCCCTTACGCAGAGCTCAGCCTTTGCCCGCTGCTCTCATGGCTGGGGATGCAGAATGCGTCCGGCTGCGACAGCACGTTTTATGCGGCAGCTTCTTCACGAATTCAGAGAGATCCAACGTCACCCTTCTCTGCTATTAAAGTCCAGGCTGTGTGTTGGCACACGGCAGTGCCCCCGGGATGTACCTGCTCACATCAGACAAGTCTTTCCGAAATGACTACTGCTTCCTAAGAAAGCACAGCTCTGCGCAGGCGAACCGAAGTGCCCCTTTACTGCGCATTGGCACTTTTTTGTTTAGCTGGAAGAGAATTCAGGCGCGCGTTGTTAACTTCAGAAAAGCAATATTACAGATCCAGTGTATAGGTGTAACACACATGCATGAGGATTATGAAAATATGTAATATATATTAACACCCTTGTTTGTGTTTTCACAAGTTCAGACTCACACCAGATTCGTTTCAGTAGGAAATGTTTTTTGAGTAATGGCAGGAGATGTTAGACAATGCAACAGCTCTTTCCAGAACTGTACATTTATTCAGATTTTGCAGAGAAATGATCAAAGAAGTTTCAGAGTTTGACCTGGAAAGGTGGTGTATACGAGGAAGGCAAAAAGGGTGTCCTCGCAGATCAAATGAGGCTTGCAGAGTGTCTGAATGCTGGTCACTTTTATCTCCCTGGATCACATTAAGTCACAAAGAATTCACCCTTAGAAACTAAAGGTTTATCAGTTGTGTACCAGGTATCACTTCCTTTCAGACGGATCTGATCCAACTAGGCTTCTTAATTCCACCGGCTGGTTAACTCAGACAAGTAGCTCCATCCACTTATTGCACTTCCACCTGCAGCCGTTTCCATACGGTGCTGCTCAATGTATGCCGTTGTTTGTGAGTAGGGGAAAGCAAACCGGGACGGTGCCTGCTCTGCCGCTTCTCCGCGTCCGGGCGGGAGGATCAAACAGGAAAGTCTGCCCCTCTGTCTTGGTTTGTTTTTTTTTTTCCCCTGGGGAGGGTGGACAGTGTTACATGCTTGGGAAGAGACCACCGGATCCCCACGGGGACCAAAAAGGGCAGCTGGTCGGAGCTGGTAACCCAGCAGCTGGGCTTTTCTACTTGAGGGGACTCCAAGGCAGCTACGGATTCAAGGTAGCCCTACAGCTTTTCTTCAGAGGTCCTCAAGAAGCACAAAAGACCACTTAAATTCAGAAGCTGGTTTCACGTGAGCAGATGTTAAGTCAAGACGGATTTTGTAACTGCAGAAAACTCGGACCGAAGCCAGACTCTGAAAGGTACGTACACACGCCTGACCCTGCTCGCTCGGTCCACGGGACATGGGTGCTCTCGCCCAGGCTCACGCCTGCCCTAACAACCTCTCACCAGCTTCCTGCATTGCAGCAAACGCTCCACTCTCTCCTTTGGCTCCCTGAAAGGTTTTTTCTTTCCATCACTTCAGGAGGCTGTGCATCTGCTATTCCCAGCAGTTTTCTAATCCCAATTATGCCGCAGCTTTCCACTTCCCAAGCTTTCTTATTTCTATTTGTTTCTTCTAGCTGTCTCGCTCCATCCTTGGGAAGTTCCCTCCCTGCCAAGCAGGCTCATTTGCTCCCAGGAGGAACCAAGTTCCCTTCCCCTCGCTGTGTCAGTTTAATGAGTTACATTTATTTTCAACACAGTGTATAACAGATGAAAAACCATGAATAACTTACATACTTTCTTTATTTTTGGCCTTTTAAGAAGGGTATACTTGAAAGGATGCACGCTGTGCAATGCAGACACGTTGCAGCACAATGTAAGAGCACCTTAACTACTAAAGAAACTTTGTTTAGGACAAAAACATGGTAGTATTTTTTCATGCAGCCCTAAAAAAATCAAAACCCTAGCCTATTTTAGGCTTCTAAAATTACTATGCAATAAACATAGTAATGTTATATATACCCATACCATCACATGCGAATTTGCATGTGTGTGTGTATATATAAGAAAAATGTGATGTATATCATATCTACATGTAGAAACATAAACTAAACTGTTTTCAGGAATCAAGCTGTAAGACTTTTTGTTACAACCTCAAGCAAATGCAAGTTCAGCTGTAACTGGATGTGTACTTAAGGGGTCCCAAATCAGGACCTAGAACAAGTGGAAAGAGGAACAACTTCAGGTGTCCAAAGCTTGTTACCTACTTCTGCACCCCACGCCCTGCCCGAGACCGAGTAGCACGCAGGTTTGCGGAGGTACGGGGGGGTCCGTAAGCATCTGTGAGCGTGCCAACCCCGCGTGATTCTGGTCACACAGAGGCTGCAAACTTGGTGCTTTGGGGCTCTTGGCAGCGTCTGGGAATGGGTCCGGTGGGATCACTTGATGGCTCATGTCGTGTTAGACCTCGCTCCTTCAACAGTCTACTCTAGTCGCTCCTCTGTCTACTCTAGTCGTGTGTGAAAATCCAGCCCACGGCCGCTCAGTCCTTAAAAGCAAGTGTTGTATTATGTTAAGCAGGATGTTTTAATCAGGTTATTTTTCGGGCATTTTCATCCACTTGGGGGCCTGACTTTGGGCAAACTGTTACAAAAATATTTCTTGAAGCTTCTGCAGGCTTGGGCTGGTATTTTGCTTAGCACAGTTTTTAATCTAACAGCTGTATTCTCTCTTGGTCCTGGCTGAGTCCGCGATTAATCTTTGCCCTAATGATAATTCAGAACGAAACTGCAAAGCAGAGCACAACTTTCTTCTGCCTTCAGCAACTCAAATAATTTCATATACGAAGTCGTCCCTACCTTAATCTGTGCTCTGCTCTGGAGGTGTTTCCTGGTGAAACGGATGAGGTCCCTCACCCCCACCCAATTTTGCCAGGGTGGTGAGGTCTGTGAGCCGACGCGGATGACGGACGGGGGGCCGGGCATCACACGTAATTAGCATCGCCGGTACCCTCCGTTGCTGGAGACGTCGCTCCTATGTAGGGAGTAGGTTCAGGCTTCTTTCTTCTGTAATCACATGTAGCGTCTGGGCCTCATAGAACAAAAAGAAAGACAGACTTATTATTTAAATTAATTTTGCTACTAACCTATTTCAGTACAACTTATTTTCTTTTATCTTACTTATAATGCAACAATTTTATATAGCTGTTCCGTTTTGTAAGAACGTTGTACTCGTTATACCTTTTCTTAGAGCGTGTCTCCGGCAGTGGGGGTCACGGATGGGGTTTTTCATGGAAACATTCCTTTTTCCTGCTTTGAAAATCTGGTGGCATGACATAAAACAAAATTAGCCTCCTCCTTCTGGTCAAAAGCAACTTTTTTTATTTTTGATTGGGTGCCTACCTGTTAAAATGGTACTTTCAGTTTTATTTATATAAACATGTTCAGGAAATGAATAGGTATTAGCCCAAGATATGAATTTAAAGTGCCTTTGGTTTACTAAGTTATGTCACTATTGGCATTCTAATCCAGAATTAAAGTGGCTTTAACTCATTTTAATTGATTTCGATGTCAAGTTAGAATATAATTGAATGCAAAGTCACTTTAAATAGCAAAGCAAAGTCATTTTAAGAGACTTTTAAGGTCTAGAAGCCTCTACAAGGGATTTTAGTGCAGAATTACAGAAGGGTCTGAACTTATGGAATGAGATGCTGTTCCAGCCGACCAGAAGACACGGTACAAGAGCAGCGCAGCGAAGCCGTACGCCCCGTTGCTGGTCCACTGAGCCTTCAGGTGGGACGTCTGGCTGGAAAGCCTCGCGGCTCCCACCCAGCCCGAGTACCTGAGTTTTCTTTGGCTGCGACGCAAGACGCCAGCCGATGGAGACTCAGGCACAGAGCTGACCTCAGGGTTTCACTCACCCTGAGGTTCACCAGTAGCCTCTGCCACCACACTTTCACTGTCCATAAAATGGAGGCACTGGTGCTCTTTGCAAGGGGCTGTTATGGCCTGTATGGACTAAATATAACTAAGTAAATCAAGTCTTTAGAAAACTGCTTTAGCGACGCAGATAGCTAGAAATGTAACCGGAGAGCTTGCAACTGCAAGCTGTGTCTCTCACCTGTGCAGACAGGGCAAGAGTGTTATGGGAACTCATAAATCACCCAAGTCTCTGTAGAACCAATTTACAGCCTGATATTAGTATTGATATTTTTACTGCCAAAACTGAGGGCTGTTAGAGCTTGACAGTATATGAAGGCAGATTCTGCCTTAATGGTTATTACAAAACATTCGGATAATAGCTTGAAAAAAGATACTCCAAATTTAGTGTGACTAAGTTGTTAACATCATGATTGCCTGAGACAGACAGTCTTGTTACCGTTTCCATCATCACCTCTGTAACTAGTACTTTATAATGATTCAGCCATCGAATATCATTTAGCCAGACAAACCCCACACAGGTTTCCAGCTGAGGTGGGAATATCTGTCATCCATGGGGGGGGAGCGGAAAAAAAGGTAAGGTTCTAGAAATATTTCATCATTATAGTGGAAGGCAGGTCTGTCTTTGGTCATTGACCAGAGTTTCTTCTGCACCAGGCTCAGCCCTAAAACTTTGTCACACGGAAAAATTATAAGGCGTAGTGTGGGTTCAGGCCTCTGGAAAAGCCACAAGCCATGTTTTCAGTTAAAAGGACAAACCATTAGAAGCGTGCTGACAGAGTCTCCTGCTGGAGCAGCAGCTGATGATGCCAGCCGACTTCATTGCTAGTATAGATTTAAATCAATTCCCTGCTGGTCTACTGATATTGATGCTATTGCTTTAGCTAGTAGAGCTGTATCGATCCAGGCTGAAGATGAAGAAAAGAAAAAAAAAAAAAATCAAATAATTGAGCAAACTACTATAGTTATCAGAAAATAAAAACAAAAGTGCAAAACAAGAAGGTGAGTTTTCACTTGGAACAGCTGTTGAAACCGGGTGAAGCAAAACAGGAACAGAAGGGAACTCTTTTTTGTGGAACATTTGGGGAGTTATTCCAGAATAGTTTCTATAATTAAATGTTAATCCAACTGAACTTTCAAGTGTAGATAATACTTGGCTCCTATTCCTAGGCAAGGGATTCATTTCCAAGCCATTTGCCTTCTCAGGATCCATGTTAACTGAAAATAGATCGCTATGTGCGGAGACAATTGAAACAAAGACCGCTCCAGTTGAGTGCAAAAGTCAGGTTAGCCTCTCGGTAAAGGCTGATGATTTTGTTTGGACTGTGTTGAGCTAGCAGAGAAGGGCACCTTTAAAATCCAGATTCAGTCCTATTCAGCATGAGGCTGAATTTTAAGTGTGGGTAGTCCATGCAATGCTTCCTTTAACGTCGTAGCCGTATTTCCAGCATCCTGTAAGCAGCAGCTGAGCTCTGAGGAGCAGCTACTGACCGAGCCTGCTTCTCGGAGGTCGTAGCCGATGCACAGCGTGGTTCCCAGGCCTCTTCATGATGGCGTCCTGATAATTCATAACGTTCTCACTCTTCATTAAAGGCAATGGAGAAATTTTCCTAAGATTGTTTCACTAATCCAGTTCACAGCCCCGAAACAGTCGCATCAGCACAAGTGCGGAGGCAGTGGACTGTGCCGTAGGTGCAAAACTAATAAAGCAGGAACCTCTTAGATCAAATTTGCTGCCAGAGAAAATACAGCTTGGAACTATGTCCCGATTTTTCCATTGGGTTTATTATTTTTCAACTCCATAGTCTGGACTCTTGTGTAACTGTACATTCCCCTTTCTGGAGAAGGATCTTCGCTAATGGCGTGTGTTATTGTTCTGTCTGGGCTTCAGAAGAAACCGTGTATTTGAATAATTTGTAGAAATCAAATTGCAATTTAATAGAAAGTCAAGTGGTCTCTCAATGCGTCCCGCTGTGTGATTAATACTCTGTAAGGAATGCCTTCATGTTTGTCATACAGAAAGCACAGTTTAGACTGTTGTTCTTCCTTGAAGAATAAGGGAAAGGGTAAACAAAGAAAATCAATTATAAATGTTCCATTAATAAGGATGAAGATGGAATATATCTGTCACTGGGAAAAACCCTGGCTTGATTCCTGAGGGACTGCTGCTCAACAGTTTTGGCTTCGCAAAGGCATTTAAGCAGGCTATTCTTGGTCAGATAAAGAGAGGCGCTGCTGGCAGCGCACACTCCGTGGAGACTTAAAATCTCTGCAGTATGCTCCCTAGCTTGGTCCAGATGCACGGATTCTCTAGGCACGGGGAAAGACATATTTATTTGATCAAGGTTTTGGAGAAAGCTGTGGGTATGTTCCCAGAATGATGAATGAGGGAAGTGAGGATGGTAAGAATGACAATTATTCAAATAACACTGAGACTGATTTTCCTTTTGTTTCACTGTTGCTGCTGAAATATTAATTATAAGCTAGGGTATTTAATTTTATTTATTTATAAATTTTATTTATATTTTATTTATAAATAATCAAATAAATCCTAGCAGTCTTACTCCCCAGCAAGCACATAAGCTAATAGGGTATATTTAAAAGCAGAGAACCAAATCATTGCTAAATATGGAACCATAGCTTGAATTTACAACACCCTTTAGGGAATTAGTGTCCTCCCACTCCCTCAACAACAACAGAAATAGTTCATCCTACTGGCCAAACAGTAACTTCCCGATGACAATAATTTGACCAGCTGAAGCTGGTGGTTAAGTTTATTACTTGTGGTGGATACAGCTGAGCACGTTTTGTGCAAGGTTTCAGAGAACCAAGGCCAAAATTGGCCTTGTCATCCTGCGATGAACATCTTTAACCTGACCTAAACCTATAAACGTATAGGCGATACCAGGAGTTGTGCTTGGCATTGCTCTGATTAACTCTTCTCAAAGTAATTCCGTGTGTGGACTTTCTTTTTCTGGAGTGGCTGGTTCCAGTCTAACTGGAACATCCCAATTGCTTTCCAGTATGAAATGGCCACAGCTGGTGTTATCTAGGGAAGGCTGTTTCGTGATGGCTTAATGAAAAGCATAAGCAGGCCCGAGGTGTGTGTTTACCACAGAAGCTATTCATTGCCACGTGAGCTGAAGGTGCTCTGTGACTTGCAGGGGGAGCGAGCAGCCCAGAAAACAGAGCCCCGGGGCCAGTGATTCTGAATCAGTATAAGACAGTTTTCTATTCCATCTTAAAACTGGTACGCCAAGCCATGCCGAGTGCTAAATATTAATTTGTGAATGAGGAATGGAGAAATAATGAAAAGCTTAAGCTCTGTTACAGACTATAAATTCAAACATTACTCCAAACGCAAATATGTCTCTCTGGCTTATTTTACTTCCTTTATTTTCTTCAAAAGATGGAGGCAGAGTTTCAATATCATAAACTGCTTTCCATCTTTAATCCATTAAATATATCTCCTCTCGAGAAGCACCACGTGGCAGTCAGTAAACAGAGGTAAGCACTCGTCAGGGACAGCGCAGGCATCAACAGTTCCTGCCTCGCACTACCGGTTTTTTGCCTTTCTTTCCACCTGTCTTTAGAGAAAAAGATGCCTCAGATGTCTCAACCTCCTGGATATACCCATGCAGACAGCAATCACGACGTTCACCCGCTTGACGACCATCCAACACGAGCCACCGGCGCTGGTGGGATGCCACATGCCGTCTCTTTGCAGTGCCGCCAGGTTCAGCCCCTCTGCCTGCCTACCTGGGGCCGCCCCGCTGAAACAACTGCTGCTCAACTGCAGCGGCAAGTGTTGGGTTTGGGGCTTCCCACCCTCCCCCC
>VXBL01001164.1:1736496-1754837 GCA_013400195.1 Aramus guarauna | reverse complement strand
GGTTGTTTTTAATACAGATCAGTTCGCTGATCTCATTTTCCATGTGTCCTCGGGGGGTGGCTTGGGGAGAAACGGTTGTGCCAAAGCAAACGGCGCGAGATGGGAACGAGCGGCTGAAGGTCAGAACTGCCGAAGCCGGCGGCCCCTTGACGAGGACGGCACCCGGAGTGGTGCCCCCACCCCGGCACGCACCCAGATGTAAATGCCTTTGGGTCCCTGCGGGGGCTGCGTGCAAGCCAGGGGCTGCAGCCATCAGCAGATGACATCACAAATAGCCCATCAATTGCGGCGCTTGCGTGGAAGTTCAGACTCTTGTACAGTCATCTTTCTTCTTTAGCGCTTTCCTTCTTTACATATATGTTATGAAGACCAAGATAATGGGGCTCTTAGAGGTGTCGTTTTAATATTCCAGTTAGATGTCCTCCAAAGGTAACATGCATCAGCCGAGCACACTTCAAGTAGCATTTACCTCTCCTTTCATTTGCTTAGCTTTTTCTCCTCAGTCTGATGACAAGCCAGCGGCTGGAAGAGAGCAGAAGAAATAAAAGCAAGCTCTAGTCTGCTGTCACCTGTTAACAGTCATGCAAACAGTTACTCACGACTCTGTATGAGAAAGAGTGAAATGATATAGTGAAGAAGTCCTGCTTGGTCAGGTTTATCACTCCGCTTATCGTTTTGCTTCCTTGAGAAGATGGTTTCTGAGGCTGTATGAGAAGGTCAATGCCTTTTGACCTTAAGGTTGCCATTTGGATGAGGAGAACAGCAGAAATTCTAGGACATAACTGTGGAGGTGAGTGCACTAATTTTTTAAAAATTGGATTATGACAAGAGATTCGTATATTTTGTTGAAAATGGAACCAAGAAGCTTACAGATACTATTACATAAATAAATCCTATTTTATTTTTAAGGAATTATGTAAGGGATTTTTAAAAAAATATATTAATCTTCTAATCTTTAAACCACTGGGAATGGAATAGTAGTGGCAGGCCTGTCTGGAATATCAGGAATCTGAAACACAGATGCTTGGCTCTTTATCTTAAAAGTCCTATGATGCATATGAATAATATGCTAATTGTGAACCAATCTGCTAACTTGTAAATCTGCACTAACACATTTGCTCCATTACAAGCAACAGAACTCTATAAATAATCAGGTGAAATTTACTTTTCCCTTTACAAGCTATCAGTGTCACTAACAGCAAGCTGTGCATTCTTGATTAGCGATTATGTTGCTGCGATCAAGTTACTTCTGGTGCTTTAAAAATAACCTTGACTATTCCTCTTGTCTAAGAATTGTCTGGCAGAAATCATTCACAGGAGCAACGCCTGTGTCACACAATACCGTGGCAATGTTATTGGATTTAAGGACAGTCAGCAAGAAGAGTCCAAAGCACTTTCCAAGATTAGTTTCTCAGGAAAAGTGCTTTCCCCAGAAAACACACCCTCCTAAGTGAGCGTAATCCACCATCCACTGAGAGTAATAGCAATCTTGCCACGATATTAGATAAAAAGCGGGGTAGAAAAGCTCTGCGGTGGAAAAACCTCTTAGGACAGCACATAACACAGTAGTTGGATCAAAATAGGTTTGTCCGACTTGACATTTTTTCTGAAACTTGCTCTATTTTTTAATGGTATTAACAATGCTGCAGAAGAGGTGAGTAGGTAAACTGATGGGCTGGTTTTGTCACTGGCTGCTATTTACGTAACTTACACCGTGCAATTTTGCCACTCTGTGCTCCTTCTGACAAAGAGCGGGGACGGCGTCGCGTTGGCTCGTAGCAAACAGGCGACTCAACGTGACCGCCACATACCATGCTGCTGAGTCTATTGGTGCTGAGTCTATTGGTGCTGCGCCCACGCCTTGAATATTTTGTGCTCTTCTAGGTCCCCGTTCTTACCGATATCATGAAATTACGTGTTAAAATAAGCAAAGGTACTGAAAGTGGTTGATGTGGATGTACTTATCTACCCGTGCCACGCCATTAATCTTAACAGCTGGAAATTAGTCGTGATCTGGAATTAAAGACAATGTATTTGACACTGTTTTTTCAGGAAGTCTACATAAATTTTATGTTCTCTCTCTCAGAAATGACTGAAGAGGCTGCAGTAGAGAGCTGTTAAGTAATGACCTTTCTGAAGAAGGTGAACAAGGAGCTATTGCAATGTTTCATAAGCCAAAACCTAGAATGGAGTTGCTAGGAATGGATTAAAAACATCAAAGGAAATTCTTTTTCAAGCAGTTCATAGCTAAATTGAGTCACCTTTTGCCGCAAAGAAGTTGCAAGGCAAAAAGCTGTGAATGAGATTTAAGAGCAATTCTGGCAAGGATATTAGATTATATGAATTCTGACTCTGACCCAAAACTGCAGGTTTTATGTTCCTGTAACTTGTGCCCCAATAGCAGGAACTACTGCTGTGTTTACCTTGAAGAGCACATAATCATATATTCAGTGCTCCTGGCATACATATCGTAACACAATTTATACCACCCAGAAACCGTTTCTAGTACCTCGGCCTTTCAGGAAGAGAGGGAGTATCAAAGTACAACTGGTACCATTACTGTTTAATTAGAAGAAATAAGTGCGCTGAACCGTACCAGTCTTTAAATTTGTACTGTTCAACAATCATTATTAGTGTGAATCTGTATACAGATCATCACTATAATTTAAAAGCAGGCTCCAAGACAAATCTGGATTCATTTAATAAAGGTACATACTTTTTTTAGTCAATCAGTTTTATTCTTCGGTCTGCTCTTTTACACTGGTGCATGGAAATTCAAATAGAGCTGTGGTAGGACAACATCTCTGTAACTGCTGCTAACTAGAAACACCCAGAAATCCTGGCTGGTGCTCAGAGGGGGCTTTCACTCAGCCCTTCGGACCAGAACCTTGTTCTCTCCTCAAATACGGCCGGATCTTTTTCTTCACTATGCAGGTGCGGGGCACAGTTTTTAACTACTGAATGAGAACTGCTTGAGCAAGGCACAAAAGCTTCCAAATTCAGAAAGCAGCCCGTTGATGTTACTGTCTCTGGGTGTGCATGCGTGCGTGTGCTTAGCACACAATAAATAATCCCTTGTGGCTGAAAAATACCCAGGTACTTACTAGATGTGAAAAATATGAACAACAAAAGTAGGGATTTTTTCTATTTAGGCATCAGACTGTCCGGTGAAACAAATACTGTGGCACCATTTAACATATATTTTTGGCCACTAAATCTTTATGCTGCTTCTACTGTAACCACCAATCTATGGTGTTAAAGGAGCGTTCACTGGACGCGATGAGCGTGGTGGCTGCAGGCTCTCCGCCCCATGTGGGCGCTGAGAACTGACGCATCGTGACATATCTTCCCCTGTCTCTGCGACCGTCCCTGGTGCCAGCCTGGCCCCTTCCCCCCGCCCGCAGGGTGGGAGCCCTGGGGAACCTGCTCCTGCAGGTCTCCTTGGAGAGCTGGCTCCAAGTGAGGCCCCCGTCCCTCTCCGTGGGTGCAACGAGTCTGCTGGAGACTGCCCATTGACAAGTAGAATGATTTGTCTTTTGGAAACTAGAGTTTAGAGACCCCGACTTTTTGGGTTTCAGCTGCTGTTTGCTGCTTCAGGGGGTCTTCATGCAGAGAGGTAGCTCCTGGCCAGGACCTGCGGCTCTTCAGGGTCCTCCACTCCGTGGAAGTGAGCTGAGTGAGGACATGCGGGTCTTTTCCTGGAGTTACTTTTTCTCTGGTTCACCCGTTAATTTTGGTGAGAATTTCTTTTTTGGTTCTGGCAAAAGATATGGAATAAGAGAGCCCCAGACAAAAGTCTTGCTGGCGTGCCTGGCGGAGCTGCCTTGATTTCTGCAGATTCTCCAGCTGCTGATTCCATCTGTTGTCTCCTGCTTTTTCCTTCACTTGTAAACACCTTAGGGCACGAGCTATTTCTACATCTGTGCATCCAAAGGGACCAGTACGGTGCAGTAGAAATCCTCAGTGCTTCAGCAATACACAATAATTGTATTTTAATACAACCATAAAAATACTCGGCAAGAGATTTCCAGTATGTTTCCAACCACATTTCAAATAAACTTCTGGTTAATGAATAATGAAGGATAGCGCGGTGTTTGTGAACACTCTAGTGAAACATATGTGGCAGCTCTGATTTATCTACTGAGGCTTTTTTTTATTGTTACTTTAATAGTTTTATTTTTCCCCAACCGTCCCTAAAGGGCAGCACCCGAGCGTTTGATTGGCGATGCTTGTCTGTGCACGCTTGCTGGCAAATGCTGATCTTCTGAGTAAGAACCAAGCTGGTGGACACCGGCTCTGAATCACCAAGGGTTACTTGTTCAACAACATTTTGCTCCTGGCTCCTCCTCTTGACCCTCCAGCTGCTCCTCCCCGTGCGACTTGTCTCCGTCTCCCATTTCTCACTCCTCCTCCCTTTACTTTCCCAACAGCCTCTTCCCCAAGCCTTTCAAGCCACGTTGTTTCGCGCTCTGTCACGCCAGGGTGGGAACGCACCCAGCCTCCCCCCTCCAATGCCCCCAAGTATCTCCAGGACCTGGGTTCAGCCTCCCGCTGTCACCCGCAGGACCTCGAGCTGGGATGCCGCGCGCGCGGACGGGCTCAGAGGTTGGCGTCGTCCTCCAGCCCTCGCCTTCGTGCAACGTTTAGCCCTTTAAACTGCCGACGCAGTCGAAGAGGCGCTACGCTTACACAAGCGATGCTGCCCTGTGTTAAGCGTGCTTATGCCAGTGCTCCTTGTCGTGCATTCTTCCACAGTCGATGGTCCGTATCTAATTAGGAAAGTAAAGAAAAACCCAAACCCTTCTAGTTGGCATGGTTATGTGTTGTATAGAATAAGCCTAATAAGTCACAGAAAGATAAAATACAGGAAAATATTACTGTTGTGTCCTTGGACTACAGATGAAATCATATGACTTCAAAATTTTCGGCAGCAACAAGAACAGTAATGTCATTTAAAAGGTTTGCAAAAATGCGTCCAGTTTTTGAAGCAGCCACATGGTGGACATCGGGATTCCTCGGGCCGCACAAGTGAGCAGCCTTGCCGGAGGGGTCTGTTTCTGAGATGGAGGGAGATACGAGGCAACGCTGCGGCTGCAGCACGTTCTGCTTTTTCTACCTGCTCAGACTTGGTAGTTTGTTTTATTTTAAACCAGAGTTTCTAAATGAACAACTGTGATAGCTGGGCGCAGCAATCTAGGGATACAAAAATGTATGAACTTGCTGCCAAGGCTTTTGCTGAAAGGCTGGGGAAAAAAGCATGTTTTGCTTACTGGGATTTATTGGTAGCAGATATTAATGATGCCATTTGTTTGGTAGCATTGCCATTGTAGGTGGTATGAAGATGGTAAAGCACACTAAAGACTTTGCCCTTAATTTGCGATGTTCATGCTTCCTAAGGTTTGACTGTGAGGATTGTGCTTTGTCACTACACAGTGTTGTTTTGTTTTGGGTTTTTTTTTGCTAAAAGAATGACTATGTTTGTCGATACTTACGGCAGGGCTGAATTTGGTTTAAAAAGGCCCTGGACACCTCACGCAAGTTATTGTTTTATTGGGGTATTTATTGGCTTCGTCAACATTTGAATCACTTGTCTCCAGCTCGGGCTAAGGCAGTGACACTGTGACGTGCATCCAAAATAAGAGCCAAATGAAGACCAGTACTAAGTGCGTTTTTGCGTGCCACAGATCTCTAAAGTTGCTGTTTTCCTCTGCAGGTTGCCATCCCTGCAGTGCCTGACTGGACGCCGGATATCCCCACCTAGGTGACTAGCGTTTGCTTCAGTCCACAGTGTGACATCTGAGTTTCAGCTGCAGGGATTTTGGGGTAAGGTGCCAGGCTCTGGACTGGAACAGCTGAGGCGTGGACACGTGCTCTTCTGCCGTCCCCGCTGCGGAGAGGGGGAGGTCAGGAAATCAAATGCTGGGATTAGTAACAGGATATACGATGGTAGGAAAATTCACCAGGGCTCATCTGTTGGATCCTGAACACTTCTGAGAGCATACTCAAAGTATTTTGCTTTGGTGTGGTGTTTTTTTGGGGGGTTTTTTTTGGTTTTTTTTGGGGGGGGCTCTCTTTATATATTTATTTATTTACTTACTTATTTATCTGTCTATCAGTGGGCTGAGCCCCTCTATGAATTATGCTCCAGTGAGCCGTGGCAGAGCGGGCCCATTCTCCCCGGGCTGGTGGAGTGACCCGCGGGAAGACGCTAAGAGGACTAACAGAACTCTGATGTGGAGGACCTGCAGCCACATTAATTATTGATCATGTTAGCAGTTGATGACTTGTGCTAAATTGATCTGTGGCAAGATAACGTGAATTAAAAGCTGCTTAAATATTTAATTCTGGGCTCTTTCTATATGGCAGGAATTTGAATGAAAGGCTACACATGAGTCATGACGGGAATCAACTTTTCAGTAAAGATGAGCTATCAGAATAAAAGGTAGTATCTAAATGTAAATTGTCATTTATTAGAGGAGAAACGTCTTGCATGTAAGCATTTTAATGGAGGACTGGAAAGCTTTCTGGATTAAATTCTCTAATTATATGATGATAGATGGAGATTTTCTTGTTATTAGTTCAATTCCTGCATATTTTATTTTAATTAAACCTTGCTGAATCCCAGGTAGTGCACGAGGCACTGTAGGGAGAGAGAGCCCGAAAGCCCGTAGGAAGTGAAGGAGGACTATTGGCTGAAACTCCATACGTTTGCTGCAGCATTGCGACGCCGTACAGCTGGAGCACAGCTTGAGTGAAATGAATCCGTAGATGACTGGTGAGAGGAAGTAAGGGGGCTAGTTCTGACACTGGAGATATGTATACGTGTGTGTACATATATATATATATTTATATCAGGCAAAAGAATTTGCTGATGATTCTGCACGGAGGCTTGTAATAGCAGGGGAGGACTCGGGGAGCCAATGCCCCGCCTGTCAGCAGCACCAGTTAAAGTGCCTCTGACGGCCAGATAAGTCCCATTGAATCAAAAGCTTGGCATCACTCCATCTGAAGAGGAGCTGCTCGGACCTCCTCAGCATGCTCTGATCGTACTGCACTGGCCCCCAAACGTTTTTGAAGGACTTTGTGGTGTTGTTAATACGGTTTTGAAGGTCGGCACGCATTCTTGGTTGGCTTAGGTGCCGCAGTTCCGAATAAATTCTTCCCTGGCTTCTCCCAGGCTCTCCACAGAGACACATCCTTAATGTAAAGCAGGCCTGGTCCTGAAGTGGAAACATGTTTTAGTTCAGCATTATGGTGCACACAGGCTGGAGTTATCTGCAGTGAGAAGAGGAGGCTCCTGCCTACTGCAGTTTCTTCCTTCCCTTTCGTCTGACTTCATTCCTCCATGTACCAGAGAATGCTTTGGCAGTTGAGGGTATTTGTCTTGTTTTTTCTCACCCTTCACAAAGGCTGTCCTCTGCTTAACATCCACATTTTTTCCTTTGGAGCCATTTTCCTCCGTAGGCTCTCCGAGCTGGCCAGCCGCCAAACAGTAGGGTGAGCTGCATGAAAAAGCCTTGATCATTGACAGGCTGTCTTACAATTTCTTTCTTGTATTCAAGATGCAGATGGATATTATTAGAAAGGTTTTTACTTAGAATGTGCACGGCTTGTCCACATGCCCGAGATTAGTGCTCAATACTCATATAATGCTTTTCATCCTCAAAAGGGCTTTACAAGCACCAGCCCTCAGAACGCCCCTGCGAGGTAGGTGCACGCGTTTTGTTATATGCTTTATAACAAGGAGGGACACATGTTAGTGACTTGTTCAAAGATGTATCACACAGCCAGATTATAAAGGAAGGAAATCTTTATACTTTCCTAATGTACTTCTGTGATGTTTTCCTGTCTAAAAAAATCATAAGATTTCACCATGGCTGTGTGCTTTTTCCATACAAAAGAAGTGATTAGCGACATAAAAAATTAAAGTGTTTCTCGGGTTATAGTACTACTAGGTAAATATGCAGCATTTCTAAAATTTATGAGGCCATATTTCCTACTGCACTAAGCTTCAGTTAATACAGCAGAACAGAAGCCTAAAGGGATGATCAAAGAGACCCAAATTTGATAGAAGATTTGGAGCGCTTGCCTCAAACAATATTTCAAAACAGAGGAAAATGGTTTTAGGAGGAGTGATGAAAAATACCTGTCTTCTCAGTTGAAAGGACAGTGCGGGATTTTTTTTTCCTCCATCTTTAACTACATGATTATAATTAAAGCAGCAACAGTCCCAGTACGAACTCCCTTCTCCTGAAAGTCCTTGCAATATTCTATCTCATCTTAGCGAGGGGGCTGAAATAAGCTGTAGCTGTGAAAGGCATCTTTATAATTATGTATTCTCACTGAGCTTTTACTGGCATGACTACTTTGGCAAGCTCTACCTTGCACAGACAAGCCAATAAAAGTTTCAAGTGTTGACGAGCATACATAATCTGGCTAGGGCCAAGATCCCTCCGTGAGATGTGGTTTCTAAACTAGGTCAGTAAGCCCTTGAGGGGTGTCTAATAATCAGCATTAAGGGTCTTTGTATCCTCGGTGAGCCTCAGGGCCTGCATAGGTAGCTGGAGGAAATTGGCTTGGAAAACAGTAGTCACCTTAGCCCGGTAAGGAATGGTTCATCAGGCTGTGAGATGGCGAGGCACTGGCCCTGAATAAACTAGCAGGGGCTGGTGGGTAGGAGAATAAAGTACAAGGATTTGCTTCATAGACATACACCTTCTTTACGCTTTTTGGGTAAATAGATTGAGAATAGCCTGTCTAGCTCAAGTCATGAGAAGGGTAAAGCTAGATAGGTTGAAGCTGGTATTTATTTCAGATCTGCTCCATCTCCCCTATTTTGATTAAACTTTGTTTTCTTTAAGATTTTTTTTTTTTTTTCACTGAGTAAATAATCTCATAGTGGAAAAAAAGACTCTGCAGCATCTCAGGAAAGGTGTTGAGAATTAGTTACTGAACTCTGGAGCAGCTGAGAGGGCTGTCTTCTCACTCTGCATACAGTAGGGTGAAGGAGTGGAAGGGAATAAACTAGTCATGCTTTTCTAACCCAAAAAGGGATCCGTACTTGTTTTCCAGAATAATTCTACATTCTGATCTTCTCTCCCTCTTGCTGCTCTGAGAAATGTATCTGGCCCCAGAAATTACTCTGGAGGAAAGGCAAATGTGAGTTCTTTGCTGGTTTTCTGACCACTGTACAGTGTTTCTGATGAATTCAGGGAAATGATGGGCAGATAAATTCATGAAAATTATTCTATGGGAAATTACAGCTGGAACAAGTTATCACATTTTTATGGTTTCCACATCCACAGCCTTTAATGTCAGCTACCCTAGTTCACTTTATAATCATGCAAGTGAGTACATCTGGGCCAATTAAGCATTTTCAATTGCCTTCAAAAGATTTGCAAATGCCTGCTAGAGGTTGAAGATACCATAGGACTTATCCTTAAACATTTGGAGTTATGGCGTACCTGCATGGTTTTGATGAGAAAACATATGTACACCCATTGCAAAACCATGAGGTGTTTAATATCTCAAAGCTATGTAATGCTTTGGATACGTTCACTACTTTTACTCCTCTTTAAAATTTACAAAAACAAAGATTTACAAGCACAGCAAAATGGGCTCAGGCCACCTGTGGAGCAGTTTTTTCTCAAATGCCATCACATCTCCAACTACCAACAAATCCCTTTTTTATTTCCCACAAGACTACCCTTGGAAGTGTCGGGTTTGAAGCTCCTACAAAGTACAGGACAACTTGACTCCCACATGCACAGATCTTTTAAGATGTGACTACAGTAGGAAAACACTTCCCCTAGCTTCAGCGTTGGTCTCCGAGTTCAAATCAACCGAATATTCGTACCATTATTGCTGGTTTCAAAAATATATGTGGTATTTTTGCTTGAAAGGCCTCTCTTTGCACTTTGAAGATGTGTCGATGTTTGTTTTTAACCAACTGTATTGACATTGCCCGGGACTATCAACCCGTTATCTGGCTACAGATTCACATACACGGTGAGTGGGACTCTTACTAAAAGTGTATTACTGACGGGCGTGTGTTAAGAATTACAGGTATTTCAAATAAAACTTTAGGAAGTCTATTTGAATATAACAAAATAGTCATTCAAATACTTAGCTTCTGGAGCATTGGTATTATTTTTGGAACACAAGGGACCAAGACAAATTAATTAAAGATGAAATTTTCTCTTGTACTTCAGCTCCTTTCCTCCCTGGCAAGAGGAATCTAACTTCATACCTGAACGCAATGGTAATGCGAAAGCTTGAGGCAAAACTGTAAGCTATTCACATCGATGGAATGAAGTTATGCAGCTCACTTCCACCTGAGAGAAGAACCATTTTAAAAGTTTGGGCATCGCTAACAAGACACAGATGTCACTATCGGACGAGCAGGGGCAAGATTGTTTTGTTGTTCGTCATACGTCCCTTCCCAGGGGCACGACTGAGCGCATGTTACAGAGGTGTCTCTTTCCGGGGGGTTAAAGCAGCGCGTCGTTTTTTTAGCTGGAGCCCAAAAGGGGCATACCCGTCCTCTGCCGCAGCACTGCCAGAACTCCCGGCGGCCCCGGCGGGGATCAGAGCCAAGGGGCAGGTCCTCAGCTGTTTCACACTAGCAGGGTTTGGTTGATCTCCTTCGAACACATGGATTTTAATCGGATGAGGACCTGGACTGCCATACAAAGATACACTGAAGCAGGAGAAATGGTCCACCCTAGCTCTTGTCCCTCTGAAGAGTCTCGTCCCTCACATGGATTGCTAATTGCACGCAAATATTGTGCGCTAATTGCACACAAACAAGAGCACGCGGATGCCGATCCCCACCCTCTGGTTTATTTGCAGGAGACTACTTCTGAAGTATTTCAAGACTTCCTTATCCCAGGAACTAAATACACTGAGCTGTCACCATTCCAGCTAGCTTGAGCTGAAGGAAGAGACACAAAATTAAATATAGATGACAGGAGTGTGCTTATCGTGGCAGCGTACAGGGCTCTCGCCATGCCAGTCAGGTGCCAGCATATGTCAGCAGCCTTTTCAGTTGCAAACAGCACAAAAAAAGGGGAAAATTCCCAGCAAAGAACTTCCCTCTAACAAAATCTTTAAGCGTTCATGTGTTTTTCAGAAATGTGCATCTTCCAGAGTCACTTGACTTCCCACAAAATGCTAATCCCAACCACCTCTTTCTGCACACTTGCTTCTCACGTTTCAGTTTCTCTTCCTGACTTAGAAAACAGAGTTACAAGACAAACTTGGTCAGCTACAGATCTTCACTGGCAACGTCCCCATGCTAGTTGCTCTACGAAGCACAGCAACAATGAGAGAGGCAATTTTTTATTTTATTTTGTTTTTAAATTTGGTCTGGAAATGAAAGTGAACGAGACAGCAGGTTCCGATGTTTTTCCAGCGGTGGTTACAACAAGGCAATGGTGAATTTTTGTTCTCCACACAAATCAGGAGCAGGAAGATAGTGTTTGTCACAGCTAGATGCAGAATGTTAAAGAGCATTATAAGTATCTGCTTCGTAAATGAAACAAATAGCAAAATTCACACAAAAAAAAAAAATGAGGGAAGTGATACTTTATCGCTGTCTCTCTTAAATATAAATCTAGATAACACAAGGAATACGTTCTGTAAACTTAGTTAGTGACTGCCTACCTGTGCAGTATTGCTTACTTCTGTCTGTTCCTTCATGTCTTTATTTTTGTCTGTTATTGTATAGTCAAGGATTTCTTCCTCCAACTTAATCTGAAGCTTCAATTTATCATCGTGTATTTGTACAGAAGCTGAAGGTCCCAGTGGAAATAGAGGTCTCTTTGTATTAAGTTCTTTACAAGAAGAAAGGAATATAAAGTCTTAATTTTCACTGCTGACGTTGCTGGTGATCGTAGAATCTGTGTGAAAGAAACTTGGTCGTAACAATGTTCTGAACGTAAACTGCTTATTTCTTTCCATGATCTGCCTAATAAGAGCGTTCTTGGACTACGGATGCAGCGAGGAGCTCTGCGCACACAAGGGTAGGCATATTGTCATTAAATTGTCTGGAACGATCAGGACGATTCCACAATAAGCTTACATCACCTTGGTGGCTTACCTGTGCCAATCTATGTGGAGTGTGCTTTCTTGGGATAAGGTAAAATCAGATTTTAATGCTGTTTTATTCCAGGTACTGGATAGTTTCTTCCTGGCAAAACAAATGGAACATAAACTGATGGAGCGTGGTGTCACTGATTTGCAAGTAAGAAGAATTTTCTAGCATTTACTGAACTTAGAGTTGATTCTATCCATTTAAATCGGTACCTAGTACTTGTCACATTATGATATAGGTGTGAATATGCTTTTCCAGGATCTGTATGCACAGCACAGAAACATTCACTTAAGTTCACACCCACACATCCCCATATGCTTTGAACAGATCTAAACGGTGACTGAAGGATGAAGAAGGCTGAACCGCATAAACATTATACACAATGACTATTAATTTCAAAGCAAGGGAGTAATTTATAAAGGCTGTTGGGAAGCAATGTAAATGCAAATGCTCTCCTAATAAGCACTGGTAGTATCATGTTGAAACATATTTGTGATGCGGTATAGCGCGTTAAAGCGAGCGGGGAAGAGCGCGGAGGATTTCAGTGGGAGGGGGTGACAAGAGTGAAGAGGTGAAAGCTGGCGGGAATGCGGCATTCGGGGCCGCAGTCCAAGGAACAGCTCTAGCGCGGGCTGACTTAGCAGTGCAGCAAGCCGAGCTTGGTGGCTGAGCTGAGCACAGGCAATATCTGGAATAATTAATCAATAATTCATTATGGAAAATTGCTACCAGCGGTAAACTTAATTTGTAGAATAATGCCCCACAGTAATGCCAAAAGTTATAAATATATTCATAGTTTTTTTGAAACAGCTAGTACAGACTGAAGCCAAGCACTTCAATCATATATAATAAAGCTGACTTTTTTAAAAAAAAAAAAAAAAAAGGTTTCTGGTGGTAGACAGTGAAAATTAGGCAATCAGCATAGAATCCTAACACTGAAACTATCGCATTTGGAGTGAAAGGTCTTAATAACAATGTTAACGACAATTTTTTCTCTTACAAATATTTCACATCTCTGGGCAGGAAAAAATTCCTACCTCCTCTGTGTTTCATTTTCCTTGCAGACCTTTACATGTTTTATTTATCATTCTGCATGATCTATTAGATAGATTTACCATCTTCTAGAGTTTTATGAAAAGCGGTATGGTTAGATATTCAAGATCATCTGGCTATCTACCATTAATACGTCTGAGTTACATTCTTTGAAAGACTTGGCCAGCTTTGAATAAATAGTAATCCTGACTAGATTGACTTCCAGACAATTTCCCCTTTTCATAGTTCAGCATAATCACGTAATGTTTAGGTTGTAGAAACTTCAAAAGATTATTTTAAACAACTCAATTACAGTTATTTCAGAAAAAAAAAAGTAAGTTTATATTTTCTTTTAGGGAAAAACCAAAACACAAAATATTAGTTTGGGCTTTAATTTGTCCAGTAATGAAAACTTCAAAGGCAGTGAATAAGAATGAAATATTTTTTCCTTATTTGGGATGATATTTACTGAAACATAATATTATAAATATATGTGACACCAACTGCATAGCTCACAAAACTGTGCTGCAGTATACCTTCAACAGTCGAAATCCCTCCTGTGTATATCCTGCCTGAGTTAAATTGCGGATGACCACGTGGGAAGGAGTAGAGCGTGTTTTTTTTAACCTGTGTGTCATTCAGAAAATGTCGTTTACCTAAGAGGACCCTGTTGGCAGTCTGTCCGAAGCCTCTGCCGCTGCGCAGCGGTGCAATTCAAGAGGCGCAGCAGGGCCCCGCTCCCCGCTGCTGCCCCAGGAGCACCCGCTTACTGCCGTGGGCTGTGCGCCGGCCCACCGAAACAACCCGCTACGCGTCCCCGGAATGACAAAAGATGCTTTTTGTTTCTACGGCTGTGGTTAATTGCCTGTTTTAAAAAAAAAAAAACCAACTTAAAATGCTGACAGTGTTATTAGTGACAGCACTTTGCGGTGCTTTGCTTATGTGTTCAGAAACCTTTACCTAAGCAGTTGTGTGCCTCTCTTCACAGGAGGAGGAGCTGGAGCGGCTGGTGTTGCAGCGAGGTCCTGAGCACCCCTTTGCCCGTGGAGGTACCAGACTCTCAGTCATCTCCCGCCATCACTTCCACTCCCGAGAGATGAGGGGCACACAGCTCTATCGTGGCCACAAGCACGAATGGAGCTTGCGTAGACAGACCCGAGCTTACTTCAGAAACACAGGGTTGACCTTCGAGAGCCCCCCCTGCTCGTTTGCTCAGTGTTCGTACAGTACGCGGCACCGGGGCCGCCAGCCATTGCTACACCTCGTAGGCTGCTGCAACGCGGATTGCAGCCACCCTTCCTTTCCCCTGGGCACCTTTATCAGTGCAGCTGAAGGGAACGCCGAATTCCTCTCCAACGGCCATGTAACTGCCTGAATAGTTAGTTCATGCCCGTCCCTGAGCTGCCACTGCTAGTATTAAACTACCCGGTTAAAGCCGATTTGCATACATTTGCAGCTGTAGCAGAAGCTGAATGATAAATACTCCCAAATGCAGCTATGCAAATAGCAGAAAATTCTGAATAAATATATGAAATGCGTTATAGTAGTCACAAATTCTTCTCCTTTTCCTTTTAAGAAAAAGCAAAAGGTGAAATTTGCTTTATGCCACAGGCCAGGCTCTCTTTTATAACCTGCTGAATTTTGTTCTGCCTTACAAGTACAAAAGGACCATAAACCAATGGTAAACATCCAAGAAGTACTGTAGCACAGACTGTGTTAACTCAGTGACACTTTTCTACCCTACCCTCCTGTTCAGGGACACAGGGTGGTGGTTCCATACCGTGCCGTACACTAGTGATCGCTAGTTGACAAATAGCCACATAACTGGATGATGTTGTGAAAAAACCTTGACGAACAAAAACCTCCAAACAATCAAACAAAAAACATGCTCTTCACCATGTTGTAAAAGAGGATAAAATCTGGACTTGCAAATGGTAGTAATCACATCCATGTACAAATCCCAAAAGGTGAGAGACAGCATTCTTGGAAAAAAACATTGCCATCCCAAAAGACAGAGCGTAGAGGTTAATCTTGTTCAAAGGAGATAGTTTCCTCTCATTAATGGCCTTTTTCGTACCTGAAATCATTCATCTGTGACTTAAAATCCAATATAATCGGCTTCTGCCTGGCCAAGGAGGGTGGCTACGGTTCTCAAGGTCAGCTACGGAACGGTTCTCCAGACCGATACCTCCGTTCCCCTCCTCTGTCCACCCCCATGAATGGCTATGAAAACAACTTTTTATGGTTGCTGAGGAGGTGCCAGAGGAGAGCCGGGGAGGAGACGGGCAGTTCTGAGGGCTGGAACTCGGCCGCGTGAATCTGCTTCAGCTGCCACGCTGTCTCCAGAAGATAGATGGAAACGAGTGTTTATCCAAAGAAAGGGGATAAAAGGACATCCACGGATTTATATCCATACCGACGGACATCCCTGGGTTTATATCCATACCGACGGTACACAATCCACTAACCTCCCCAAAGAGGCAACGTTCTGTTTCCCTACCAGGGCATTCCGGCCTCTCCTGAGCAAACCAAGCTTTTAACTGTGGGTGACCGATAACCGGTGTCACCAATTAAAAGCTGTGGGGCTAAGCCAAGTCCAAGCCTCTTAAAGTGCGGGTATCTTTTTAAAAATGAGGGTTAGCAAACGAACAGCGAGCTCACAGAAAGGCTGACTTTGTTTCCTTGGCATTCTAGTAACTGTCTGACCTGACCATTACAGCTGATCCCTTAACAGAAACACAGATATTCAGGAAGGCAGAAACTCTTATTTCTAAGGCAAAATCCTTTTCTAAAATACTTTAACATAGTGCTTAGTTACAGCTATCCAAAGGATATTATGCTGAGCTGTCATATTTTGAGTTGCAGCCTTTTCATATTGCTGAAATATCAATACCGTATGTACTACCTGTAACGTACGCGGTTAACTCTTGGTTTCCTTCTGCCGTATGGGGTGGGAAACCTGTGTAATGTAACAACATCACCAGTGTAAACAACGTGTCGTCGTCCCCCATCCATTGTAAATCAGGCTGGATAATGGAGACTGGGGAATACCCAAAAAGCAAATGCAAAATGCATGGCGGGTCCTGGTATATGTGTGTATTTTAAAACATACTGATTTACTGTTGAGGTTAGAAAACAGGAAAGACAGTGAGACTCAGAGAATGTGAAAGTTGCAAAAATGTTCGACACTGTAAGTTATATCTTGTTGAATAACTGCATGAAAAATAGGGGTTTCCAGGGATAATCTGATGTATTCTCTAATAATTATTATTCTTACTCTGTATCTTCATGATTATTTGCTGGTTTTTCCTATTCAGGTATAAGAACTACTCTAATTTCAGCTAGAAAAAAAACAAACCCAAAACAACAACCAGCATAAAGGACAGGCTTGTGTCCACCATGGAGAATATAAACGATCAGAAGCACCTGCGTTATACAAATATGTTGCTTATGGGCACTAAAAAGGTGTTAATGCAACACATCCTTAAATATTATTAAGAAATTGTTGAATGTATTTGGACCTAATTCTGCAGCTTTCATTCATTCCCATTTCTAACAATTCATGTGGTGCGGGATAGGCCTTTGACATGTTTATGACCGCCGAGATTCGTTACACTGATCAGAGTACAACTGGAGCCCCCCAAATCCCTTCGGCTGAAGTTAAATATCACTGTGAATCACAGGTACTGTGTTACCAGATAACACAACAAAAAATGAATCAGAGGCAAGCACCTCACTCGATGCTGCTGCAGCTCATAGGTCTGAAATGAAAGGTAATTGCATATTAAAATTGAGTGGGTAGCTCTGTTTTGATGCGGAGATATGAAGATGTCAGGCAAGCTAGTCTGTAGCAGGAGGGAATGGGTGCCCTGAAGTGATTGAGGAGCGGAGCCCAGGAGAGCATTCCTCGCATTCCTGCGGCACTCGCCCTGTGCATATGCCCCACAAAAAAAGGGAATCTTAGCATTCCGGGTTGGTGAGCCGGGCTTCAGAGAAGCTGGCACTTTCCTATAGCTGCAGGCTTGATTAATTCGAAGAAATGATACTCTCTGGATGATGAATGCAAGGCATATTTAAAACTGTTATTCTTCAGGGCAAAGGACATTATGTTTTCCATCTGTTAGTTAAAGAAAAAAAATAAAAAAAATTCCCCCATAAGGACTACTAATAAGCACCGACAAGAAAGATGTAGTCGGGCTGTGGAGCCCTCCGCAGTCTTTTCCCATGGTCTGCCCAGAATTATCAGTATTAGCTGCACAATATTTTGCTGACACATATGAGTGGGATTAGCCCAAAGAGTTATCTTTGTTAATGAGCCATACGTAGAAATTCAGTAGGTTTAGTAGATTACTGCCTGAAGACATAGCCTCCTTGAGAGCCATGTATGTCTGAAAGCGTAAGATCTTGTCTCCTGACACCGGCAGTGTGTGTTGTGTAAGGAAAAAAAAAAAAAAAAAAAAAAAAGGTTATCCCTGTGATTTTTTTGCAAATAAAAAAATTATAAATAAAAATTACACAACCTTACTTGTGATTAAAATGTGTAAACCCCTGTTAGTGACTGGAAATTAAACAGATTTCTTACCGTTGACACTGTTTACATTGCCTGATCCATATCAACAAAGGGTACACATCACTTGTAAAAGCAAATACATTAATAGTATCACACTGCCGTTAATGGCACATTAATAATACTTCCATGATTCATATTTGTCAAGCTGCCGTTGAGACACTCTCTGTGTGGTGGTAAACAAAGAAAATCAGCCATGTTGCAAGACCTTTATTCTTCAAAAACTTGACTTCACGTGAGAAGAAGCAGAAGCTGCTAGATAACCCCCCGAAAAGTGCTAAATTAAAGATTTCACACCCTTCCCTTCCTCATTTTCATCCCATGTAGCAATGAGAGAGGGGACAGCCGGCTGATAGGGATTACTCTGGAGAAGAGTGACAACAGGTGGCCTCCCCAAAGCAGGGAGCCACTAGATCCAGCAGATCAAGTCTATTTTTCTTTTTTTTTTCTTTTTTTTTTTTTTCTTCTTTTTTAACGTCCAGCTTGCTCGTCACCAATATTCATAGGATGCATCACCGAAGCCGGGATGATGCGCGTCCCTCGGGACGATGGCGACAGCCGGTCAATCTTCATTTTAGGGATTTAAAAACGACAGGGATGGTTTCCCAGGGCGGGAGGATGCTGAAGCACCGTTGCCGAGGGGGGGGA
>VXBL01001164.1:1716482-1736451 GCA_013400195.1 Aramus guarauna | reverse complement strand
CGGCGGCGGGTGCCGGCGGAGCCCGGGCAGGCGGCGGCGGGAGGCAGGAGGGGCGCGATGGCGTCCTACGTGGATAACAGCTTCCGCCAGGCGGTGATGAAGAACCCGGCGGAGAGAAGCCCCCAGGTAGGCGGCCCCTTACCCCGGACCCCCGGCACCCTTCCTCTCTCCCGGGAGGGGGCCGCCCCGCTGCCCTCCGCGCCCCGCGGGCCGCCTCCGCCAGCGCGCCCGCCCCGCGCACCCCCGGCTGGGGCGGGGGGAAACCCGGGAGCCCCACGGCCCCGCTCCCGGGGGAGCTGAGCGGCTCGGTCGCGGGTTTCACCCCCGCCCCCAACCCCCTCGACGCTGAGTTCCCGGGCGGCAAGCTCACGGGAAGGGAAGAAATGCATTAACGCCAACAACTTTCCTCCTACTCCCTGGTTTTTGGGGGGTGGGGAGGGAGAGAAACGCCAGCTGAGTTGATTTTGAAGGTTGCTTCCGGTAAAAAAGAGAAATGCACTTGGAGTGTAAATTTTGGGGGGTTTTGTTTTGTTATCATCCCGCAGTACGCTGGGGCTCTGGATCCGAATTCAATCCCTACTTTTACATAGCTGGCTGGAGCTGGCAGCGCTGTTTCATAATGCTGGGGCTGAGGTCAGTGGTATTCTTGGCAAGTCCTTGCTCTCCAAAGTAGGGTGAAATCCTTACACAATGGCACCAGGCAGGAATTTTTTAGATACCTGCGCCGGGCTCCTGGAGCCCTCTTTGTCAGAGGAGTACGGGAGCTGAAGCTGTTTGTAAGCGCGATTGCACTTGGAGAGGCTCGGAGAGGTTAAATTGGGACTGGAGTGCGTATAGAAACACTTTGACTTAACATGACCTGAAAAACAACTAAACTGAATGAGTTCCTTCTGCTCCCGGATGGTTGCTGCAGTGGCTGTTGCTGCCAACTGTCTAAAGACTAATAAGCTTTACACTGATCCCCACATCAAGCCGCGGGTTCAATAGCTAATGATACAAGGAGTTACTTTGCTTGGAATTGTAATGCCATCTGTCCTATTTTCTAAGGGCTTGTCCGGCTCTCTGAGCAGTCCCTGTGTTCTGGTTTTGGGGAAGAGATGGCGTTACTGATTATTTTGGCAGGCGGCTGATTTGCTGGTGGTGTTTTCAAATTGGGGGCAAAGAGGAAACCTTGACTTTCAGTCGGCACCCATAAGTCATTCCTCCTACTATAGATACGTCATTGTGGTAATGTTATTTTTATCCTCGTGCTCATGGAATACATGTGAGAAAACAAAAACTCCCATGGAAAAATATAGTGACTGCATAGGCATCATATTTATTTTTCTTTTTTTGCAAATCTTCATTTTTTTTTTTCTGTTGTTTTTTTTTTGTTGGGTTTTTTTGGTTGGGTTTTTTGGGGTTTGTGTGTGGGTTTTGGTTGTTTGGTTTTGTTTTTTTTTTTTTTTTTAAAAGCTGCTTCTGGAATGTGTTTTTGTGGTGCTAAAGTTGTTTCTCTGTCCTTGTTTGACCTTTCCCAAATGTCTGTTTGCCTTCGGTGCTGGACCCAGCCCTTCAGCGTGCTGTGAACGCTGAAGGAGGCCAAGTGCTCTCTCCTGGGGAGGACGTTCTCCGCAAACTTGTAGCGAGGTCTCTTGCATTGGTAGAGGGAGGTGTAAATTCCAGCCAGGGGAGGCTGCCGGCTGGGTCCGACCTCCAGAGATGGTTATCAAAGGTTGATATGGTGTTCAGGAGGAGTGACACCAGCAGATGCTCAAAAACCAGTTGGTCAGGTAGTGGGGCCACCAGGCTGGGCTTGGAGTGACACGATCTGTGCCGTGTGAGCTGTTAAACTTTCTCCTGTCCTTGCCGGTCAGCACTGCTCTCTAGAAAGGATTAAAAAAAAAAAAAAGCTAGAACGTAAGAAATGACGCAGTGAAGAAATGAGCTGGAATGCAGGGATAAAGCCGGTGTGAAGGGCATGGAGCGGAGAGCTAGATCAGGAACACCAGGGCTGCGTTCATGCTGTAAAACTTCCCGAATCAGCAGACTGGAAGCTTGCTGTGGCAGTCACCACAGGAAAAGAAACCCACCCTTAAATCCACGAAGCTGACGCTGGCCAAAATAATCCACAAATAAGACCAAATTTGTGGGAAACGTGATGTGTTGTTAGCACTGGCGATACTTGAAGCTGGTGATGAGACGTGCCCTCCTGGCGCTGCGGGGGAGAGCGGGGTTTGCAGCAGCGAAGTTCCCTTGGCTCGTGCCGAGCTGTGTGTGTCCAGGAGTTTCCTAATGTTGGTTCTCTGTTCGGGGAATTTGGTTTTATTTTACAACAGTATTGGAATTGGGAAGAAATATGTTTATGAGTGTCATCTTTCAGTCATTAAATAAAATATAAAAGAAATTGTTTCTGTAGAAAGGCACAAAGACACTTTTTTCTTCATTGCTTAAAGTCACTTTTTATTGTCTCTACTTGTATCTTCTTTTCCTGGCTGCGCTAACTTGTAAAGGTAGTTACTTAATTTTGACTTTTAAGAAGTCATGGGATATCTTTAAAGCTGAGAGCGGGTTAGAAGGAGAAAATAAATTTGTCGTATTCATGTCAGTACAGGAAATAATAAGAGAAGTGTGTTAGTAGCGTATTTGCTGCTTACTTGCATCAACAAACTCATTGGGGCTCGGCTCCCAAACCACGAGGAGGTAAATACGCGTTTGACATTCCTATTCACCCTGGACTGTCCTGGTGCAATTTGGCAAAATGACTTCACTGCGGGCTCAGAGGAGAGGAGTGACAGCAGGACAGCCAGCTCGAATTTGTATGTACAGCTTGGAGAACTGCTAGCTCTGATACGCGTTGCGGGAGAAGGCAAGCTTGGCTTTGCAGGAAGGTCTGTAGTGCCAAAGTCACTCGGTAGTTTTGGAATGGNGTTCCAAAGTTGTTCTGTTGTTTTGGGATGGTCTTTTTTTTTTTTTTTTTTTTTTTTTTTGAGATAAACTGTGTATTCTGTAATTGCTTTGGAAAATTCTTAGCTTGGTGTCTCTTTGGTGTATCCTCACTTACAGAGTTTTTCTGAATGTTTTGAATTGCAGCTCTACACTCCATTGACTAAAGAACCGAAAAATAAAGAAAGGAATGATGTACGTGGCCTGTACTTCAACATGCCTGTTGTGTAACAGAGCTGTCCTCTTTAATTGCTTTATTAAAGTATTCATTTTCTCTTTGAAGATGTGAGCTAGGAAGTTAATTTAACTACTTTGGGGAATCTAACTTCTAAATGTTCATAAATTACAAATGGTTTTATGCCCTTAAGCTGTGAGGAATAGTGATCTATTTCGTTTTTTTTCCTCTGAATGTCGTCTTATATGAACTGTTACAGCTTTAAGTCTTTTCCAAACAAATTCTTATTGGCTATCTTAGAAAGTGTGCATATATATTTTATACTGGTGTGGCTTAATCTGAAAAAAAATGGGGCTGCTTTTGTTTTCCAACAAGAGAAACCGAGCCCTAATCTCTTTCTTTATCCTGACAACTCATTTGCATGGCACGGTATGTGAATAACTAGTTGCCTCAGAAACTCCGCATACTAGTTCACTGTTTTCATGCCATGTAGTGACGTCTGCAGGAAGCAATTTTTTTTTTTAATGTATGCCTTACATATGCTAGGTGCCTAAGGTTTTCTTCTGGAAACTGCGGTGTGCTCCATGGAGGCGATTCAGTACAGTAGTAACGAATAGCAGAGAGGTAGCAGCATCGGGCCGCGTGTTGAGCGGGGAGGGAGGAACTACACAGTAGCCCTGAGTTTGATATTAGTGCGTCATTTCATGTCAGAAGACATCTAAACAGGATGCTACTGTTGAGCAGATATTCCCTTCTCGAGCGCTCGAGAGGAACAATGGTTTAATTATAGGATGTACCTATGGTTTTTCCAAGTCAACTTTCAGCTTGTTCCCCAGTCGTGTTATTTTTGTACTTGTAACCAGTGACAGCGTGATTGTGTGCAATCTTCAGATAAGCCAGAAATGAACGTTTCCTTCTCGCTGTAGCGATCTCTTTGCAAATAAATACCAGGCTGTCTAGTTTCGTGGGATCATAGAAAATAAGCGTTTTACGTGCCAGTCTAAGCATAGAGAATTATACTTAGTCTTTAAATTCAGGCTTGTTGGGTGTCTGTATGTCACATACACCAGAAGACTGAAAAGCTCTTTTTTCAAAAGAGCTTATTTGGGATTTCTTTCATTTGGAAAACAAAAGTATTTTGGAGCCTGAGTTTTGCTTTCAGATTTTCTTCGCTGTCAGCACGCTACCATGTTACCATCTTTTTGATGCTCGTATTTAAAGGGGAAGGTAACCCCTGTTGTCATGCCGCTAACAGCGGTAGAGTGCCGGGAACTGGTTCTGTTACTAAATTTTCCTGCTGGTTCTTGGTAGCCCTGAAAAGTGAAGGACTGTGACAGCTGATGCCTGGTATTTGACTGTATTACATTGCTATAATGCAGCTCAGGGCTTTGCCATGTTGTTATTCAGGAGTAGCTTTAGTTTGCAAAGTCTGACGTTGCTTTTTTTGGGGGGGAGCCCCTTTGGCCAACAAAATGAGGCTCCTAACTGGACGTCCCGTGGTAGCGCTCACGCTTTCTGCTGTCTGCGGTGACTAATTCTGAAGTGGGGGCACGAGCCTGGCACATTTTGTGTTAACATCGTGAGCGTGGTCAGTAACACGGCGTAATTAAGAACGTTGTTTTGGTGTGCAACTTCTTGGTCCGGGGACTTTTCTCTTGCTTGGCAGTTAGCTGGAAGTAAAGTTACCATCGTGAAGTGGGTTGTGAAGGTAGCTGGTCTGGGCAAAAAAAAGCCCTCCAGGTGCCACAGGGTTTTGGTAACTTGTTCAAAATAGCTAATGTCCCCAGAATGTGTCTCATGAACTGTAAGTTGTGTCTTTTGGTGTCTCTTGGGCTGTAAGCAGGGGAGATGGATACAGATAAAACGGAAGAAGTTATAATAGACCTGTGTATATATAGACCTTTGACCACTGAGGTTTTTCTTGCTGTGTTTCAGCGCTTAACTGAGAGGATAAAAAACCAAAGTGACTATTTGGAACAAGCGAGACCTTTACCTGACAAAGCAAGTAATGTATTTGTTTAGTACAGAGATAATATTGGAGAATGTATTTTGGAAGTAATTATACTGGGGTTTTCTTGCAGTTAATGTTTTCTCTTAAGCTAGTATTACTATGGAGTGTAATTTCATGCCCAACAAACTTAACTGTATGAATATGTCTTTTTGTGGCTGATAACTAAAACCAACCCCCCCCTTGCGTGGCTCAGATTTTCTTGCGACCTCTCTAATCTCGGTCTGTCGAAACAGCCCTGGAATGTCCGATTCTGAATTTCCACTGTCAATTTTCATGTCTTTCCCAAAACTAAGGGCATGTACTGTAACAAGCTGCTCAGTATCCTGTTTGTTTTGAAAGAAAATATATTTATTTCCCAGTCTTTCTGACAGAGAGTGCATTTTCCCAGAGCCGTTCATATCTTCGTTGCTGGGAGCTTTGAGAATGGCGAGAACATGGAATTTTTAATTTCTTTTGCAGTAGTTCTCCCCTGTCACAGGGCTAGTACTTTCTGCGTTTGTAGATTTCTGTATCCCGTAGTAATGTGAGTTTCACCAGCGCTTGCAAAGACCTCGGTGTGATTGGGAAGCCTTCACCTTTAGAGCAGAAGTAGCTGTTTTTGACGCCTTGTCCTAAACACTTGCCTGCTTTCTCATTACATCAGAAGATTGCAGCTTGGGTAGCTGTACGTATCCGAGCCAATTTGAAACTAGGTAACTTGGAAAGTGAGGGTTTAACTGTAGCACCGATAAGCTCTGTGTAATTTCCCACTTGATTAATTATCTGTTTGGTAGAGCTTGCTTTTGATTTGTGCCCTGGTGTGGCTGTGGAAGTGTTTGCGCTGGGTTCGGGCTGGGTACGTTCCTGTGAGCTGCGAGCGTGTTTTTGACAGCCGCGTGGACGCGCTCTCCTGTGCTTTGAAGTCGGGAGCGTAACAACGCTGCCTTGCCTTTCCGTGGCCGTTCTGCCTAGGAAGGTTACTGAAGTGAGTGGTGCTGGGCCTGAAGCCCGGGGATCTTCTACTCGGCCCAAGTTTTTGGGTTTTTTTGGTCTACTTGTCTGTTAAGGTGCCGTTCAGCCCTAAGAGCACGGGCCTGTACCCTCAGTGGTGCGAAGGGACAGCACCGTCCTCCCGTCCTCGCTCGCCCCTCTGGTGAGCCGGGGAGGCTTCGGTAGGGCAGGGTTTGTGCAGGGCAATACTGATTGCCGTGGCTAGGCTTGCCCTTCTGCTAGAGCTAGTAATAAGCGAAATCATGTTGAACTTCCAAGGCAAAAAAAAATATTGATCGTTCTTGTCTTGGGTGTAAAAGTGTAGATCGGCGAAACAAGCGTTTTCCCCGTATCTTGTTTTTCCTTAGAAGGAGTATACAGTGTTGCGTGGGTTATCATTTATTCATGGAAAACACTTTGTACCTGGAAAAAAAAGTTTAAATGTAATCTCTGAAGATGCTTCATTTATTCTATGCTTATTACGGTAGAGGTTAGCTAAGGTTTTGTGAAAACAGTTCCTGCTTCTTGAATTCCATTATTTTTAAAAATCTCTATGCTTAAAAGTCTTTAAAAGTCTGTATGCTAATGTGAGTTATTGAGCGGTAGCTACTAATTCATTCTGATGAATTCCTGATCTGATCTTGATAACTTTTTTCCCTAAATCAGGATGCTGCTACTTAATCTGTTAGTGTGTTTCAAGAATAGCCGTATGTATACTGAACAGTCATTGTAAGAACTTTTGACTTCCTCGTTGAGGTTTTTTGTATCCTCATGAGAAAATATATTTTGGCTTGTGTTTTGGGAACTTTCCCACAGTAGGAGATCTAATTTTTGCGAGGTATTGTTTGGGGATTCAAAAGGAGCGCTGGCAGAGAGATAGCTCCACAAAGATGCTTTGTGAAGGGCAGCTGAGCCTGCGCCCCTTGCTTGCTGCGGCCAGTGTTGCAGATTTAATTTGCTGGATGTATTTTGCGTGAAGTGATGTATTTGAATAATTCTTGAAATGGCAGTGGTTCTCTGCTTCCCTTTTTCTGAAGCTGGTGAAGTCGACTGCTTTTCTTGAAAAGGGAGAGAGAGGAGCCCTACTGCAGTGCTTTTCTTACAGCTTTGTTTTGGAGTTAAAATTAGCTATTTGTTCTCTCTGGGTATCTCTGTGTTCTGCCCGTCTATCTGTAGATGTATTGCTTTGTGTGTCTCTGTCTTGTCTGACCTGAATAAAAGTGATTTAATAGTTGATTTTCAGCAGTTCTAAAGAAATGTGGCCAACAATAGAGCAGCATGTATATCATTACCTGATGGAATAAGAGGAGGTTAAAATATATAAATGTGCTTAGGAAAAAAAGACCACGAGTTTACTTTTCAGCACTGATAAAAATTGAGGGAATTTTCCTGTATTAATTTTTCTATGCATAGCATTTTTCTCTTATTTGCATGTATTCTGATAAGCACCAGCAACACAATGAAAATGCATCTGGTATCAGTGTAAATTACCTGGGAAAAGGTATTAATTTTCATGGAAGACATGTTGGTCCAGCACGCCTGTCACTGACTGTCTTTACCAGAATGTTTGTTTTTGATTGCTTGCTTTTTGTATGTCTTAAAGTTAAAATAAACTTGGCTTAATAAATAAAAACATTTATTTCATTGTTATTTTTGGTTTCCAAAGGGGAAGATGAATTCTGTTCCCTGTGGGATGATGCTTTACAATTTTTGCGCGCGTTTTTTGTGTTTGTTTTTTTTTCCCTTTACAGTTTGTATTCGCAGTTCTGTATTTCTAAGGATGCTCTTGTCTCCCGTCTTTATTTTACTTTTCCTGTCATTGGTGGGGGGGAAAATATTAGTACAGTCTTTTCAATTGGAAATTAGTCACTCAGATTTCTTGTCCTGTTAAGCAAAAAATAACCCAAAATTTAGAGGGCTGAGATAGGATGTTACGCAAACGCGGTTTGTAAGCAGTTGATGGGAAAACAAGCCTTACCACCAATACAAGCTGCTGCTTGAGATTTGCTGAAACCAAAGGCTGAATCTTTCATGGTACGTTGTGTTTTTCTAGCAGCAAAGCTTGTTTAAGAGCTTTGTTTCCCATGCTGATGTTCTCGGCTGCCTCATTTGTGCCGATCCAACTGTTTGTGAGGCTACAGTATAAACAGGATAAGTGATACAATCTGGTTAGCTGAACAAAAGAAAAGCGACTTATTTTTGAGAGGTGGTGTGTAAGGGTTTTTTTTTTTTTCTTTCTAACATCTAAGTGACTCAGTCTGGTTGAGATTATGGCTCCAAATGTCGGTGTTGGTGCAGCTGAAGGTGTGAAGACTTGTGCTACAAGACTGAGAATAAATGCTTATGGCTGTGTGTAGGAACCTCTGAAACAGCTTAACCTCCTCCAGAAAGTATATGGTGCTCTGTTTTCAAACAGTATCTTGAAGTATAAAAAAACTTAAACTGCGTGGAATATTATGAAATTGTTTATTCTTGATGCATTTCCTTTTTCCATTTTTTTTTTTTAAGAGGTATGTACAAGACACTTCTCGAGAGAGTCCTCCATTTTTATTTGTTGTTCTGAGGATTAACCTCGAAGGAAACCTTTGTAATAAGGCTCTAGCTCTCAGGTTTTTTTCCCATTCAAATACAGCAATAGTAAGAAACCTGGGTAGTAACACTACCTTTGCGTGCGCTGCATTGGGTGGGTAATAGATGCTAATGCCTGATATAGTTTTGTATTGCTAATACTGGATCTTGTCTGTATTTATGTTGCTTTGCTGTATGGTAGCTGAAAAATAGATGCTGGTGGGCTGTCTTCCTGGGGACAAAGATGTGAAGCGGAACTTAATTTTATTGGTATGTGAGTTAAGAGACTTGTACACTTCTCCATTTGGTATTTGAAATCTACTGGGGCATGCCTAAAATACCTACCCGATACTCTTTTTGTTTTGACTTTGAGATAAGTGCTTAATCTTGTCAGGAAACCGTTCCCTCACCCGAACAGAACATTTTCTCAAAATATTTAATCTTGCTGAAATCAGTAGCACGTTGCAGTTGTCTTGAGCAGCCAGCACTCATTTGAAAGGTCGAGTGGATTTCGACTAATTTTCAAAAGACATGTCAGAATACGCAAGTTACACAGTAGTAAATACTCAGATACGTTTTGTACCGAGACAGACAGACTTAGCCCTGCAATATTACAGATTTTTTTTGTGTCTGTTGTCCCTGTTCCCGTGGGTGTCCGAAGCATCCTCCCCAACCTGGGCGGCGGGACGGCAGGTGCTGCTGAGGCAGACGCCGTGCCCCATCGGTTGCTTTTACTCGTGTGCTGTAGCTCGTTCAGGTTTTTGAAGGTGGCACAGCTATGGTAATAAAAAGACGCACTTTTATTTAAATAGCTACATCGGTATTTTTAAGTCATGGCATTTTATTATGCTTATCTATGTGGTACTTCGTGTTGTACTAGCTTTGAGCTTTATAAGTTAGTAACTGCAAATTTAAAGTGTAGTTAAAACATATTAAGTTGTATCATTGAGGAAGAGCAGGCCTCACAGCAGGCGAGATGATATCATTAAAAGTACTGCTGGGTTCTGTGATAGCTGATGAGAAATCTTTATTAGAAAGTGAGAGGAAGGGAGGTGACCGTGCCCACACTGACAGTCGTGCTGGGGAGCTCTGCCGCTGAAATTGTTCCTCGAGGAACCACAGTCTCTAAAAAAGATTAAAAAAAAACTGGAAGAAAAATGCAGGTGTTGGGTGCTGCTGAAGCAGAATGTGTCGCAAAGATGTTGTGTGTGGTTGGGCTTTTTATCTCAGTCACTACAGTCATAGGATGCTGAAAGCTGAAGCGATGTAGTGATTTCCTGTTGAGGGTAGTTAACGACTGGCAGCTTCTCCAGTGAAAGGAGTAAATGGCCCATCGATTGAAATTACGTTAGTACTGTTCCTTTGTGAAATATTAATTTAGGTTGTGGATGTAGTACATGGTGAGAGCATGGAGAAATACAGTTTGATTATATAGGTTCCTTTTTGGCTGTAGTCTCAAAGGAACAAAGAGCAAATCATGGAATCAGAATGGTTTGGGCTGGAAGGGACCTCAAAGCTCATCTAGTTCCAACCCCCCTGCCATGGGCAGGGACACCCTCCACTAGACCAGGTTGCCCAAAGCCCCATCCAACCTGGCCTAAATAGATCTTAGGAAAAGCAATAAACGGGGGTATAGTCCATGGAGGATGCTTCTATTTGAGTATGAAACAAGAAATAAGATTTTGTACTGGTTAATGATGAGTGCTGGTCAGGTGGCCTCTCTCTCTAAACTCTTCTGTATTGGTGAAGAAGCCAAGTAGTTTGTTGAATATATTCCCTGCTAAGGAGGGAGTGAGCAGACGGTAAATGCTCCCAGCGAGCCAGTTTTCACTCTGAATCGTGGAAGGTTGGTTCTGAGGGTCTCGGTCTGAGTTGCATTTCGTGATCTGTGGCACACATTTCTAGACGGTGCATCGAATTTGTTGGGGGTCTATAACGTATTTGTTAAAGCAGAAAAATACCAGACCCCCGTGTGAATGGCATGCGGTGATCTGATCTGAAGACTGAAATATTTCACGTGCGCCGTAGGTACGGAAACACAAGCGGCTCTGCCAGCTACATGCTGACCAGGAACAGGCGGTTGCTGGAATGAGGGTAATTGAGTTTCCTTGTCACAGCTTCTCTGTTACTGCTGAAAGCTGCTAATTAGCACCGATGCCTTGTTTTAATTCATGATGATTTAGTTCGAAAATGCCAGCTCCTTGGTCCGTAGGCCACTGAATGGCTATCAGATGGCAACGCAATTCAAGCTCAGCTATTAAGAATGATTTGAGGTAACGACGCCAAGGGAAGGATGGTAATTGTTGTTGTTGCAGATGTCTGCCGAGGTGGAGGAGAGGCGTATGTTCCATCTCTGCCATGTTGTAGGTAGCTGTCCACTTCAGTGCTACTACCTCTTGTTTTACCAGACTGACTATCGATGGATAGCCGGTCTCCACTACTCCTAAATCCGCTTTAAGAAGCTTTCTTATTTAAGGTAACTCTTAGAGGGATATTGCTTTAGTAGTTGAAAAATTTCTGGACTACTGGATATTGCTGTAAAATGTGATTGTGTGCGTGACGGGGCAGCGTATAAAGGCCTTGTTAGCTTCGTAAAGCAGTTCTGAGGACCTGGAGCAAAGAAATTTGAGATTTCTGGTAGAATGCTTTTTCATCCACATGAGAAGATGATATGTTTCTGAAATCCCAGGTGAATTATTAATCCTTTTCTAATTTCTTCCCTCTCGTTCTTTGTACCTAGCCCTGTACAGTGGTTTAACCTCTGTCTTATTAATTTGATGTCTTGTACTTTCTCCCTTTCTAAACCTCTCTTGGTGGTGTTTTTTAATTTTGTACCTTAAAGTCATCACTCAGATTTTTTTTTTTTTTTTTTTTTTTTTTTTTTGGGGAGCATTTATGAANTTTTTTTTTTTTAATTAGGAGAGCACTTAGAAACAGCAGGGTGGTTTTGGCTAATGCTTTTATTCGTGTGTATTAATTTCTATGTGGGAAGTAAACTCTATTGGAATTGGCATATGTCAAATTTCTAACTTTATTGAGCTGATAAACTAGCATAGCTGTTTGAGGTGCAGTGTTCTTATGTCAATGAATATTCTACGTGAATTCAAAAGTAAAGAGAAAATAATGGCACTTTCTTACAGTCCATCGTTGCTTGATAGTAAATGAACATTTAGCCATGACGAAAGTAACACGTTTTATAGTGACACAACCTACATAAATCCAGTTACATTTGCTGTTGATATTGGCCCACGTTCCAGTGTACGAGTTACCTTACGTTCCTTTTGAACAAAGGAGGTTTGTTCGAAACAGGTGCTCTAATGGTTACCCTGGCCTTTATAAATAGCTTTTATTTTGAAGTATTATTTCTGTTAGCTGCGGGTAACTTCACAAGGCATCATGGTTTATTGTGTGAGGTTTCCATTTAAAAAAAAAACAACAAAAAAACCTAGAGTATAGCTTTACTGCCTCATATGTTGCTGTTTATTTTTAGAGTGTGCTTGTCATAATTTGTCAGCCAAATATTGGCCTGTCACCTCTGCTGTTAGCTGCTGAAATACCATTCCCAAGATCACTTTTTTAAACTATGCATAATGAATTAATACCTACCCTTGTTGTTCCAGGGTAATCTTAGTTTCGATAGGAAATAATGCAGCTAGAGCTTGCCAACTTTACAAAACCCATAAAGTGGTAGGAAAAAATTAGATGCTCTTATTAATTATTGTGACCATACCATAATGTGTTAAACTCAATGTGCTAAAATGGTTGTGAGAGTCTGTGGTAAGTTGCCTGAGTGTGTTGAAAGGTTTGAATTTGAATGTTGTTTATGAACAGTAGTGAAGAATATTTCTAAATCAGTTGTAAAATGAGCCAGGAGATAAGGAAGAAATAGCAGGGCGAGTATCTAGGCTGGTAAGACATGGCTCCTTACACACCGTGCTTTGCTTTAGGAAAACTATATCAGAGTTTCTTTTAAGGAAAAATGAAAGTTCTACTTTATTCAAGTGACATCTGATATTTTACTTGATTTCTTTTCCTGTTTCTTCTATTTATAGATGTCGTGAGTTTGGGATTTATCTGAAAGCTAAGGTCAGGAAGTGCCTTCCTCCAAAAATGCTACTGGTTGTGGTTTTCTGGCATATCCTTTCCCCTCTCCTTCCCAAAGGGAACTGTACAGAAAGTATTTTTCCACAATGAAACACAGATCCTCAGCTCTGCAGATTTCATGCTCTGACTGTGGCATATACTGCTTCATCTCAAAAAATGAAACTTTTAAAATCATCTCTTGGTGTCCACATCAGTTATATGACTGATTACGATGCAAAAGGCAGTAACCACTTTATCTTGAGTTATTACTACTTTGCATGGAGTCTACATGTGGGTTGGGATGTGGACGCAGAGGAACATAGTCTGTATCCTATTTGGTAGGACTTATTCCCCATATGGATTTTCAGATGACTGTAACAACTTTATTTTAGATGGGAGTAAGTATATACACGTGGGGGAGATGGTTGTCCATTCCCTATGCTTCCACCAGTCATTTGAGGTCATGATCTTCGCGCCAACATCCCGTCACTTCTCCCAACTTGGAGGTGATGAGAATAAAAAGCACAAGGGCATGAAACGGATGCAGTTTTTTGCAAGTTCTCTTGTACAGAAGAGGTTTTGCTCAACTTTCAAACAAAAGGCAATTACTTAAACCAGTCCTCTGAGAGAATATGGCAATTCTGAGGGCAGCAAAGATGTGGGAGTGCAATGAATGCTTTTGACTAAATAACTGGGTTTGTGGTACTCAGGGTTCAGTGCAAGGTCTTAAATTCAGGATTGATTTCTCACAAACAGCCCTGTTTAGTCATTAAAGTTTGCACTATTGTTTATGCAGCAGAGCAACTGAACTTGTATGCTTGTGGTATGACCATGTACAGCAAGCGTGTACCTTAAAGTACTTTTGAGGAATAGCTATTGCTGTAAGGAATTTAACATGAAATTATATTTGAAGAGATGAACAAAATCTTTAACTAAACAAAGGTCCAGCCCCCAAGTCTTCTTGTGCTGTTTCCCCTTTAAAAATTTATTTAAATCTATGTACTTATTGAAACTACTGATGACCAGTAACAACTCCTTTTTGGAATACAGGTTTGACAGTATGTTATATGGTCTACAATGACTATTTTGTCATTTGACTTTGTTTTATATTGTTTCATACTTCCATATGCAGTAAACTAAATTGTATTTAGATTTAAGACTGTCAACAGTAGCTGAACATTTTGTTTAACTTCAGGTTCCTGTATCTGGCTGTTGTATAACTTTTTATAATGGACCTGATTTGTGTTTAGTACTTTTGGATGTACTTTTGAGAGACTTTGCAATCTGTTGTCTTGAACAGGTTTCAAACAAAGCAAAGAGTGAGATTTAATTGTCACTAACTATCTCATCCTGAGTGTGCAGAGCCAGGTGGAAGAGGCTTATGGAACTAGCTCTGATGTTTAAGTTTTCTTAGCTGTTGAAATTCAAAGTACTGACCAGACTCTTTTAAATTTATTCCAAAAGGTGATGTGGCACGAATAAATTCTTTTTTCTATATTCACTCTGTTTCTAACCTTCTTGGTGCCCTGATGATTGGGATATTAATTTTTAATTCTGTCTTTAACTAAAAGATGGGATAAAACCCCAAAGTGTTAGTTTGATGTGAGTCCCAGTGCTCAGAAGGCTTGTGAACCTTCTTGACCTTTTCTTGGCCAAAGTCCTCCGTAGACTCTGCAGAGGGAGAGTAACTTGCATGTTTTCACAATTTTTCTTTTGCTTTCAAATAGTCACCATAATAATTAGGCTGCTTTCATGTTTTTTTTGTATTCCTGATTGGTAACCATGTAAAATAACCAGGACCTACAATTAAGACAAAAAAATCCTTAACATCTAACCTCTGTGTCTTATCTTCCAGCTGCAAAATGTAGAGGGGTAGTAAGCATCTTTTTGGTGCTCTACTGTCTGTTGAAAGTTGGCCTTCAAACCACTGGAATCAGGTTGCATGTCAAAATTTTGTATTCAATTTAATAAGCAGAATTGGTAGCTGTAAAGTGAGGCTAGAGGACACGTGTTTGAGTGCTGAAGATGATATTTTTTGCATCCACTGCTCTGTTTTTTAGTTTAGTATCTGAATGCTCTCTAAAATTTCAGAATGGACATTTACCCTTCAAGATGAATGTGGTTGTTTGTTTGTTTGTTGTGGTGGTGTGTTTCCCCCCCCAGAAGAAAATGACAAAGTAGTGACTATACATAGTTGTAAAAGCAAGATCTGGTTGTTCTGTAGGTGCACTATGACGCGATCCTGTGGCAGACCATCACACGTGGTGCTCTGCAGGCAACGCGAGGGTGTTCAGCAGCGGGTTGTTGATGTTGAAGCATTTTGGCAAATTCTAGCTCCAAGGATGGTATGTCCCCTGCGATACCTGCATTGCAGCTGCTCTGGATGGGTAACCTGCTCAGAGTACACATGCAAAACTTGAAGATGCTGCAGTCATGAGTCATTTAGAATATTTTAGTCAGGGGCCTGCTGTTCGGGAATGTACGTTTATGTGCAGTGACTTTTCAAATAGATTCCAACTTGATTCACTTAAAAATTCTTTACCTTGAGAACATTAAAAGGAAATTAATTCACCACTTTAGTTAATCTTTTCAGGAAATCTGTGAAGAACTTGAATGTGGTAAAGGTTTTTCCTGCAATTAAAAAAAAAAAAAAAAAGGTGGGGGAGGAAGGGGAGTAAATAAGTGATGTGTGAGACGACCTGCTAACCAGAAGATTGTCTTTTGATCCAAGCTAGATACAGAAAATGGAGTGAGAATGTTCAAGGTAGGGGCACGATATTGACCTGAGAAAAAGCCAGGTACGGAAAAAATATTGGACTGCTTAATACAGCATCACCTGCATAGTGTGTGTCAACTTGCATATTATACTACCATCACCTAACTCTGTTTCTTGGATGAGAAGAATTTTTTTTTTCTTTCTCTAACTGATAATCTTCCAGTTAATATCAATTATGATTTTTTTTTTTCTTTTTCTATCTACTTTTCTCATTCTCTTTACAATTGTAGGCATTTCTGTGTGGGATCTTTATTTCTGATTGGTTTCTGCTGCCAGGATTCAGCTTTCTAAAATTCCAAAATTATTCACTTTGGTTCATGAACAATGCAAGAAAAAATACTTTAGAGTAAATGGGAATTCAGTCTGTCATAATCACTAAAGTGTACTTGCTGCTTATGGACAGATTCCTTCCCCAACCTAAAAAATGCCACTTGTATAAATCCTGTATACTGTCAAAATCTGAAGGATGAGACAGCAATGGCACGGACATCTGTTGGTATGCTGAAATTTAAAAAAAAAACCCCACTAGGATTATTTTTTTGACTTGATACTTACAACATTTCTATTTAATCAATAGTCCGTGGCTTTCATGTGCTTTTTATTAAAAAATAAAGTTCCCAGCAATAACAACATGGTATTGAAATGACACACATTAGAAATGGTTTCTGACTGTTTATATTTAAAAAAAATCTATTCAAGCATCTGTTTACACTTGAATCAAATCAAGAAAATGTCCTTGCTGTCCTGTGGGGGGTGTGTGGTTTCTTTGGTTTTGTTTTATTTTGCATTAAGAATAAATGAGTTACGGCAACTGAAACTAACTTAGCTACACTGAAATTGTATTGATTGATAGCATGAAGTGTTTAAAACAACGGGAATATGCTCTAAATGTTCAGTTGTGGAGTGTTTTTTGTTAATTTTGTTCTCATTATGATGTCTTCCTCTAGTTAGTGTGAGTTACAGTTCTATTAATATAAATGTAACATTTCGAAATTATCAGTTTCAACAAATAAAGTATGTTCTTTAAAAAAAAAAACAACGAAACAGAGTTTCTTTACTTTGTGTAGGAGGACTGTAAAATACTATAAATGAGTGTAAGAATGAGGACGTACTTTCCAAATCGGTATTTCGTATTTGGGGTTATGGGTAGCAGTTTCTCAGTCTTTCCCCTGGTCTGTTAAGGGTGTAATCTGGAAAATCAGCTGGCAAATAAATTATTCAAACATTATGCCAGCTTTAAAAATATAGGCAGCATCCAGAATTAAGTAGTAATTAATAACTTCTAGTGGAATCCTGAAGGTGTTTAGTCGGATGTCTGTGTAGCTTTGAGAAATAAGCTTTTATCTCATACTTTTTCTGTTAGCTGCTGCTTGTTTGGCACTTCACAAAGGAGCAGTGGGAAGAACTTTGGATCTGGAGAGTGAGAAATGCTTTTATAGTCAATCTAAACTTAGAGTGAGGGTGAAAGGTATATTTTTATGTGTATAAGTAAATATTTTAATATCAGACCGTTTTGTTCTCTATTGTCATTAGTGCTGGGAGAGCAAGCAGAGGACTGGAGTGCTCTTTTTTTCCAGCCAATTTGACTTCTTACAAATAAACCCTCTGGTGCGTATTTTTGTGTACAGCTCCTTTGAGCATCACTGGAAGTTACAATACAAAGATAGCAATGTAGAGGGGGAAAAAAAACCCTTTTTGGTGTTTCTGCATTCTGACTGTACTGCTCTTCCGTAATTGCTACCCTGCGGACAGCTGAAAGATGCTGCCTGTTTCACAAGGCAGATCGTAAGGCTTTTCTGTCGATGGCACTGGTGGTAGGCTGCTCTTTGGAGGGACCTTAGAGCCATTTAAATTATCCGAGTCATTAATAAGTTCGTTTTAAAACACCGCAGTCACTTTATTTGACCCTATCTTTCTGCCACCCATGTGCACTGACTTTTAACAGCGCCAGGAGAAAGCGATTTTTATGTATTTCCCAGTTCTTGAAGGATGACAAAAGGTGTTTCTGACGCCCTGCCGTTTGACTTGCTAGGTGCATGTGTAAGGATCGGGTAGTCTTCAGGAGCTAATGCAGTTACGCCACATCCTTCAGGGGTTCTTTGGTCTCCACGGTTAGCCCATAGAAATACTCGGAATTTGAGGATGAGATAAAAGCTTTCACCAGTCAAACTTAATAGCGACAAAAACGATTATTAGTGAAACTATCTCTGCAGTCTGGAGCAGACTGTTGTCAGGGAGCCTGCTCCAGTTTCAGATCGCTTTGACCCTCTTGCCTAACTGGAGGAGGGGAGACTCCTCCAGCTTTGTCCTGGTTAGAGGTTGAGTCAAGGCATGCGTGCCGGCTTGGGTGTTGCTGATGGAAGTGGATGTTGTTTCTCTTCTCTTCCCTGCGGGGCTTGCCTAGGTGAGATACCCTGCTTCAACACTGGGCACTGCCATGCAGTGTGTAAGGCTTTTATTCAAATAACCATCTGTAATTTTTTTTTTTTCTTTTTTCTTTCCCCCCCCTTGGAAGGAAGAGACCATCCTGGAACTCTGTAGAAAGCATTTTGTATACAATTAGTGCTTTTTCCCTGTTAATGTAAGCTTTTCTTCCTAATGGCATATCCTTCATTATCAAAACCAAAGAAAGATAATTTCTTATCGCTATTTTGTACTGTTTCTCTTAAGAGAAACTGAGTGTAGCCTATTTGGGAGGGGGGAGGGGGAAGTGTTCATATGCAAAAGAAATGTAATGGCCAGCTTGAAAGTGTACGTTGGATCCTATCTTATGAACGGGTGCTAATATTTAAGAATAATACAGGCAATAATTACTCTCTTGGACAACTTGGAAATATTAGCTGCAAGCACTTTAAAATGTTAATAACCTTCAGCCCGCTAGTCCAGCCAGTTTGTGAAGGCTGAGGAAGCTGTTAAATAATGAAGTGCAGTGATGTTCACCAGAAGCGGTCAAACGGCCGACAGAGTCGGTACTACTTTGCGTGATGTTTTAACGTGTAGTAGATGAATGTTAACCACTTTACCAGAACGATGTCTTTCCAAGAGCTCAGTGGGTTTTTAAAGGCTAAGCCCCAGATGGGTAATGTAGGAAAAGGAATGAAACAGAAGAGGAGAGGACTGGGTCAGAGTAGTTGCTGCATGTTCCCAGGTAGCTCCTTTTTCCACCTCTGTTAACTGTCCCCTCCAGCCACTTGGCACTAGATTCGTGGTCCTCTAGAAAGACATATTGTTTCATTTACCGCGGTGGCAGCAGAAAGTAATTTTGGGAGGAAGGTTATGTAAGGAGAAAATAGTGGACTTGAGTTCATAGCGACTTAGTCCATTCTTTGCTTCAACACAACTGAATTGAGTTTTAAGATAATCTCTCTAATTTTAATTTACAGAAGCAAGTATCTGAATATCTTTTATTGCAAAATAATGTGAAGGGCTTTTTCAGTATGACCAACTTCTAAACTTATTTCTGGCTTGGGATTTTTTCCACCCACTATTTGTAGCTTTCACTCAGATCCAGGTAGAAGTGTGCTTGAACTGGAATCGCATTTTAGCAACTCCTTGATTTAAATGAACTGTATTGGCAAAGCCATTATTCCACTGGCTTAAGAGAAGAAAGTGTCATACAGAAATTGCGTACAGTACTGTAGCTGTGGGAGTTTCTTATGCCTGGACTGGGATTTTCAGAAGGAAGAGCAACGTCAGTGATGCTCTCCTGTACAGTGGTACCAGCCTAACTTATGCTCTGATCAGTTTTACATCGGCAAAAATGCTTTTGATCATGTCCTATCACCAAATACTCGTTTTGTTCTGAGAAGTGACATAAACTGTACTGGCAAAGCAGCTTTTGCAGATGTCTCCGCTCCTGTCAGCTAGGTTTGACTGCCTTTGCAGGCTGTTCTTTTTATAGACCTGTCTAGAGAGAGAGAGAGTAGGAGGGATAATAACAGCTTTCATTTTCATGAAATTTAGTGAACTGTTTGCAGTCTGCTCGGTATCTTCCTGTACAAGTATTACTTCACCAATGAATTAAATGACTGTTAAGCTAACTGATCTGCAGGTGTTCCTAAATTTTTGGATGTCGGTGATGTTGATAGGTGTCTCACCTCACTATGCTGCTATTCATAAAAGGTACTAGGAGAAACTGAAACAGTCCTCTGTCTTCCAATAAATTACAAAAATATGGTGCAACTCGTTACGAACCCTTTTTGGAGAGCAAAAAAGGGGGAGAGAAGAATGCTAACTAAAAATGCTGAAGATGATAAATATTGCTGTATGAAACCATTAGGCAGGCTGACTTAAAAGTATGGGTTGGACTACTGACTGTATTTCATACTTCAGGAGGGACGTGCAGGGCCATGGGCTGGCTGAGTCTTGGGTAGTATTATTTCTGATCTGACTGGTCTTTCAAAAAGAAAGTGCTGCTGTTGTAAAGGTGGGGGGGGGGGGGGGGGGGGGGGGGGCGGGGGGG
>VXBL01001164.1:1702169-1716458 GCA_013400195.1 Aramus guarauna | reverse complement strand
AGGGAGAAGAGGTATCCATAGATTTGTGATTTTATGATTGGTTGGGGGAGGATAAAATTTTCCTGTATGTATTTCCAGAGATACTTTTAGTAAACAGGGATAAGCAAGCTTTCCGTACTTGTATGCTTGGCTACAAAATGGTGCTTATAGGGGGAAATCCAGGAGCTAGTTAACCTTTTTGTCCCTCTTTCATCAACAATACAGCATCTGTAAATTACAGGCCTGCTACTTTAATTTTTTGATGCTTAAAAAATTGGTTGTGACAATTTGAAATTGAAAGCAACACTGCTAATGCCAATTAAACCAAGCAAGAACCTGAAATGTTGATGAAGCATCCTTACATGGAAGATCTACGTTCTTTCTTCTTTACTTAAAAACAGGCAAACCAAAAGAAAACTGAAGGAAGGTATCCGTGCTGACATTGAAGCAAGCTAGCACTGCTTCAAAACATGTATCAATTTTGGATGTTGCTTCTGAAATAAAATTTTTAACTTGCTAGAATGAAGAAAGTAAATCACATTTCAAGATGTCCATTAACTCCCAATTTCTTCTTTTACAGTAAAGCTTATAGTCTCTCATATTTCTATACAGAAACATAATCTAAAACCTGACAAAGACTCAACCTTTTGTTGCCATTAGAAGTTAAATATATTCACTTCTTGGTATCTAAGACTGCCAGGCATTTCTGTGACTTGAAATGATCTCGAAGTGTTAAGAGCAGGCTTGAAGTGTTAGGAGTAGGATCTGTATTTGTGTTTGGTATGCTCTTGTTCTCTCAAAGTCTGTATGGTATGCAAAGGGTTGAAATAAAAATAATAGCATACTGTTCGTAAATACATAAATACTTTGAAAAGTTTTTTTTTTTTCTTAGTTCTTGTTGCCCAGCTGTACTAGAGTGAGAGGTTATATTTTGGTAATCTGAAAACAGATCTGTTTCCATCCTAGCTAAACAGTAATTTTAGAGACAATGCTGCTTATTTAAACTAGAGAGACAAAAATTGACTTCCAGTAGTCATAAGACTTGCTTGTTTTTCATCGCTGCATTGTTGCTTATAGGAGGGTTCGTCATTTGTTTAATTAAAGCTTGTTGTGTAAACAGTGGAAAAAGTTATCTTTTTTTAACCTGCTGATTCTTTTTATATCCTTTGAAAACTGACATGCTGAATATGACAGGAAAACTGACAATGTGTTTTATGTGTTTGCTTGTTTTCCACACCTGAAGAAGGACCTTCTTTAAGTAGTCATATTCTAGATTTACCAGAGTTAAAAGTGATCATTTTAGCGCTTTTGACAGCATGCATTTAACAGCACGTGTTGTGCATAGCAAAGAGGGAGCAGCAAGTAGATGGAGTGGTCCGTCGGCAGCTGCCAAAACCGTACGCTGGATTTAAGCCACAGCTATTAATCAGTTCTGCTACGAACAGGAAAAAAATGCATCAAAAGCCTTTAGGGTGTTGGGAGGGGAAATTCCTTCACTCTGCTAAACAGAAAGATATACTTTTAGTCATACAACAGCTTCTTAAGTTGCCTGAACTAGTGGAGTTGTTTCACTTTGGTGAATTTAATTTGTTGCAAATGTGCTAATTTTTTTTTTTTTTTTTTTTTGAAAATGCAACTGATGCCATCAGGATTAATTTACTATCTTTTAAACGAAGCTGCAAAGATTTAATCTATTAAATTTTCTTTCTGTGGTTCCTCAGAACAGAGAAAGGAGGACGTGAACCAAAATTGGTTCTGCTGCTTCTTTCAGGTCTTGCAAGTTCACTTTCCATATATTCCCACTTGAAATACCTTTTCTGAGTCCCAAGAAGTTAGCGCTGTAGTATTTCTAAGTTATAGATTATGGGATGCTGAAAACTACTGAGACCTCCTTTATTTATGTAGTGTTGCTAACAAAGCATAAGTTGTGCTGGATTGAAAGTAGAACTCTAGACATGACTACGATGGTGGAACCCGAAGAAAATGTTCTCTTTCAGTTTTATATAAGCTGCCCATGCTGCTGGATTGCTCAGATTTAAAGGGATGTATCTGGGCAAAACCCCCACAATGAGTCACAAACATTTTTCTCTCAGGAAACTTTGAATTTCCATTTCAGGAAGTGGAATATAAATAACCTTCTGTAAGGAGACTGAAAATTCTTCAGTTAATATAAAATTTGAATAGTAGAAATAAGATTGCCCGTATTTTCAAGGTCCAGAATTAATCAAGTGCAAGTCAGTAGTAGTTGTACAGGTTTCAAGAGTTTTTTTTAAAATATTTTGTAATGTTGAAAAAGTTGCAAAGATTGGAGATGGATTTACTTATAGTGATTCTCTGTTTTGATTGGCTACTTCAAAATTTTTAATAAGAGATTTGGAACAGGGGATATGGGCTAAAAAAACCCCCAAACCCAGTATGCACCAGTATTTCTCATTTATATTTGAATCAGTAAACGCTGGATTTTTCTTATGAAACTATTCTGCATAGACTGAAAATTAAAGCTCTTCCTGTAAGGAATGGCTCCTTCTCAGTAGTCAAAATGTCACTTATATTGCATCAGGATTTAAAGAAATCTCTGGATCTTCTGATGCAGATCACAATTCCAGAAAAATACCTATTATGCTGTGGCGTGTAGCTGTTGAATCACTTACATGAACTTGCATATTTGTTCAAGTGCTACAAGGAGCGGTATTATTTCACACGAGACAGACACCTTAAAATTTTTCAAATAAATTTTACTGGTAAAATACTGATGCTTCTGGCTTTCTACCTAAACTTATTCTAAAATGTGCCCTCAGTATGAAACTAAGCCTGATTATAAGTATTAAGTATAAATTTCTGTTAATTTGGAAAGGGACAAGTCAGAATTTCCCAGTTGTTACTACAGTATCTTAAAAGACGTCTACAAAAAGGGAATTTCTGGCTCATGTTTGTGAAGACAACTAGGGACATTTGACAAGTTAAAGGTGGTGGTTGTTATCATTATATGTCGTCATAGCCCCAGCGTTTCTGCTGCTGCACGTAACGCTCTCATAGTATAAGAGAAAAATGACTCGGCAGCAGCAAAATGAGAAGAAAGATGCCATTCCTTCAGCGAGACATAGTTTTCATTAGGCATCTACAGAGGACAACTTGCGTATCCGTTCAGGCTGAGGGAGGGCAGCGTGAACCAGTGAGAAGTTGGAAAATGGCACCGTGGAACTGGTGGAAAAGATAAACCTGTTCCTGAGAGAAGAGGCCCTTCTTTGGGAATGATGCTACTGCTTGCTTTCAAAATGAGGAGTGACTTGTTTAGCAATACTGGGTTTCGAGGCCTTCTCGACCTTCTTCTACATATTCCTTGTCTTGCCGCAATAGTGACTGGAGGGGAATCTTAACGAAGAACAACCCTGAATTAGTACCAAAGTGTGCAAGGAGGAATGTTGCTGGTATCTCTCTTAGTCCTGACCCTCCTCACGTTTTTCATGTTCTGTTCAGCAATTATGCTGTCAGGGATGCTAACTGATGGACAGCTATGCTTTGCATATTGGACAAGTGAATGATGGGGGAGAAAAAAAGTCTTTGTGGGTTTGAAAGAGGCCTGGTTTGTGTTGGGTGGAATATATGCAATTTTATGCCGTTATTTAAAATGCAGGATTTAATTGAAAGAAGTAAGGCCAGCTCACTTGTGTAGCAAATAGGAAGGAAGTAAACACTGTAAAATAAATATGCAGATGTATTCTTGTTTTCTAGGCTTATTAACTTGCTATAATGTCTTTATGGTACTGCCTAGTAATAGCAAAGTTACCAATCCTAGTGATCTCATTGAGACGGAATTTTTTTTGTGATTCTTCCATTGTCTTAGCTCTTAGAGCAGCTAGAGAGTAACGATATTGTGGGAGAAAAATCAGTAAATTTTAATATTATACAAAATTAAATATTGAGTTCACATGTGTCTCAATGAAAGACGAAGTAGTTACTGCTTGCCTGCCGAATTCACAGTGCTGTCCTTCCTGATACCTGATAATGAAGTCCTTTTTTATGGCAACTTCCCTATAATTGGTAGTTTTGGGAGGCTTAGCTGAAATTTCTGTAGTATTGAAATACGTGTTTCTTACTTCCATCTTTCTCCCAGGTGCAGGATGTTCTAAGGTGAACTACCCGTGCGTGGGCTGTAAGCAGAGCTCTTGAAACACCCACATCTCTCTCCACTGGAAAGACTTTGTTGCATCCTATGAGTGCATTTTTTGATGTGCGCAGTCTTGATACTTATACATATGTTCAGAAATATTCTAAATGTGTTAAAGTACGTAGAAGAGACTCCCTTGTGATTTCTCTATATACAAGCTTCAGGTTGACTAAAAACCTTTAGTGGCCAAATCATTTGAAAGGATACACAAGGATTTCTTGTAAGTACTTGTAACAAGGATTCTTGAGCTCTGTGGAGTGATTACGCCAATCTATTAAACACAATGTTGTTAAGGAAAAAGCTGTATATACAGTTGTTGTGGGGTAATTAAATGAGGCCTAAAAAGATAGCCCTCTTCAGTCCTGACCCTGTGAATTGACTTTTAGCTTGCAGTCTTTTTATTTTAGTTGCGGGACTTTTGTTAATGCTTGACCTTGGTGATAGCAACTGCATACCTTGTTCAGATGCTTTCTAACAGTAAAATAGTAGTTCTGAGTATATAAATTGTGTATGTATTGGTTGGCATCAACTGTCTATCACCTTAACCTCTGATCTCCTCTTTTCCCAAAAACTGTCTTTTAAGGAGCGTGTTTTCCTTCTGCTTCTGTAGTCCATTGTGGGTATTGCGGGCCATGACCTGCAGGGGTTTATAATAAGCTGCATAAAGCCTGTAGCTTGATTTCATGGCCTTGCTCTATATAAAATGTTATAAAAGTAAAGATTTGATTTGCACTGAAAGAGAAAGTGAGATATTTTACCCCAAACAAAATATGTAAGTAATTCATGCTGTCCAAGGGAACTTAGGGTTCATTAAAGGTCATTAGTCAAATGTCTAACTTCTTGGCTTTCCTAGTCATGAAAATATTTCCATGTCGCTGTGATATGACTAAAAATAGTGACCATATCCCCATAGTTTTGTGCCGTTCCAAACAAAAATGCTTCCTGTTGATTATGTCAAAAAACATCCAATGGATATCTACTTTAAAAAAAAAAAGTTGTTTTATTTTCTTGAAGGTTAAGGGTAGGGTCACTGAGCAGGAAGAGAGATGTTTGCAGGTGGGAACTCTCAAGTTCTTTGGAAACAAAGACCTATCTTTCAAGCAGGATGAATTCTTTTATTCTGTTCTTTAAGTTTATATGAGCCTCAGAATGCCATACAATACAAATGGAGAATAAGGTAATGGATGACATTTTCTCATAGTACTTTCTATCTGAAAACAAATGGAAATGATGTATACTTGTCCTTTTTGAGGGAGAAACCCAACAGTACAGGAGTCTTAATATGCTTAGACAAAATGCAGCTCATTACAGGAGTGCGGATATTCTAGAAGCTGTAACTTGCTTTAGGGTATGTTTATGTTCAGTCTTATACTTAGGGCTTCATCTTTGCTCAAATCACATTATTTTTTTCCAAAAACAAAACTCCAAGTTTATTACAATAGATGTGTGTGATTTTTTTTTCCTATTTTATAAAGGCCTTATTTCTTCTGTGACTTCATTTTATAAGAATAACAAGAATTAACTCATTGTATTTGGTAATAATGAGTCCTACAGAAAGTATAGAAGGGTGGTTTGTTTTTTTCCCAAGGAATATATAGTCCAAATAATGTCATTGTCAAGAATTGACTATCAAATATGCATCATGATTGAGGATGACTGGGGCAGCATGAATGTTGGTAAAAGACGTAAACCTGAAATATACTGGAAAGCTGACCGTAGCATCAGGATGGGCACAGGCTTGTGATGAGATATTAGCTTTGCACTGGAATCTCAAAGTATTGGAAAACTGTTGGTATGTGTTGTAGAGTAGTGAGGAAGGTGAAACGAATGCTTCTAACAATACATTTCAGTATATCAAACCATATCTATTACAGTATGCGAGTTTCTGACACCACTGTTGGAATCGTATGGACAGAGAGAAATGAATTTCTATGGAGTAAACCAAAAATGACCACCGATTCCTGTCTCCCTTGAATAAGTTGCTACCAGAGATAGTTCTGCTGATCCGTAACCCTTCCTGAAGGTAGCCTTTGAGGGTTTGTCTAGCTCTTCTTCACCTAGCTTCTCTCTGAACTCTTTCGCTTCTCACCTTCTCATCGTGACCCTTTACCTGCTTTGACTCCATAACTTAACGTGTGCTATAACCAGCTGATAGTCCTTGTAAGGTGTGCCTGAACTCCTCCTTTTGAGTTGGAAATTAAAGGAGGTAGATATGGCAAGGATTAACTTTTGGATGCTTAGCTGTTACGTTTGCATAACTTGGGGGAGGGGGGTAAAGAAGAGAAAAGATGGTTGTGATGACTTGCAGGTTTTCTGGCCTGGAATTCAGAAAACCCTAGAGAGGGGAGTGGTGTGGAAAAAAAGGTGTTTATAAAATTAATGAAAACGGGGAAGGAAGACAAGATGGACTCAGAATATCAGAAAAACCTGTTTCTAATGAGATACTGCACAGGGGAGGTTTCCTGCGGGAGGATGTCGGAAACCACGCTGACTCGCTGCTTGGTTGCAGGAGGTGGCCAAGGACGTGCTGTAGAGGGACCTGGCGTGCGTGTGCTCCCGGAGGAGGTGCCAGTTGACGCGGTGGCAATCTTTTGGGCTCTTAATTTCTCTGATTCAGTTTTACAGCACAGCTGCTGTGTGGGACCAGCTCCTGTGTGCAACTGTTGCAGTATTTATGAGGTGCAAATGAATAGGATTCGTCTTTGTTTGCGGCAAGGCAGGTTAGAGATAATAAATGGTAATTGTTTGGTAATGAGAGAGGTGTCACTTCCCAAATGAGCTTAAGCTATGCTTTTCTTTTAAGCAATTGTAATCTTTTGTTTGCTACAGCAAGTGACAACTTCTACATAACAGAAAAAGGTGGTGTACAGAAATTATCCTAACACTGAATAAATCTGTTCAAGTATGATCTCATTCGGTTCCCTAAATGGGTTTTGTCCTTACCTACAGCAGCAGCTGTGAAGCTGGGAAGTGTGATACCACGGAGTACTGGCCTCCCAGAAAGTGCAAGGGTGCAGGTTTCTCCCCGCCTGCACCTCTTGAAGTTTTTGCCTGTAGTAGGAGTTGTTATTTCTAAGTGAACCAGACAAAAGCTTTGGGGATTTTTCAGATCATAGTGATTCTTGGGGAAAAATGGGATAATGTATTTCTTTTAGAACTACTCATTCAAGGTAGTGGGACTTACCACTCAATACTTATGTGAAGGATAAACATTATGTTCTTAATGTCAATATTTTTAAAGCTGGATTCACTGTGCACACTGCTTAATGCTGAAAAATGAGTTTTAATACAGGAAATCCTGTTTGGGTGCCACTAGGAGGATGACAAAGGAACATATTTCAGAAACAAACATATTTGGCAGACATGGATAGCTCTAACAGTTGGTTTTAGTTTGTTTTTTTTTTTTTTTTTTAATCTTGTTAATGTGGTTGCTGTTTTCCTGTTACCTTTCTTGCATTGGTTTTCTTCTTTTTGAATACCATTTTTAATTGGTACTCCACGGCGCAATTATGGAATTGTTCCTTTACGTTCCACATCATGGACTCTTAGGAAATTAGAATAACATTATGGGACAATTTTGAGCTGGCATTTTTCTTTCTGTACTCATGCCAGGGTGCGATTGTTGGGTGCGTTAATGGAGGTATATGAAGTAAGCAATGCAGAAGGCTGAAGTTCTATTGAAATGATGCTGGAGGATACTGCATGCCTGATACATAGGTGTAAAGAGGACTACCCAGAAGGCATTCAAGGGTATTCACATGAATGATTTCAATTTGGTTTAGAGACTTGGATTTTTCTGCTCTTTCCTCCAAGCCTTTACTTTTGGGGGGGAGATCCCTGAGCCTGTGGTCTAGTAGCCCTGAGACCACAAGTTAAACCAAATAAATTAATCTGAATAACTAAGAAAATGTTTATTATCAGTGAGTGCTTGAGGCAGGCTACTGGGGTCTGAGCAGATTCTCTTGCTTGAAATCATAGATTGAGTACTGTTCTATACTAGTGGTTGTAGAAGTTGTAGGTGTGCTTCTGTATGTGGTGGTATGTGACCTACTGCCCATGGGAGATCAGACTGGTGCTTCTGCATTGAAAGCTGATGAACAGCACACTGCAAATTCCAGCTATGACCCTCTTTCTGGAATGTTTTGAGGTATTTGGCATGATTTAGTCCAGGTTTTTGCCATTAAGATGTTTAATGAAGATGGGCAACTGTACTTGGGGTAGGCTATCTTGATGTTCTCTAGTTGAAAGAAGCTCATAAACCAGTAAGGTCTCTATACTTGCCTGGATTGGCTGCCATCTGGATTTAGTGACTGACTCCAAATTCCATCTAAATTTCTCACTTTGGATAGATAAACTCAGAGCTTATTACAAATCAGAGCATTTATTAGCAGCTTAGTATTTTAAATATAATTTTATTTATCTATACTAGCTTTTCCAAGTTTATTGTTGTGTGCCCAGTCTTGTTTATAGGCATGGAACTATGAATCTGCAGCTTTATCTCCCCTTCTCTCTTCTTTAAAGGAATCTGTTTGTAGTTCAACAAAGCAAACAACATTGCCAACATTGATTTATTTATTTTTTTTTTCCCCAAGCTGTATAACTGCTGTGAAGCATGAGTACTAAACAGCTGAGGAAATACTTAAAGTTGCTATTCTCCTAACTTTAATTGGTTTTGCTCTTCTCACTCACTTCTTATGAATGAGAGGGCTAAATTGAACTCTTCATTTACAGTAAATATATTCAATAGGAAAAGATGAAAGGATAAAGTGGGGAAGTAATTTTCCATCTTTAAAGAAAATATTGAAGACTTCCCTGTCTCGTTGACTGCGGTGGGTTTATTGAATGCTGAACTGCGCTGGAGTTATTTGTGAGGCAGCCCTGCTTCCCCTGTTACCTCAGGGTGTAACTTGGTTTTGGTTTGGTTTTGGTTGAACAAAGGTTGCTAAGTAATGTTTAAACTCCAGTTTTGAACAAATTGATACTAAGTGCTATTCTTCTGTGTCTGTGTTCAGAAAGCTAATTGTTAGGCGGGCAGCTTAATTTTTTCTCAATAGTGGACCCCTGCCCAGATACTTCAGTTTTCCTGGTCCATTCCTCTAACTTCCATTTTCCTAACATATCTGAGTGTCTTCAGTGTGCACTAAGCCAGGAAACATGAGTTTAATACCACTGTGACCAGGTCTAAATTCTTCTGAGTCACCTTGAACAAGCTGAGTGCTGGTGGGAGGAGGAGAGAAAACAGGAGGAACAATGGTTGGTACCACCCAAATTAAGCAACAAGTTATTGCTGCACGTGGTTTCTAAGAAATCCAAATTGTGTTGGTGTCCAGAAGATGGAGCTTCAATTATACCTTCCAAAATGTTGCTTGCCCGTATTTATCTTTTCAAAATGCTGGTCAAGCTTTTCTGTCCAGTGTTATGCCAATTTTTGAACTAAAAGAACATGCTCTCATTTCACAAATGCAAGTGAACTCTTATGTTAAATGTCTTACAGTGTTGGTGCCAGTTCAGAGTTGCAGGAAAAAGAGAATAAAATGCTTGGCACCCAGATAGTGAATCTTGATGCTGACAGTTGATGAGTAGGTTTTTTTTTTAAAAAAAAAAAAAGAAAAAAAAAAAAGGCATTTTAAGCTTAACGTTGTACTCATTAAAAGAATCTTTTGATAGGTATTGTGAAGTCAAAACAACCCCACACCACTTACAGGCTTTAGGTTCCGTGTTGATAGTTGTACTTCATGCAGTGAAGTTTTTACTTCTCTTCCAACTGTTTTAATTTAGTAATCAGTGTAGTCTATGCGACTCCTTTTTGCTGACAGTATTGGGTAGGCACAGTTATTTGAAATGGGGCATTTTGAAAGCTTTAATGGCAGGCAGAGGTCATTCAGCTATTTGTAACTCCTGGCTCTCAGGGTGCAGGCGAAGGCTGAAAAAGCGCTCTGTCTCGGAGGTACGCAAGAGCTGTGATTTCTCTGATTCAGCTCATGGAAGAAAATGATCTATGGTTAATCTTGTTGCCTGCCTTCTCCTAATTCAGGTGCCAAAAGGTAGGAAGGATAATGTGTGCCAGAGCTGAGATGAGTATCACAGATAGGTTCAAGGGAACTCAACTTACTGGTTTGAGAGTCCTGAAACCAATTACCGTGCCTGGGCTGGTACTAAAGAATGAGGAACTGGGGATACCACGCTCCTTGGTAATATTAACTTCCTAAGTGTCAAATTGACACTTGAATGTAATCCCAGGCGTCTGTCACTTGTTCATCTGCATGTCCTATTTCTTAAGCTGAAAACAAGTAGCTTAGCTGGGGACAGACGGTGGGCAGGGACTCGAGGAAAGCGAGTGGTATCGCTCACCAGCCGGCGGTGTTACCCTTGGTGAGGTACACAGGCTTCCTAGCTAAAGCTGCTGAATTGTGGTTGCTGTTCCAAACAGTGAAGTATGCAGCTATAAAACCTTACCTGTTAAACCTCCCTGTGCAAAGTGGGGCACTAGTTTGCCTACTAATTAGGAAATGAATGAATGGATTTCCCCCCACCCCCCCCAAATTACAGTTCTAAAGTGGACTGGGACATTCAGCTTGAATGGGAAAAAAACCCCTTCGCTGGTATTTCAGTCGTGGTGGTTTTTGTGTGGGTGGGGTTTTTTTTTGTTTGGTGTTTTTTGGTTTTTTTTTTTTAAGCTTTTAAATAACTCTCCCAAATACTACAAATAGTTGAATAACACTTCTTGGTAACCATAGGAGTTGAACTCATTGTGCTTACTGCTCTTTGATTTGGTAAAATGTGCACGTGTTCTCTCTATTCCTCTTTATTTTATGGCAAGAATAACCATCATCTAAAAAGCTAAACATCCTAATTATTGAGGTAATAAATGGTTGAAGTAGCTGTAGCCCAATGATGCAGAGTCTTTGTACTGTCTCCTACAGGTGTTTTCCACCACAGGGCAGATGGCTGATACGTTACTGACTCCTCAGGGACAGCGAGTGAGGAGAAGGCAGCTATAGCTTACTGTTTCTAGAAAATAAATTTATCTCCATGTAATTTTATTCTTTTAAAGGTTTTCTCCTTGTTTCTGTCCTTGCTAGGAACTTTAAAAGGTTTATGTGGCTTTTATTAAAAGCAAAATTAAGAAAGAATACAGAATGTTAATCTTGCTGGTTGATTTAAGTTACAAGCCTTTAGGAATTGTTTGTGTGGGTGCGCATGTGTAAATTACAATAGTTTGTATATATAATTTGTAGAATAAGTATTACCAAATCTAAACAATCAAAAATCACGTGATGGGCCTGAACTATGAAACTGGCTTATTAATGAAATGAGAAGAGTGTTTTGGTTTTCTAACATAATACACTTGAGCCTTGTTTTCGGACTGAAACAGAAGAGCCCCCAGGGTGACGGAATCCGGCTTTTGCCGTTCCAGGCTGTTAGGCAGCACAGCGTTTCCTAAACTGCGTTTGTATTCCTTTCCAAACTGCCCTTGCAGTGGTGCTCGTGCTATTAGGCCGGCTTTTTCTTCCGATAGTCTCTGTATTCTATTTAACTTTCTTTCTAGAGACCTGCAGTTGCCCATGACCTCTTGTGTTGTCATTACATAGCCAGCTTTTTGGGAATCCTGTCGTGCAGAACAGACTCTTTTCTGTAGCTCTCCTGGGTTTGAATTAATTTGAAGGAAGTGACTAGGTGGGGTCTCGAGCAGTTTGTAGAAAGGGTTAAATAGTTCTTCTCTTACAGGATTTACTTCTCTTATGGCTACATTAATGGCCCCACAAAACTCTTATGTTATTAAGTAGTATGCAAGTATTTTTTTTATGAGTTTGTATATGTTTTTGCATCATGTAGGACTGATATATTTTTTTTTTTGTAAATATAATTAAAATCTCTTTGTTTATGTATGCTTTGTTTGTCCCCTGTCTGTACCCTCCCGATTTGGTATCTTTAGCAGATGTTTTTTGTCATGGGCATAAATTTGGGAAAAAGTTGAATAATGAAAAGATTGGCTTTAAAATCAGCCCACAAAGATATTCCAGTAATGTCTTTCTATAATACTCTGCTATATTCCTTTTTTAAAATAAATCCTTGGATTTTGTGTTTCTGTATAGTTATGTTCTCCAGTTTTAAAGGTTTTCTACATGACACTGTATTCGATATGTTATTCATTAAAACCATCTAGTCTTTCTGGATCCTGTCCAAGAAAGCAAAAAAATAAGTAACCAAAATGTAGCTGAAAGTATGGGGTTTTTTGGTTATAATATTGCTTGTGTGTTGTAATGAGTAAGTTTTTTTTGATCTGTGACCTTTAAATTTGTTCAAAAACCCTCTGTGTCGACAAGCCTGGTTTCTTACATGCCCTGTTTAAATGAAGCTACTACAGGTGGTCTCTTGCTCCGTGTGTATGTGCCCATCACTTGACAGACACATTGGAAGCCTGACATGGGTGAGCTGGTGTGTTAAAGTATTATGAGATGAAAAGATCCAACCCTCTCATTCATTAACCTTTTTGCCTTTTGCTTGCATATTGGCTATGTTAGTTTACACTTCCATATCCTTTTTTTTTTTTTTTTCCATTAGTGATTGTTGTTTAGCCTCTTACATCCAGTGTTATGTTTTGTTCTTGGCTATTTGTAAAGATACAGTTAATTTTGAGGGAAGTAATACGTAATCTCCGATTACAGGTTTCAGAACAGCCTTTTCTCCTTTCTTTGCTCTCTACTAAGATGCTTGAAGAAGCTTTGGATGTTTAATTTGCCTTGCAAGCTTTAGCTCTGTTTGGTTTACGATGATTCCAGTTGCTATCACCGCATGTCCTGCTGTCAAACTGCGGCCGCTGTTACGGGGCGAGTAACACAGTACTCAGAGTATGTGCAGGCTGCTGCTGGGCAAAGAAAGAGGACAGGAGTGCCTGGGAGTATGGCGAGGTAGTAAAGATATATAGTTCACAAAAATACCTTTCCAGATTTGTTGTCACTGTTTTAAGACAAAAAAAAAAAAGAGTTGTTAAACTGCATTGGTAATGTCCGAGCAGCGAAACATTTGCAAATGGATGTAAACGCGTGCAATCTGAAAGTGAAGCGATTTTGCCAAGAGAAGAGCGAGAGCAGTGTTTCTCATTTTGTTCTTGGTATCCAACAAACTCGTTCCTTTCGTCGAAGCGACAAATAAATGATCACACTACATCTGTACATGCCTTGGGTGACTGCAGATCAAATTTTTGAACAGGCTGCAGTGATTATATCAGTGTCTTATTCAAAACTATTGTTATCTAGAACATCTAAGCGAATTGGTGCCAGTGTCACATAAATGCTGTAGGCTAAGTGTTGGTGGTGCCAGATAAGGAGAAAAGTGTAGACTTGTTCACACAAATATTCAATTTTTGTCTAAAATGATTTCTGATTTACTTTTTCTAGTTCATCTAGCAATTGTGCAGCTTCTGGCTGGGTAGGTAAAAATAGCAGCAATATGACAGTCACTTGTTAAAATGATTGTTATTGTTGAAGACATTGAAAAACGTTCAAATACTCCATGTTGAAAATAATAATTAACCTTATTTCAGTTAGCAAGGTGAGTATAATGCATCTGTAATTCTTAGGGTTCCAGACTCAGTGCAAAATTTTGCATTAGTTGAGCAGGCAGATGTCCTTTTTATGGAGGATGTTGTTCACCTTTGTCCAACCATCTCACTCTGGAAAAATAACAGCAAATATTAAATCCTAACATTCTGCACATGCAAACCCCAATTTCAGAAGATGAAAGTGAAGAGTAAAATTTGAAGATCTGCAAAAGTCTGTTCAGAGATAGTGTCTCTTCTGCTCAAAAATAAAGAAAATTAAGTTCTTTTCATAGACAAGGAATGAAAGAAGCGATTTTTGTTCTCATTCTGGAATAAAAAATTTTCTTTCTCATCTTAAGAGGCCATAATTATTCATTGTGCAGCTATTGTTAAATGATAACTGTGCAAAAATATAGAAATTGCAAATGCTTATTCATTCACCATAAATCCAGTGAAAGGTTGTAGGGCTAGTAATCATCTGTATATTTTGTGCATTCTTTTGACATTCAGATCTCAGATGCAAGTACAAAGTAAATTTGACCTTAAATGTTATTGCTATTTGAAAGAATATGAAGTGGTATATGACTCTTTTTTTTTT
>VXBL01001164.1:1679285-1698593 GCA_013400195.1 Aramus guarauna | reverse complement strand
AAAAAAAAAAAGTACACCTTGACCCTTGCTTCTAATCTTCTCATGTAACCGATGGACTGCTGAAACAATAGCAGTCACATCTGATACAACAACATCTTATTTATAGATGGAAGCAGCTGCATCCTCTGTCTTTGCATGCAAGAAGCCCTATTGTTTTCAAGTCACCAGGTTAATGAGACTGTGGGAAAACGAAGGCCTATTATAAAAGCATTATTAAAGATAATTATTTAGCACAAAAAGGAAGGGAGGATGTGGCTGGTACAACTTGCTCCTAAAATTGAATTAGGTGTGGTGTAAATGTAGAAGTTACCAGCACTGACAGTTTAAGCTATAGTATATCCCTGAGTTTACTTGTGGATTCTTCTATCACACTTATGTTTGGCTACCTCTAAGAACCCATCTATTTGCACAGGCCTGCACTTTCTGATGACTGACTGTTGAACATTAATTAAGTTCAGTATGCAGGGAAAAGTCCCAGCCCCGTTATATTCCTTTTCCACCACTGAATGCTTTCTACTAGTATGCTCCCCTCAGATGGGTTATCTGCCTGCGCAGCATGGTTTATCAGCTGATGCTTCCATACTGTCCTCACTGGGTCACTGGAGCAGGGCTTTGTCGAGGGCGCAGCGGGGAGTGCGCGACGCTGGCTGGTGGTACAGTTTCTTCAGCTAGGAAATGCTCCTCTGGCATCTGTGACCAGCTGGCCAGCCTCCGAAACTGGAGCATGGAATTTGGGAGCTGTAATAAGTTGTTAATCCCCCTGTTGTCATCCTCATTTTTTCCCTCTGTTGGATGCCCTAGATGAAAGGAAGGAATTCTGTCTTCGTGCAAGTGCTCTCCCAGGCTTATGGAGAACATCTTGAGCTTCGTTAAGGGTCCCTGAAAGTCCATGGATGAGCAGCTGGGACCTCTTTCCTTGCCTTTTTGGTCAGGCATCAGTTTAAAGACCATAGCCTGTGAAGCAGGGAATACAGCTTAGCAGTATGCGTTCCCCTTGTGTAGCACGTGCTGTAACGTGTTTCCCATCTGGTTCATGCTGTGCGAATTTAAAATAAAAACACACAAACAAAATTGCAAGGTGGAAAATAGTGGATGATAGGAGCATTAAGAGAGAGTGTTTGTTTTTTTTTTTTTTCCCCAGTGCAAACATGTGACAACAGTGCTAGGTTGGTTTGAAGTTTTTCATATAAAATACTCTTTTTATTAAGAATATACCTTTAAAATTTGTGCAAGTGGAAGTCTGACTAAATTATCAAGAGCGTGTGAAGACCAGTTTCTATTTCTCTACAACATACGAGAACTCCTGGCGTCTTCTGTAGCATACCTGTAATTTCTAGCGAATGCATCTTTGATAGCTATCAGGACCTGGTGTAAAGTGATAGGATTTGCTGAATTCTTTGGGTAAGTGGACTGAATGTTTTTCAAAATTCACAAGAACAACAACAAAGACTCCAATAGCCCATGAAATTTCTAGCTTAAAATGTCTTGTTCCAGGTTCTGGGTTATTGGATTTCACTGTGCTATCTTGAACTGGGGTTTGGAAGTCTGACCCGTGATACTTGCTTGCAGGTGGTCATGAAATCTGGGTACCTCAGAGCCTTCTCTTGGTTCAGTGAGGGTGAGTTGATCAGCTGGGGTTTTTTAAGCTTAGTAAAAAGTGCCTGTTCTTGATCATTGGCTGTTCTTCCTCCCTGTAAAGTGGTTATAACAGTTTTTGGGAGAGAATCCTATATCAGAATTGTGGAATATACTGAATGGATAATGTTTTTACAGTTGTTTTAGACTTACGGGATTTCTGGGGGGGGGTGGAAGTTGGGTAAGGCTTTTCTGTTGGTTGTTTTTGTTTTGGCATCTATTCTTGATCTTTAAATGTAATTAAAAACAAAAGACTTATTTTACTGGTCAGCTTGTTACATGGCTTATGTTTTCATGTGTGTATTCATGTGTGTATCGTAATTTTGGCTCTTGATTTAACCTATCTAGGCAGTTTGATTTTTTTAAAATAAGACTTTTTTATTAAAATACAGCATAGTAGTATCTTTTTTGTCTGGAACATTTTTATTTTTAGAAGAAACCGTTATTAGGGAGATGTTTTGCACTGTTCAGGTGTCTTGACCCTCCTTATCTTGTTGAAAATATAGCTTCAGTAATCTTTTGGTATTAGACTGCTTTGTTGCATGGATTCTTTGGTAAATAGATTAATCTCTGGGTCTTGTGACTATATTAATCTTGCTCTGCTGCTTTGGTTTGTTGGGGGATTTCTAATAATTAGGACGTCTTTGTGCTTGGTCTCAAAACAGTTACTGTGTTTTCCCAGGTTTCTAATGGTGATGTAGGAAATGGCAGAGACAACCAGATGTATTAGCAGTAAGAGGTTATTTGGATACTTTTGCTTTCCATGTTGTGTAAAAAGCTTATAAATATTTAAGTAGTTTTTGTAAGATACTGACCTGAAACAGAATCTTCTAAAAACACCATAACTGTGGGCTTCGGTGTTGATATGTTCATGTAGGAGATGCTAAAAAGAAAACCCAGACTTCTTTAAAAAGTGCAGGCATTTTATTGCATCTTCTGATACTTCCCGATGGGTGCTTGTAAACTGTGACCTACAGCTCGGCTAAATCAAGTATTTTAATAATGTCAAAATGTATTTCTACAGTAACACAGGCATCCGGGCAGTTTGGACATCACATGGTATCACTTCTTGCTGAAAAAATTGTACTTATCAGACAAGCTCTTTTGATATGCCTCCTTGTGCCTTTCTTTCATTAATATGACGTTGTGAATAAAACCATGTTTGCCAGAGCCAGGTACGAAGAGGCAGCAGAATATTTCTTGTGAAGAAATGAAAGCTTTTGAGTGTATGTTTGTTGCAAGTCTGTTTCAGCATATTTCTTCCAATTACTTAATTTTGAAAAATGTTATTGTTGCTTCAAACTATTTTAGGATGCCTTTTAGTATCAAGTGAATAGCAAAGACAAGAAGCCTTTGTTTTACGTGATGCTGCTTGGTCAGGATTCTTTTGTTCTTTGGATAAGTTGTCAACCCATAAACCTTTTCCACATGCGCAGTATGTTGTTGTTAGTAAAGCAAGCACTCGCCAACAAAACACACTCCAGGAGTTAATCTGGACACATGTGAGCCATCTCAGTGTTGTGAGTGCATTCCAGGCCTCTCAGACTTTGCTGGCTTGAGGTCAGAAATAAAACTTGCTCTTGGTAATAGTTTTATAAAGCACTCAAACAGCAGGCTGTTCAAGAGAATGAAATGCCATTAACCAGAAGGGCAATGACAGCATTTTTTTTTTTTTTTTTTTTTCTGTGTTTCTGTTTTAATTTGCTTAAGAGAATGAGATTACAGCCAGAAAATTGTCTTGTCAGAGAGCCAGATATTGACTTCTTGGTCTTCCATTGCCAAATGCTTAGGCTGCTCCAGTTCACCCCCCGAGCCCTTTGCCAGCTTGCTGTGGGAGCCAAGAGTGAAAGCTTGGGCTACTCCTGTCCTTGTTTGTTGGGCAAACTGTTACACATCTGAGATCTAAGCATTACTTTTTACAAGAACTGAGAATTTGGGTAAGTCGTGTTTACTTAAAATCTGACAAAGATCTGTTTTTCTCAAAATCACCTTTTTTTGGAAGCAATATAAAAATATATTTATAACTTGAAAGCAAATAGGTGCTCTGATTTGCTAATATGTAACTCGCTTTTAGTAACCGTACTAAGGGAGACTCGGTATTAAATATTAACTTTAATTTAGAAAGCCTGGAAAAGCTGAACTTCTGTTTCAGGTCACTTGTGTTGGTATGAAGTACTTGACAGATTTTGTAATTTTTTAAGAAGTTATTCCGTGAGCATAAAGAATGTGTGTAAATATTTGTATTTTCAAGTGTTTGATGTTCCCAACTTGTGCCTTCTGTTTGCTTCCCAGCCCTTTAGCCCAGTGCTTCCAGCTTCTTTGCATGTCTTGGTTTCTTCCCTTCCTGTTGTAAATCTTCCATGCTGTCAAATAGGCTTAAAACTAAATAGCAAGCTCATAAATGATGAAAACTGAGACATGTACAGTTTGTGTACAAAATCCTTCTTTCTCCAATTAAAAGAATAAATGTATTGAAAGAAGAGATGGGGTACCTGATTCACTTGTTTGATATGTACCTTTGAAAAACTAGTCCTTTGTGTCAACCTTAGCTGTTACTATCTTCTCCCAGTCATCTTTCAACTATTTTAGATCAGGTTTGCAAGTTTAATCATTTCCTGTAAAGCTGTTAGCACAGTACTTAAGTGTTTTTTTTCTTCCAGGGTATAAAATCAAGCTTAAAACCAAATTTTCTTTGCTGATAAACCTTTATAATTCCACTCAAATTACTTCTGTAAAATGAAGAAATCTCTCTTTTCATTCAATTCAACCTAGGAAATCTTTAAAAAGAGAATTTTAAGTAACCTTTCAGAAGTCTGTGAAATCAGGCCTGCTGCAACTCAGTTATTACTGAAGTGCTTTCTTCTTCAGGTATGTCTCTGGATCAGTGTTGAATACAGTATTTTTTCCCCATCCCCTGTCCCTCAGGAAATCTAAATCACTTGCAGCAAAAAGTAAGACCGGTTGCCCTTACACAGACTCCCACAGTTACAAAGTGAGACCACACTGATGCCACAAGGTGCTCAGCTATTACCAAAGCCTAAAAATGAGAAATGCCTAAGGATCTATTATACAACTTTTCTGCTTAAAAAAAATCCTTTATTCCACTGTTTAAAATGTGAAAATGATGTAATTAATTCCCAAAGCACTTAATATTTTTGAAGTAACTCCAGAAAGCTCTGTTAGCACTGTACAAAGTTAACCTGTAGACTTTCTTACAGTAGCCTGAGCATAGCATTGTCCTGTCGTGTCCCTGCGCCCTCCCTGTTGTGACCGTTCCCCCACGTGCCAACGGAGCGCCCTGCCCGACACCCCCACCACCCCCAAGGTATAATTAAGGATGCCTTGTTGACCCTAATCTACCTGGAGTTATCAGCTGCTTCACTGAAGGGCAAATAGTCTTTGCATAAACTTGCATGGCCGACTGTGCTCCCTTCGTGCATGGTGTATGACTGTAACCTTAACCTGGTAAATAGCTAATGTCTAATAGCCAACCTCTGACTTCTTACTCAGCTTGGACGTTCTGTAAGTTCACAGTGCAAGTTAATAATTTCAGAGAGTATGCGTTCTTGCATTCAATCTTCAGTTCAGACTTTTTTTCATGTGCCATTGGAAAGAAAATCAAGATATCCTTGGAAGGAAACTGCTCTGTAATTTCAGGTTATGTGGGTAGGAATCCATGACTTCTTGATACACCAAAATAAAAATGTACTATTTCAGTGCTTTAAAAAAACCCACAACAACAACAACAAAACACTAAGAACATGAAACAAGGCATTTGCTGTTCTCAACTTTTACATTCAGTCCTAAGTCTTAAAAAAAAAAAAAAAGGAAAATAAAACCACAAAGGAGTGCAAGTCAATGGCAAAAGTGCAGAACTGACCTCTGAGTGAGACGGCTGTGCAGAGCCAGCTAAATCATGACTGTAACATTGGGGAATATCCTCTGGCAAAGCTTGCTGTGGAAACTTGAGGAGCAACTGTTTCTGTCTGTCAGCATGGTCTTTCATCTATACAGTACCCACCCGAGCAGAGCGGGCAGAAGAGAGCACGTGGTACGTGTGCTGCGTCAGTACATAGCTTGCGATCATAAAGCAATCTCTGGGAGGCTGCAGAAAGGCTTTCCCAATTCTTCGGGGCAGAATTTCAATTTAGCAGGGGGAGCCAAGGACTCTAGTGAGTGCAGGTTTCCCTGAACCGCGTGCTTTTTCAAGGCAAGTTTTGGGCCACTCTATGTACTAAATGGAAGCGAGCGATTAGGATTTGGCTGAAGTGGAGTGAAGGTGTTCTGCGAACTGCAGATAGCTTAAATCTGTTGCTTGTGACTAGGATACACAGCCAAATCTTACTTTGTTTCTAGTCAGTTCAGTTGTGGAAGAATGAATACCAAGGATAAGCAGTGCGGTCGTGGTGTTCTGCACTCGAAGAAAGGAGAGGAAGCAAGCTGTGGGATCCCCTATTTGAGCACAGTATAAAGTATACAAAATTTTCAAGAAAATTATTGCATTGCTGATTGTTTTCATAGACATATCCAGCTGATGTACTTGTTCTAGAGCTCCTGGCAGCTTCCCGTACCTTCACAAGTGCCAAAAAAACTTTAGTTAAAAGTACAGCTGGAACCTGTGTAGAACTTTTACCAGATTTTGCAGGATTTGGCTGGCTATAAAACATGTGGGGCCTTGGAGTCGCTGCTGCGTTCTTTCAGTCATCTAGTATCTGAGACTGCCAAGAGAGGTGACAATTTCTTTCTTCCCTTGGTAGTTTTTTAGGGCTGTTTGCCCTGTAGCAGCTCCTTTGAGGTCTCTAATTCATTTTTATGTTGGCCATTGACCATGTGTCTGCCTGTTGTGGCTAAATACTAGTATTAGTGAAAATATAGAAGGGAATGTAGTGGAAATGTAATAAACTAATGCCTTCAAATTAAGGATCAGGGGAAAGGAAATGGTAGACATATTTGCTCGTCTACAGCAATTGCTAGGTTCATGAAGGTGCAAAAACCTGTCTTTTATGAAAAAGTAGAACTGGTGAAATGGGTTAAAAATGCTAGCAAGGGTAGAGCAACTAACGTGACAAGTTAGGAACTTCATTTGGCAAAGTGCATGGGTCCTGTACGTAGAAACAATGACTTTATAACTCAAAATCACTGTAGTTGTATCACCCGTTCCTGATGAAAAGTTTACAGTCTGACTACTGTTTCTTGAACTAGACAGTTTGCCTGAGGCTACTAACCATTTGCAGATTAAATAGATCGAATCTGACAGGCGAGCCACCCTTTGATATGTTGGACATTAGAAATAATAATCATGATCTGTGTTAAGTGTAATTGAGAACGTTCTTTTAAAAGGAGAAAGTCTCAACCCTTACAGGCTTCCCTGTCGGTAGTTATCTGGATTACACGCACTGTGATGATCTTTGAGAGGTCCGGTCCCACCGAATGCTTTAGTTGAGAGACAGCGCTGCGTGGAGGCAGCAGGCACGCTCTGAGGAAAGCTTGATGCAGGGACAGTGTGAGTAACTCCTGAGCTATGTTTCTAGACCTGGGGGCAGTGAGCAGGACGCAGAGACACCTTGGGTTTCCACAGAGCTAGTTTCGATCCAGCTCTGTTGCTCCTGAGGTGATTCCCTGTGGATCTACCTTCCGCACCTCACTCTCCAGGGTGTCTGTGGCTTGTGTCACCAGCAGAGAAGTGCCGTCTAAACGTACGGAGACTGCTGTGGGTATTGCCAGGCTCCTGACTTAATCAGCCTTTCCCAGTGGGGTTGGAGAGCAGAGAGCAGAAACAGTAATTAGCTTTACTGGTACCAGCACAAGGCCAGCAGAGGCCAAAGCTAATAACAAGGCTGCCTGGATCTCGGTTCCTCGTGCCGAACACCACAGGCGTGGTGTCCTCGTGCCTCGCCCTCCCAGCCCTCTGCACCCGGGGAGCCGATTTACCTCAGTCGCCATGCCCAGCCTTTGTAGGAGTCTTCTGCTTTTAGTCACACTGCCACTAATCATCCTTCTTCCTCTGTGCCCAAAGCTCAGGAGCACTGGTGAGCAGCCACAAGTCCCACCAGATGCTCCTGGAATAAGCCTCCTGGCTACCACCTGGCTCCTGGAGGAGACAGCAGGGCTTCTGCACGGGCCTGCCATTTCTCGTCATCCAGCATCGTCCTAGGCCACTGTATCTTCAGGAAATGTTCGCCACTGTTTGAAATCACCTTTGTCACTCTGATGTTCTTGTGCCAGACTCAGGAAAAGGAATGGAAAAGTGTTTGTCTTTCTTTCATGTTTTAGGGCATTTTAGGTCTGTGCAAGCAGGTAATTAATGTGGGTCATATTTCTTAGTACACTCCGAGGACTGCTTAGGTTCTGACATGGTGCTCAGACCTGTTTAGAGTTGGGTTTCTAATTGCATTGCAAGGGCTTCTGTGGGGCACCCATGGAGGAGATCACACCTATTGTCCATCCGAGTGCCTTGGGGAGGGGCGCGATGTTTCACTGCCGTGCTTTAGCTGAGCTCTGCTTGGAGTTGCATTTAGTGTTAAAAGAAAAAAGTGAGTCGTCAGACTCGGTGGTAAATTACTAACTCAGTAGATAACCAGTAATCTCTAATGAGGAATGTGTGTACTTTTAATGTCCAGTTTTGGAGTTCAAACACAGGAGTTTAAGCTGCTGTGAAGATATGCATTCAGTGTCGCTTACTCATCAGTTGATAAGTAGTATCTTGTTAAGGTGTAGTAAATTGATGGCTGTCATATGCTCAGTCTAAATTAATTTGCAAAGCAACGGGTAACCTTTTCCATATCAAGACTTGGTTAAAAAGTTTGTAAATAATGATGCTTAAGATCTGGGTCAAGATACTCTGTTATGAAACTAAGGGTATGCATTTTATTATAAACAAGGAATTCAGTGTCATATCTCCAACACTTTTTTTTTTTAATGTTATACTAAGCATGGGACATATGGTACCACTCTGGAAAGACTATGGAGGTTGAAAAACCTGTTTCCCTTTAATATGGGTTGGATTAAGATTCTGAGAAACTGCTTACTGGTGTCCTGTGGAAGGGGTTTTTGTGTGTCTGTGTGTTTGGTTTCTCCATCCCACAACATTTGCTTTTGGTCTTTTGGCAGCTGCACCACCTGCCGACTTCTGAATGTCCATGTTTGCTGGGGCCAGGGGCAGAGAGGAACTAGTGTAACAAATGGAGGGATGTTCTTGAACTTAAGGTATATAAATAAAAAAAAAAAAAAAAAGTAACTTGTGACTGACAGCTAGCTATCTCATTAGCAGTTATTAGAAATTAAACTCTAGTTCAGCAGGCAGTTTGTAGACCAGCTGTAAGCAGTCACTGCTATTGGATTGCCTTTTGTTCTTAAGTACAATTCCCTTGGCCATAAAGAAATAGCTGGTAGTATTCCTATGTCTTTACATTTGTTGTGAAGTTACTGAACAAAAAATACAGAGCCAGACAGGTCAGGTAATGGAGTAAGCAGTATATCCGCTTCATTTCCAACTTCTAGCCTTTCAGAATCTCTTGTGTGTGTATGATAGTGAGTGACAATCATGTCTGTAGGACCATCTCTGTAACCTGTGGTACAAAATGCGGTGTTTTAAGGCATAGAATTGGAAATTCAACAAAGAATATAGGTGTTAGGTCTTGGGTTTGAGCTTGTCTGATGATCAGAAGTGGATTTAGATCTGATGGATCCCTTCAGCAGAAGGAAGATGAGATGAAAGGGATTTCAAAGTGCTGAGAAAGAGCTATCTAGAGCTGCTAATGGGGGCTGTTAGAGATGGGTGTTTGCAGACTCCCTCAGAGTACAGTTTGACAATATAGCCAAACCAGTTTGAATGCCTTGTTCCCTCTGGAAGGGATTTTTTTAGGGGCTGGGAGAGCGTTCCAGTGAAGTTTCACCATGTGACTTCTCTCTTACATCACTTAAGCTTCTGTGCTGTTCATGAAGGTTTTCCCTTGTGGGCGCAGTGCCGGGTAAGACTGAATCAAGAGAGTTGCGTCCTTCCCCGTAAGGGCGACGATCTGTTATATCAGCCAAAGCTGCTCTGTGTCACTTCATCGTAATAGGCAGAGCAGACGGGCTGAACCCAGATCCTCTGCCTGGTTTGCTGCCAAGCCAGGGTAGTCCCATGCGCCCTTCGTGCCCGAGCAGCCTCACATGGGCTGGCTGCGGGTATTGGCGTGACCTCTGCACCTTGGACTTGGACCATTAAAAGGTCAGAGCATTAGCCTCAGTCAGAGAGGTGGCTTTGGCAAGTGGGGTTGGCTCACTGAGATGTCAGATGCTCTCCCAGTGCTCAAAAGGTCCAACCCTTTTGGGAAGGGAAGGCTGTTAGTTTGTTTTTTCCAACTTCTTTTATGGTACTCAGAGCTGTGTTTAGGTTTGCAGGGTGGTGACCTGAGAGGGGCCATGCTTCACCACCACCATAACCATAACATACAGATGTTTTACCTCCATGGGTGTTTTCCCCATTTGACTTGAAAATTTCTTTAGGTGGTTGGTGTCTGCTTCTGAGAGTGCAAAAATCTGCTCAAGTCGGATTAGAGCAGTGTCCCCACTAAGCCCATCTGAGACACGGAAATTGTTTCATCCTCAAGTTGTATTTAAAAAAAAAACCCCAAACCCCAAACAAACAGAAAACCAACTAAGCAATGCACACACACACACACACACACACACCCCAACAAACAAACAAACAAAAACAAACGACCAAACAAAAAAACCACTCAGGTCCCTTTCAGAATCCTACTCATAGGAAGGAAAAAAAAAACACCCAAGAGATAAAAATTTGGAGTTAAGCACAGCCTCTGTTTCAGGAAATACCTGAGCTAACAAATAAATTTAGGCTTGGAGATTATTATGTGGAAAGTACTTTAGCATTTTTCTAATGTTTGCCTCCTGTGCGCAGAGGAGTAATCTCAGTTCTGGGAGGATGTGATCACTGGCATCTTTTGAGATGAATTTTTTTTGAGTGAGGATTGATTTGACATGCAAATATGTACTTCATGATCATTTGCCTGATAGTCTGGGAATAATTTTCATGTGACCTACTGTTGATGCTTCAAGTAAGATTAGTATCTATTGGAAGAAATGCTCTGAAATATGCTGCTGAAAATTCAGCTGCTCCAAAAAAAATAAATTAACATGATTCTTTGCTATCTCCTTTTAAAACAAACAAACAAATGAAATAATCAAATGACAGAGCTTGTGTTTAAAGTGTAAGCTGAACTAGAGAGGAGTTGTATGTTTGAATGTTGGGAAAATAGTATCCATCTAAAAGAATCTTAACGTTTTGTTTAAACACATGAATATAAAAGATGTATATCAATATAAACCTTTGAAATCAGCTATGGTATAATATTTTTTGCCCCCTTCCTCATGATTTTATTGTATCTTCTTTTTTGATTCTTAAAGAAACTGAGAAACATGATTTTTATTTAATAAAACTAAAACTGGCCAAAGTGAAAAGGAAACGTTTTACTTCAGCTAATACCCACTGTGGCCTTGGTGGTTGGGAAGACGAACTTTATTTTTGTTTTGTTTTGTGTTTTTGCTTTGGTTGAATGTAAGCCAGTGATATAAAATGGTTGTAGGCCAGCCATAGAAAATAACTCACTGTATTTTCTCTTGATTATAGTACTACTGAGATATTTATGTTGCAAGCTCTGGCAGAGTGCAGTTTCCAGCTCATGCTGGTTTCTTTTGTTTCTGGATGTGAATTGTCATAGAATCACAGAATCATAGAATTGTTTAGATTGGAAAAGGCCTTTAAGATCATCAAGTTCAACTGTTAACCTAGCACCACTGAGTGCACCATCATGGTAATAAGCTAGTGCGGAGCTCCTCGCCGGCTCAGCCCTGGGTTGGTGGTGGCTGTTTGCAACAAGTAACTTCTAGAGAAGGCGGTCGGGGTCTCCCCTGGCATCAAGGGCTTCTGGAAAATCCCAGTTTACAAAGTGGAGGTGGCCCTGATGCTCTGAGTGATTCTGGAAATGAGTGTGTTGCTGGCTGGGTTGGGTTTGAATTGTTCTTGGGAACTGATTTTCTTTTCTCAACCTGAGTGTGAGGTTTGTGTTCCTGGGTTGATTTTGGGTTTGGGTTGTGTGTGTGTGTGTGGTTTTTTTTTGTTTTGTTTTGTTTTTTTGTTTTGTTTTTTTTGTTTTGTTTTTTTTGTTTTGTTTTTTTTTGTTTTGTTTTTTTTGTTTTGTTTTTTTTGTTTTGTTTTTTTTGTTTTGTTTTTTTTGTTTTGTTTTGTTTTGTTTTGTTTTGTTTTGTTTTGTTTTTTGCTTGGCAAGGGAGAAATGTAGCAAGCAGGGGTGGAGCGTGATGATGTTCAGCACTTGGGACAGTGCTGAAAGCCCTCCTGGTGATTCCTTGCCGGGCCTCTCCGTCCCAAAGGCACAAGGAAGCCAGTTCCAAGGTCTTGTTTTAACAAGGTAAAACGCTGGTATTCCCGAAAAGTTAGATAAAACATGAGCAGTTGGACCATTATGGCTTCAGATGCAGACAGATGTTCACAAGTGATTGTGCAGAGGTGGCTTACCAGGTTACCCGTTTGTCAGCCTAACAACATTGCTGCCTTAGCTTATTATTAAATTTACAAAGCTTGTTTGCAATGGAAAGCTTAAAATGTTCACAAGAACAGTTATCGCAGATCAGTTGGCATAAGACAGCTCTTCAGTGTCGCTGCGACTTATTTGCTCATGATTTGGAATACATGCCCCATTTAACAAATATGATATGCTATGAAGACTTGTATACTACAAAGTGTACATTGTTGGGATTTTTTTTAACGATTACAAGAATTTAAATAATCTATTTGAAGAAGGAATGCTGTGTAGCTGTCATTACTACTTGGCTATGATGTTGAAGTACCGTAACTTTACAGAAATTACAGGTTTTTCAGAAAATAGATTGCTCTTACCCACTACACAGAAAACTGTATGATTTCATCAGGGCCAAGTCTGGAGTGATGTGCTTCCTTCACAGCAATTTGTTTGGTTTAGTTATGCCTAGATTGTCTGGACTACAGTTTTTGTACTTAAACTGGTATCATGATATTAACCCTGTCTGCTTTGAAACCTGTAGACTAAATAAGCACTCTAAAAAAAAAAAAACCTACCACCAGCAAAAGTACGTGAAAATTGTTATATCTTAATATTGCTCTGACAGCTCTTGGGGAATCCTCTAAGCACAGCTAACCGCTAACTCTATTTTTAGTAGGCAACTCTACCTGATATACTGTGGTCGCCTTTTCCTGGCCATCCTAATTGCTCTTCCTGATGTTGTTCTCTAGGCTGAGGTCCTTTAAAATGCTTCTGTCATTACAACTATGTGCCAATTAGTAGTTGCTTTTTGTCTGTTTACTCCAGGATGCTTGTGTATCACTTAATTTTCCCTGTTTGATTCTTTGTTCCTGATTTATTTTTTTTTTAAAACAAATTTTGTTATTTAAAAGCTGTCAATCATTATAGTCCTCAATATTTGGATAAACCTATATAAAACTTATCTGCTACAAGTAGGTATTTAAAAGTAAGTCCCCCGGTATTTGGTAGATGATATGTTTGTTAGCGCAAGATTGATTTTTGCTTAGTAGGAGTCTTATTCCATATAGCTAATGGAAAACATGGGACAAATAACAGACTGTCTCAAAACAATTTGAGGCTCTCCTTAGCATTACCAAAAAAAAAAAAAAAAAAAGGAAAACCCCCTAGGAACTGGCATCACTCTGCAACAAAAGATGTGAATGTTTGTGCAATGAATGTGAAAATGGATAGAACAGATTTAGTACAAGCTTCCAACTGTTGGCTATAAATATTGAAAAGGCGTGAAAAGGCAATTATATATATTCTTAATGGTGAAAAACGTAAGTGCCTTTCATAATTATGGACTGTGCAGTCAGTAGGAGAGATCTTTTGTATTGAAACCATTTTGTTTGCATTTGGACATGTGACCAACGTTTGGATTTTTGACTACAGAACTTAGGCTTTTGTGTTAAGCATTTAATTGTCTGACTTCTGAGAGTCTGGAAAGCAGAAAAGAAATGCATAGCGCTACCCTGTAATTTCCTATGCTCATTAGTTTGTTCACTGACTTCTACGAGATGGCAGGCTTTAATTTCCCGTCTATCCTTTCCACGTTTATCCCCATCTTATAGGATGATTATAATCATGCATGTCTTAATTTCTTTACTTCATTCTGCTGAAAGCTTTATGACCAGCAGGATATGTTGAATCGATTGTACTAATCTTGAGCCAGTGTTTAAGTCTGTTAGTGTGGGTTGGGTCATTGAACCTTCCAACTCGTTTTTATACATTTGAGCAGGTTCTGCTGGCAAGATTGAAAACCAAAACCTGTTTATACTGTTATATGTAAATCTGTGAGGCATTACATGGAAGTAGAGGTTTTTAACCCACTTCCTGTTAGAAAAAAATTAATCTAAAATGCAAAAATAAACATGTAATGAAATTGTCTTTCGAGGGAAGATCATTTAAAATGAAAATAATTCCCAAAATAAACCAAATGTATTTGAAACACAGGAAGGCTGATTTAAGTATCCCAATGGAACATCTTGTTTCTCCATGACTATTTTACTGTGATCCTATGGTGCTTCTCCAGCCTTTGACTTTAGAGGCAGTAATGCAGCTGAAGGCTTTGGATAAGAATATTTTTGTTCTCAACTGGGACGACTCCTAGTTAAGACAAACCAGGAAAATGGGATTTCTCCTTTTTCTTTGTGAGGTTTTGGAGTTGTTCCTGATTAGCTTCATGTGCGGGTGCTTCAGTTCCAGATTAAAATTGCCTGTTCCTCGTGTTTCTAATCCAGTTTAAAAATTCTATCCATAACCCAGAACAAATGTCCCCACCCTCCCCACAGTGGAGTTAAAAATAATTTTTTTTTTTTTTTGTGGGTCAACAAGTCTTAACAAGATGAATATAATTTCCATATTCCTTTGCCACTGCCTAGCTGAAGCAGAGGAAGCGAAGACTTGGGATGGCTTGATGCCCTTCTGATTAAGGCTGATTCCCAAGCTTAGTCATGCCTGGTTGCTGTGGAGTCATATTTTGTCATAAATTTCCTGAGGCAAATTCATACAGGGTTAAGATGGTAAAATTTTTCAGAACTTTAGTGGCCACTATTACATTTAGCTGAAGTTCAGGTAACTGGTTGGGCATTTGATGGCTCTAGCAGACCTTTAAGTTCAAAAATTGCCTTTTAATCCCAGTCACCTGTTTGGGTAAGAAAGTATTTGTCTTTAGAAACTCCTCAATTTCAAATTGTCTCATCATTGTCTTGGAGAGCTGTGGTTTTGAGGTAAGCCAGGCTATTGCCTGGAACGGGCAGTTAATGAAAAGGTAGACAAGGCTGGTGGGTGGCAAACCAGGGATGGCAAAGTTACCCTGCTACAATCAGTTGTCTTCCTACTCTGTCTGCCTGGCTTTGCTCCCCACCCATCTCCAACACTACTTGTTCTTGCTTCCCACCCCTCCACTTTTTACCTTTGCCCTGTGCCAAACGAAAGAAAAAGAAGAAATTATAATGGCAATGTGGTGTGATGGTGCTTATCAGAGCAACTCTGAGCTGAGACCCCTTGAATCTGTGTCATGAATGTTGAGTTTCCAGGCTGGCAGCTCATCTGGGAGGTGATGGTGGGAAGGAGAGGGCTGTGTTGGGCTGGATGGTGACTGGAGGGGTCTGTCTTGCTGTAGGCAGGAAAACAGCAGTCCCACAGGAGTAGAGAAGGGCAAATGGGATCTGAAACTGGGCTTAAACAGGGTTGATGAATGGGATAGGAACTTCAGCCCTGCTGTGAGATCATTGAAGAGAGTAGCATCACCTGATTCTGTAGGCTTTCTGTTTGAAAAATCAGACTTCAGTACTAGAAAACCCAAGTATGGCCAAAGAGAATGCTAATTGTTTCATATGTAAAACTGATAGACTGAGCTTTGCTTCCTAGACTATACTTAGAAACTGTATTAAGAATTAGCAGTTTTATTCTATGTTCAGGAATGAACTTTTATTAGTCTATGATAGCTTACAGTTTTTTATGTACTTCAAAATTGACTGATATAAAGGAAATAGTTGTTTCAGGTAAATTTACAGAAGTAAATTACAGCATCTATATTCATCCTTAAAATATGGCCCCTTTTTCATTCACAGAAGTACCAATTTGGGTGATTTGACATATGTAATTTCACTTAAATATTTAATTTATATCTGTGTAGCTGCCAATTCAGCATCAAGTCAATAAATTGTTTTCTTTGACTTTAGTTATTTTTTAAGCCATGGATTTCTATGTAGCATGCTGTACACTAGTAAGAATGGCTTGCAGAAAAATGTGGTAGCGTACAGTGAAGTAAAAAAGAATAATTTATCTTAAATTGTAATGTAATAGTTGGGATTCTGGCAGGCTTCCCATGTGGCGGCCCCCCACCCCTGAACATGAAGGTCCTGATGTAAGAAAAAATGTCAAAAATTTGTAGTACATGACAAATACTTCATTTTAATCTCTTCAACAAATTAGTCTTGGTATGGCTCACTGATTAGTCCATGCATACCTGGGCATGCTCCTGCACAGCAACTGTGAGTGTTTAGAAGCTGGAGGTGAAGATTAATTCTTCATCTTCACGTGTGCATGGCAGGGATTTTGGTATCAGCAATACTGGATTTTTTTGTCACGGTGTAAGTTGTGTTTTGTGGTTTTGCTGGCAGCTTAATATTAGCAAGATGTGAGCTCACCCTTAGGGTAAGGTCTTGCCTTGGGAGATAGGTTTGGCTGGGATGATTGACGTAGCTTCCCCCCACCCTGTCTGCCCTGCCTTTCCTTCAGAGGCCGCTGTCTCTGAAGGCAGTAACTTGTATCGTCCCTTGAGCTGCTGTTAGAGTGAACCAGATGCGAGCAGACACATCTCTTCTGTGGACACAGAAATTTCTGTTGAAAGCCGGATGGAATTGATGTTGCTGTAGACCAGTCATGTTTGTTTTGGCGATGCAGGCACTGCTTTGGCCTTGGTGAGCCTGTGCAGGCAGGTGCTAAATCAATGCTAGAGGGGAAAAAAAGAAAATATAAATGCTTGATATGGCTACCTGAATTGCTGAGAGTCAAATGATTTCAGGTATTGGATGTGAAGAAAAGGGAGTAAAACCAGGATCCTGCAGCTACAAGGAAAAAAGAGAGGCAGGACTTCAGCAGCCTGGGTTTGGATTCTGGCTCTGTTGTTCACTGGGAAGAAAAACTTGGCATTGCTGCTCTTGTTAGCATATCGCGATTTTTGGGGAAAACCCCTCCATTAAAGTACTTGAAGAGAAAAGGGAGGTTCCACTTTGAGCTAAAATGACTGTTTACTCAGCCATATAGAAATGAGAGATGCCTTTCTTCCTGCCAGCGGATTCATGGTCTGCTTAAACCCATCGAAGACTTTGAGGTCCCACCTTCTCCCCGCTGCATGACCTGTTGCCCCCATGACCCCGACGCTGGACTTGGTGGGTCTCACGCTGCCACCAGAGAGGCTTGAAGTTCAGTCCCCGCGAGTGGGTGCTCGTCCAGGGGTTGGGAAGCGGTGGGCTGGGACCTCCTGTTTTCACACCAATGAACCCTGGGCTTGGGGGGGGTCTGGAGCTGCCAGGTGGGATGGGAAGCGGATGTGTCCCCCCACCACTCCCCATTCCCTCAGAGCCTGGTGCTACTGGTGTTTGGCTGAATGTGAGCTAAAGATGGGTTATTTTAACAAAGATCAGCCTTTCAAAACCTGTTGTACGCTCAGCAGGCAGATCATTTTGAGCCTAAGGTGAATATTAAGTGCTTTGAAAAGGTCTTTTTTTTTTTTCTGTCCTCCAAGACAGTGAATTAAGGATTTAGCTTGCAGTTTATTTTTACCCTTTGATTTAAAGTAAACCAAACTGTTATAAGATGAAAGCTTCTCTCCACTTGTTTGCCACTTCACAGAAATGAGTGAATTTCTCACTAAGAGAGCAATGAATTTCTCAGCTCAGCATTTTGCTTTTTAACTGTGGCAAGGATGAATAGTTGAGTTGGACCTGTAGTTAGTCACATCTAAATGCAAACCAGGACTGAAACCACTGTACGTCTGCGATTTTTAGAGGTTTAACTTTTTCAGTCCAAAGTAGCAAATTTTCGCATCTCTATCATTTTACTAAAGTAAAAATTTCTTCATTAAGCTAGTATGAATTTGAGCCCAACATTCTGGTTTGTGTTTGTCTGGTTTGTGTAACCGGCATTGCCAAATATGTTTGAAGCACAAATGAAATGGATAGAAATGTCTGGGCATAAACATATGCAGCTTTTTATTATAATGGAGAGTAGAGGTATGGTTGCAGACCGATGGGTTTCCACAGATCTAATTGAAGCTGAGCTGCGTTAAAACTTGACTCTCTCCGTTGTGTTTCGAAGTACAGTCAGAACTTTAAACTGAGCCAGCTGACACCGCGGAAACAAACAAATTAAGAAATAACACTGAATTAAATAAATTTCAGGCTGCTCCACACACAGCAACCCAAGCATACAACTTTGGCTGTGGTACAAATTTAAGCGTAGATTAGATTTCAGTCTTTTAGCCCTCATTTAAATAAAAACATGCTTGAAAAATGGCGCTAATTTGTGCTTTGAATTTAATTTTTGGTTTTGGAGTTTCCATTGAGGTTGTGTTTGGTATTTTTTGGTGTTTTTTTTNNNNTTTCCATTTAGGTTGTTTTTTGTTTTTTTTTGTTTTTTTTTTTTTTTTTTTTTAAAGCTGTTGCCACTATCTTTGTGTAGAACTTGATTCTTGTAGCAAGATCAGCTGAGCCTTTGCATTGCTTTTGCTATTTTTAATTTTTTTTTTTTTTTTTTTTCAATTCTGCTGGCTGGATAAAACTAGAAAGCAGAAAGTTGGTGGTTCCTCAGTGCTTTTGTGTAAATAGTCCTTTCCGCAGCAGAATGTTTAACCAGTTGTGGCGGTGATGATTAGCTTTGCTCCTCTTGACTTTGATAAACTGTTATAAAGTTATATTTTAAAAAATAAAGGGAGAAACTGTGTGAAGGCTGACTTTCGCTGAAGTTTTGATGGCTCAGGCTGCCACCTGGTGGTAATGTATTTGTGTTGGAAGAACAACCACCAGGAACGCATCAGACTGCTGCTGTCACCTGCGTGCTTTTAATGTGCTGTGGATTAGTTAGAAGCAGCTTTTGGGGACGCTGCGAGCTGGCAGAAATATCTGTGTAAGTCACAGTGGGATTGAATTTAGCAGCTGCTTTAAGGTTTTGCTCAACTAGCTGGCATAAATCACGTAGGCAGGCTGTGTCCTTCTTGAAAGACAAAGTTCTTTTCCTGAGAATTGTAAAATTTTAGCTTTTTGGCAAGTGTCTAGAACATCAAAATTAAAAACGTACATAGCTTACATGCCTCATTTTATATACGTGCGTTATTTTTGTGAAATGGCTCTTATTAAACCATCATTTCAAGCATTCGGAATCTGTTTAGGATTTTACAATGCTTGGCACAAATATTTCTAAAGGACTTTTGCTTTCCATTAATTCATTTTTAACTAAGAAGTTGGATCAGCTATTTATGTTCTATAATGAGTATGTTTGCTATGTAAGTAAAGCATAGTTTTTCCCTGAGATAAATGGAAAACTGAGGTGACCTGATGACAACAACTTGGTTCCCGCCCCCCCC
>VXBL01001164.1:1634773-1668938 GCA_013400195.1 Aramus guarauna | reverse complement strand
AACCCCCCCCCCCCCCCCCCCCCCCCCCCCCATTAGTCATACAGGGGCTGTATGTGGTTTTCAGCCATGCTGTTCGGTATTTCTGTCTGCATGCATCAGCGGTGCTTGGCTTACTCTTACTGTAAGGAAGTCTTGTGTGTCTTTAAGCTTCCCTTATTTTCCTCTCTAAGGATATTGGATTAGCAGAAAATATTCTAAGTTTTGATGACCTGCTGTCCGAAGTAATTTGATAATAAAACCTCATGTGCTTCTTAATTGCTGTGCTGTAGCACAACATGTTTTTGTGATCACAATCCCTGTAGTTTCTGAGCGATTGAACCTGTCACTAATTTAGCTGCTGCTTATAAAGTTTTTAAAAAATACAAAGGAAACCCCAACCCAGGTTATTGTAGAGTGTGTTTTAGTTGTTTAGAGAACCTTCCAACAAAAGCCTGATAGAATATATGCTTCTACCTCCTGCATGTCCCTACTGAGAAGATTGCAAGACATATATTTTGAATTTAAGCTCTTATCAGTAATAAATTTCTCAGTCTGTAGCACTTCAGTAGTATGCTACTGGTTTTGATTGCATTGATTCTTAGGAGAAAAAAAAAAAGGAAAAGTGTTTAAAGAAGAGTAGTTGACTCTTGGACATCTTGACCTGAATTTTAGTGTTAATGTCTATGGTTGGGAAAAGCTCTTGTTTAATGTCAGCATGTTTGTGTGCTTTTATGTCATTCAGTTGTGAAGCCCTCTGTACTTTAGTGACATTCAGTGTTTTCAGAAGACTACATTGTGGAAAAAAAAACAAAGTAGAAGGCTTACATATAAACTGGAGATTGGAGAGAAAAAAAGTTACGTGTAAAATTTAGTTATTACTATTGAGAATATCCACAGCTGAAATGAGAAATATCAATCTCTTTAGTTTCTAAATTACTGACTATGGTAGGCAGGATGTGTAATAAACAGCCGTGTTTGTACAACTACGTTTTGTCTTGCCTTTTTCCACAGTCCCCACTTGCCATACAATCTGGGATGAAAAACATCCACTTCTGTTAACACTGTAGTGCTTATGAGGGAGTGGGGAGAGAAAAGGGGATGTGAGGATAAAGATACATAATTTCAACTAGTCTTTTTGGATATTTCCACATTTAGAACTAAATTCTCAGGTCCAGTAGTTGCAGTATCACCATCCAGTCTTAGTCAAGTCTTCTGAATTACATCTTCGTGGCAAATCACAAGACCTGAACCCATTTATTTTGGGTTACCCATGGGGCCTTCTCCACAGCTGGTTTGGCCCAGCTGTCAAAGCCTGAAACAGATGAAATCTGGAGAGGAAATAAAGGAGCACCACTCTCTGGTTGCTATGCAGGTATGGTTTCATTAGATGAAAATGTTGGTGTCTTTCATGAGGTAGAGCTGAAGGTCTGAAAAATGCTAGAGGGCGTTGGCTTTGCATGGCTTTGGGACAGGTTGTGTTAGAGGATCGCCTGAAGGCAATGGGGACATGGACTTGGGGCAGCAACTGGCAGGGAACTTGCCGAGCTTCCTCAGGAAGGTGCTCTTCCCAAGGAGGAGATGTGTTGTCATCTGTCCAGGTATCATGCATGACACAAAAAGTCAAGCAGGGATTTTGGATATAGCTGTAAAGTGTCTGGGTGTGTCGTAGCTAACAGCTAAGCTGTAGTTTTCTTTGCATCTGTAGGTCTATGTAATTAATCTACAGTAGTTTCATGCAAGGACAGATGAGAAGTAGATCTGAGTAGTCTTTAAGAGTGGGAATCTAGCAGTTAAAGTTTAAGTCCGACAATAAAAGTGACATTTAGCGCATTCATGGTTCTTTCACAGTAGCTTATTGTCCTGAAGACCCTCAGGAGGATAGGAGCAGTGCCTACAAAACAACAAAAAGTGATGCCAAAGTTCCCATACATTTCTGCATACTCTGACTTAATTGTGCAATGAAGCGTGACAAAAATGAGCTAAAAGCTTCTTTAGCTGTTGGTGCATGATTTTGAAACAGAACAGCTCTGCTGAGACCACCTCACTGAAATTTGTCTTCTGATGCATACATTTATTGGTGTTATGAAGGAGTGCTTTTATGTTCTGTATGCGTTCAAGAAGTTTTATGGTGGTGGTATCATAAAACCAAGTTATTCTGTATAAATATGATATATGTGATCTATAGCTGTACATGTTTATATCTTATAGATATATCACTTAAACACTAGAAAAAGGAATTACTAGAGATGTGTAGGAGGATCAAGCTGATGTTTCCACTAGTGATGCTCGGAGTTACCAGTAAAATTATTCTCCTGTATTCTTTAACACTTTTAATTAGAATGACTGTTTTTTGGACAGGATGCACCTGTTTGTGGAGGCTTGGGTCACATTTCTGCATTTACTGTCTCTGTTTATTGAATGTTCTTTACTTTAGAGAGCCCCATAAAAGATTTCTTCCTTGGTCTTATAGATATGAGACACTCAGAAAATTATTTAAAATGCTCCAAATACACAGTAGACTCAGAATATGTCTGTTTGAAGCATCTCTCTGGGTCAGTGTCTGAATTTGCAGGTAGACCTCTGCAGGCAATACATATTCCTTCTAGGTAAATGTGGAAGTCATGCAGCAGTGTATTAATAATGTAAAGAACTGCTACAGCAGGGCTGGTCGTTTTTTTTTTTTTTTTTTTTTTTTNTTTTTTCTTTTTTTCTTTTTTCTCCTTAAAATATTCCTAAAGGTGTATTGCACCTTCTGATAGTTGGGCAGTTGCCAAAGTAGCATTGGGATGCTGCCAGTTCTGCACTGCAGTAAATCAGGAACTTGAATTCATCTGTCGTGTTGTGGATACATTTTCTGTGGGGAATTTCTTAGGCAATGTGTATCATTAAAACAAATACATTCAAGGACTTGGCAGTCGGCTCTGTGTAAGCAGACACTGAATCAAGGCTTCTTAATAGTGTCAGTGTTCAATGTTAGGCTGTTGGCTTTGCATAGCTGGTTCCAAATTTCTGTGTTAGTGTTTGACCTGATTTTGACACTTCTTCGAATGAAGACTAAAGTAAGGGTTTTTGGAGAGGATTTTCATTTGAACCTTTACAGTAAATGTTTCACTAAAACCTGGCATGTTTTTGTTGTTGTAATTTTGAGAATAAAAGCTTTGATTCTGCAGAAATATTAGAAAGGTATAAGATTTAAAAGCAGAATTGTCTGTCTTGATTGACCTCAGAGTATTTTGGATGCAAGATCATTTTATTTTATTACTTCTGTCATTTTTTTCCTGATAATTTAGGAGACTATTTTTTCATTCTGAATTTCTCTTCTAATATCAAAGGGTAATTCACTGTACAAGTTTAATACTAAGACTTCAGTGACAATAGGTCAATTAACTTGCATATGTATATTTGCATAATGTATTTATTGATTGCCTGTTTAATCAGCTGTCTTAGACTGACACACATTACTGACACTCTACCATAATCTCTGATTTGACTGAGTTTTCTGGTTTATTTTACTGATTTTATTTCAGAAATGGAAGAGAATATAAATAAATACTCTAAAGAAAAACATACTTCTGATTATCTGTTTTAATGAATACCGAGGAATTGTTTCCTGTGGTTCATTCTTTTTTTATTTCCCACTCTTGCTACCAGAAGACAAGACACCAGTTTTCATCTTGTGTCCATTAATAAAAGATAATCATGGACATCAGTTGAAATATGCACTTTAAGATGCCTGTTTAGTGAAAATTAGAAGTTCTAAATTCTGAGTTATCAGCTTTATTACTGGATATATTTTAAGTTTTTCTTATATTTAGAATGATGATTAGGACTAAGGCTAAATCTAACTTTGATATATTCATTTAAAAAAAAAAAAGTATTTGAAAACTGTGTATGGCTGATGCATTAAGTACCCAATCCGTTTTACTTCTGTTTTGGGCATACCTATTAATGTCATCAGGAGCATCTAAAATGCTCTGGCAGATGTTGGGTAACTGCCTAACTAGCTTATTAAGGAGGGTTATAGACAGCGCTGACAATATGAGTAAATGGTTTTCTGATTTACTCAGAGTGTTGCAAGAATACAGTGCTAGTGGGCAGGATCTTCAGGCAATGAAATGTCTACCTGAGAGAATCATTAAACTCACAGACATGTTTGACATCCCAAGGCACTTCAGGGCTGACGTCTAATTGTGGCAGTGGTTATTCAATTAAACAATAAAGTACCTGTAGCTTTCAGCATGCAGAGAATAACCAAAATGAGCAAAGAGAACCAGACAGGTTAATCTGCTGAAACAATATCCTATGGAGCATAAGCTTTCAGAGCAATGTTCTTTCTAATTTCTTCTTGTGTAGTGCTTAAATGCCTGAAAGAGGTCCCACTTCTGACATGTCAAATTTTCATTGTTTCTGTTCCTCTCAAGTGGGGATCTGGGAGTATGAAGAATGTTCTCAGTTACTCTGTGTTTACGTTCTGAAATTTATTCAGCTTTCAACAACATTGAGTATGATTTCTTGAAAATGTAATCTGCTAGGTACATCTTGGTTTGTAATATAAGTTCTTTTATCAAAACAGTTACAAATGTTATAGCTTGTAGGAATGGTACTATATCCAGTTTAAATGTAAGTCTCAAATGAATCCTTTAGTGGTTGGAATTTTAATGCTTTATAGAGGGAATAATTCTAACTAGCTCTTTCACAACCGAGAAATTGTTCTTACTCATTTCATGGCCTTTTTATGAAGTAGCTTGGAAAATACCTCTGAATTGGAAAGTAATTCTGGGTGCTGATGTTTGACTTACGTTAGGGGTCCTTCCAGCATCTGGTGTTGCTGGACCATCCATTCCAGTGTTGGAGGAAGAATGACCCCTCTGTTATTTAGGTCTCGGGACAGACACATCTCCTGTAGAAGGAATATTAAGCCATAATTACATGTAAGCCATTTCCATCCTTGTTTCCATTGAGACCTGCCTTCTGCTTAGCTTTTTTCAACTGCTGTCTTAAAGGAGTTGGCTGAGAAACCAACGATCAGAGGTGGTCAGAGCAGCAAAGACTTCTGTTTAGCATGTGCTTTCAAGACCAGGTGCTGAATTTTGCACTGAAGTGATGTCTTATTTGACAGAATGAAAGCATGTTTGACAGCAGTCATCACAAAGACCTGCAAATTCTTGCCACTGTACATACTTATGACGTTCATTACCTCAGTTGAACTAAATGCACACAAGTAAGCATGTGCTGAATATGATTCATTATTCCAAAGGTTTTAGTAGTGCTAAAGAGATGGAGAATGATAATTAAATGGATTGCTCTTGTTAAAATGTAGCTATTTCTAAGAAAGTTATAAAGGAAAGTGATGCATCGGGACTTGTTAGGATAGAGGAAGACACTAGAGATGATGTAGTTATTTGAGATTAATTGGATCTTTCAGCAGGTTGACTTAAATCTTTATTGTGGCTGAATATTTTGGAAGGTTTTCAGCATTTTATGTGATCAGGAAATCTGAAAGCTGAAATTGGAACACCTGTGCTACTGTAGACAGATGCCTTATAGAATCAGTATGTGTGGGGGGCATGTATTGAAACAAGTTATTTTTTGTGCATAATTTCTCTGACATGCTGTTAATATTGATTCAGTTTTATAGTTATGAACCTGGTGTACAAGTGCTGCAGACTGCTTTAAATCAAAATAATTATAACTGGAGAATAAAACTTCACTTTTAAGTAGTGTATATGTAGCTAGTTGGGGATCTGGGAGTAAGAAGCTGCCCCTTCCAGTAGAATAAATAGCTCACAGCGTTAAGAGTCTGATACAAGTGCTGGAGACTTGGAGAGAGTCTGCAAACTTCTTGGATCCTGGCAGTCTGGAGATTTATAAACGCTTCCTTATTTTTGAACTTTGAGTACCTCTGAGGTCTCAAAGAAACAGTCATATGCTAGAAAATGTGAAGACTTAAGTCTGAAAATAGTCTAACCTTATCAGCGGTGACATCCTGGTGATGTCATCATAGGCTATTGCATAATGATATAACTGAAGTTTCTAAACATAACAGTGTGACAACTATGAAGTTACTTTGCAAAGTTCTGTCTTCAGTTTTTTGTGTCATTCTCAAAGCGGAGAGGTGTGCTGTCTGGCTGCAGGTTGTAGTTGTGTGAAAGGACCATGTTAAGGAAGCTAAGGAGGGAAACAATGGGAAGGCATAGCAGTCCAGTCTCTTGATTTCCATTTCTAGTTCCTGAATTCCTGTAAATCAAGCTCTCTTGCATTCTGGGAAATTAAATATAGATTCCTCAGGAAATCCCCTGCATGTAAAAGTGCTATAATACCAGAGTCAAGATTTAAAGTAGCTTTATTTAAATTTTATACAACTAATTTAAGAGCAGACTATGAATAAAGTCTGCATATTGGTGATTATTTTGGTATTGGCTTTCAGTTTTGCACCGCTTTAAGGCTGCTGCTAGAACCTGGGTATTCTGAAAACTTTATCAGTAGGTAGCTCTATCAGAGTAGTTAGAAGAACATTAAGTCTTGGTATCTGAGTCCTTTTGTTGTTGTCTTCACAGAATACAAACCCTGTTTTCTGCTAAAGATCTCGTTTCTCCTCTTCTTAAAATTTAGGCTCTTTCCTCGGCGCTGTAGTCAAATGCTTTGAGTGCACGTAGACATACAGGCATTAGTCTAATCCTAGTGTGCTAACACAGGTTACAGTTGTGGTGTAGCTGGTGTCTTGAATCTGGCCATAGTCCTGTTGGTTCTGTAAAGGATTGGTGACAGAAGCGTGACCCAAGCTTCAGTGGGGTTTTTCTGACTTTAATGTAACTAGGACAGAATGACAACGTGCATTGATTTTATTCTTCCGACTGCCCCTTAGCATGTGACTTCTGGGTTAACTTAGTTCTGATTCTGTGCAGGGTAAATTGCCTGTGTCATTTTACTTTCTTGGTAAAAAGGTCTTGTTTTCTGTAACTTGGGAAAGTGGATAGCTGCGCTGCATTTGGTAGGCAATATAACTTTAACAGTCCTGAGTTTCATCTGGATGAATATCCAGAACAGTAGCTGAGCTGGAAAAAACCAAACAAAACCCAAACAACCCCAAAGAAACCCCCACCAGTCTTAGGTATTTGTAGCAATCTACTCCATCACTTAAGGCCAACAGGTAATTTCTTGCCTGCAAAGAAGATCTGTGAATGTCTGTCTGGAAATGTGGAACATGTGCCAGTAATGCCTAATTTAAGTATTTCCACTCCTGCTGTGCATGCAGCCTTGCAAGGCTGGAGGGAGGGTGGGAGAGGAACTGATAACTAGATAGAAGTGCTGTTTGGCAGGGTTGGGCGGGCTTTGCTTTCAGCCTGATGTGAATCTTGACTGCACTTCCACTCTACTAGTGTCTGGCAGCTGCTGCTTCAGTGGTGGTGGTGATGATGGACAGCAGTGGCACCCTTACAAAACCAGTTGTTTGAAAGCTCTTACCTAAGGAAATGTCTTTCCTTTCTACATCAACTTGCCTGACAGATGCTACTGGACTCTCCCCATAATTGTCCCTAGGCAAAAAACCACCCCAATCTCCCTCTAAGGATGCCTTTGGGTGAAGGAAGTCATCAGCATCTATCCTGCTTCAGCTAATTCTGGATGAAGTGCTTACATGGAGTTAATACCCTTCTGCAAACCCAGTCAGGGATGTGTCTTGTCCACAAAAGAACCCTTCTAAGCACAATTTGCTGCCATCTCTTTGACAGAAGAAATACCTTTAGGAGGACAAATACAGTTTCTAGATACCTCTGTGGGCCGCTAGTGGTAGGCAGTATTCTAGCAGTGAATGAAAACTCCATAATTAGGCTTAGATTTATTCTCGAGAAATCAATTTTGATGTTTAAAAACAAAGAGTAAAATATGATTGCAGAGAAAACCTTTCAAATGTGAGTATTCTACAGCAGGTAAAATGGTATTTGCATGAGTCCTCCTCACGTGGCTTGAAGAAGTGCTTTTGTAGTTCAGTATAGGCTTCTTCTATAGTTCCTTCTGTCGTTCATTACAGGCACAAAAGTCTCGAAGAATGCAAATGCGTTGTTGATGAACAAATGTCAGTCATAGTACTGAAAACATGCAAACTTGATTGAAAGCCACCTGATGTTTGAATAGGATTGTAGAAAGCCCAGGATCCTTAAAATGAAAGAATTGTACGTGTTTTTTGTAACAGCGCTGTCTAGCAAAAGCTGGCTGCCAAATGGCTGCTTTGAGGCTTAGTTCTAAACAACTGAAAGTGTAGCAAGTGTTCAGAAGTGCAGGAGTTAAATGTATTTTCATATGAAAGGAATAGATCAGTCTTTCATTTGTCTGTGGTTTTTTTTGGAGGGAAGCATGTGTGTTCTGGAGGAAGGAATATATTTGCTATACGTGTGGGGTTTTTTCAGATGTTTTGTTCAAGACTATAGTAAGACACTAATAGTTGTAAACATCAAGAGAATGAAAATGCATCAGCATTCTTTGCTCTTGAATACTCTTGGAAGTATTTATGATGTTTCGGCTGGCAATGAAAGTTTAAAAGAATACACGGTGTATTTTGGAGAAGATACTTTGAATACAGACATGTTCTGCAGCAACCTTCCACTATTGTGGCACAGCAATATTGAAGATTTTTATTTACATAATTAAGGAGTTGAGTTCAGTAGATATGCATGATGCCAGTACCTTAGAGCTTAGAAATTCTCAAACATGACTGTAAAAATAAAACCAATTATCAAAGTACACATGAAACAAAAGGAAAATAAAACCAATCAGATGGTATTCCTAAAGTTTGATTTATTTTTTTAAATCAGCACTTTCAGCTGTCAAATGAACAGATGTTTCTTTTGATTATATATAAAGTGGATAAAGTATGATCATGACATAAGTGAGAAGGAGCAACAACTGTTGACAAGCGAACTTGCAGAGAGAGTGGATAAACCTGTGAACTGGCAGAAAAAAAGATAAAACTGAGCTGGATGAGTAACTGAGTGAAAAGTCATGCTGTGTGTGATCAAATAAGAAAAACTTTAAACCACTGCAGTTAAGTGTATAATCATTATAGCTGTTTGTTAAAAGATTCAAAGGTAGATTCAAAAGTAGCATTAAGAATTTGAATATTGAACATACTGACTGGTGCTTGTGAAATCCAGTGGCTGCCTTTCTCTTTGGAGATAAAAGATCTCCAATGAGAAAAGATAAATAAAGCCCCTTATAAATAGATAATTTGTCAGAGGATTTAAAATAGTTCGTCAACTCTTAAAGGAGGGAAATAAAAACTTTTATATTGGTAGATTTGCAAAAGTTTTAAAATATTTTCTATTGGTTTAAATATTTTTTGCTTTGATTATTTTATCCTTGGAAAGGGCTTTCTGTAACAGTGTAAACAGATTTTCTAGATGACTTTTGCTTTAGGGTTATAAAGCCTGTGACCCCAGATGAGGTTCTCTTCTATCAGGCTACACTTTTATACTTAGTTAAACCACCAATTTTTAGGAAAAGAAAAACAAAAACCCACAAAACTTCTTATTTGATAATTTTTATGTGTGGATTACAATGTATTAGATTATCATTGACATCTTAATAGAGTTATTTCCCAGCATTTTGGGAAATCACTCAATCTATAGCTAAACTTTCAACTGTGCTAATTAGTGCAGATTATTTATATTTAGAATGGCATCTATTAAAAAACAGAAACAACAAAACCCCAACAGATTTGCAGTTCAGCAGCAATGCTGGGTGTGTGCCTGTCAACTTAGGACTCATTTGGGATGAAGAGTGTTTAAAGACTTAAACTCAAGAAAACCACCACTTAAAAAGGAAATACCGTTCTCAACCGCATGAACATACGCCTGAGTTACCTGCTTTAACCTGGCTCTCTGTACTTATGTACAATGTTGATTTTTCTAGACTAACAAGTTTGAGAGCAATTCAGGTCCCTGTGAGAACCACGGATGTGAAGTACACGTCAGAAAAGGCAGCTTGGTGCACTTCAACTATGTAAATCAAAATTGTTTGTTGTTACACCATGTTATCACTTCATTTTCTGTTGTCTAACAGTACAAAAAGTATTTCCTGAAGTCTTCATTTTGAAGATGTTAAGCCTTCACTGGTAGGTGTGGTTGACCTGTGTGGTTAACCAGTATGGTTTCACTGGTCAGGTCGCAGGCTGGTAGAAAAGAAATAAAGGCTGCATCGTCTTAGTCAGTTCTTGTGTTCTTGGTCATAGACTGTGTCCTCTCTTTCCACTGTTAATTCTTCATGTTTCTGATGTTTGTCCTTTCTCTTATGGTTATATTAAACACTGCAAAATGGAAATGGAGCGTGTTTTCAGACTGGATGGTTTGCTGTTTTGCTCTCACCTATTTTAGGCCAGCTCCCTCTCTTTCTGACTTCAGATTTCCTTTTAGAAAGCCTAATACAGCGAGTGCTGAGGAAATGCCACTCTTGTGTAGCAAGGACCTCGCTACGTAGGTACTTCTTAAATTGAAGTTCTTCAAATGAAAAACATGCTGCTAACATGTACATAGCCTACGTAGATTTAAGATTGGATTTTAATACTATGCTGTCATCGTCATTAAAAGATGTGGGCTGTTCTTGCTTGAAGTTAGAACTAATTGTTGCTAAAGACTTGAGACATGTAATTTAAAAAAATGAAGGTGCTACAGATTAATTATGTGATCTGCATCTCTTAGTGTCACTAGGGATGTGGTTTTCAGATAAGAATGCTCACGCAGTTCGTAACGGTGTACTTGAATCCCATTAGTGAGCTTCTTTGGAAGAAGCAGGAGTGGTAAAAACTGAAGTAAAGTACAGATATTCTCAGTGTGGACTGTCAAAGTGGCACAAGACTTCCACTGCAGCTATTTCTAGTAACCTTAAACGTGTTTTTTTTTTTTTCCCCTGTCTAAACATTATTTGAACTTATCCAAGGAGAGTCTGAGCCTGTGAAAAGAGTTTTGTATTACTCAAGGAGCAAGATGTGAAGCAGAATGAAGTGTGCCTGGATGACAAAGTCCTCCTCATCCAGTTCCTCTGTAGGATAAAGACTGGGGAAAAGAAACTCTTTGTCCCTTTTATTGGGAATTTTTTCATGTGACAGGAAGAGGCATGAAAGTGGCAGTGTGTAGTAGCAGCAGATAAAGTTGACTAACAAATCTGATGTAGGTTTACCATCTGCAAATGTATCCAATGCTCTCTTACTTTGTGGGAAGGCAGGCTGATGCCAAAAGGCAAATTTCTGTTGAAAGAAAGGATGAAAGAGGAGATGGCTAGAATTGGGAAACGAAGCCTTATTTGTAGGGGAGAAGATGCTACACTTCCCTTCAGCAAGAGGAAAGTAATGGATTCAACAGAATACAATACACTTAGTGTATAGCTTGACTTCATTTTAATTGCTTTCAATTATATTTCACTGGATTTGTGATGTTACCCAAGATATATGCTTTTTAAAAAAAGTGAAGTAAATTAAATGAGGAATTCTAATAATGTATATATTTGCAGGAGAAAATTACAGTAGTTTGATGGAATTGTTTTGTAAATAATAAACTGTGGCTTTCTTCCATAATTTGGAGCATTTTTGCCTCTTTGATGTTCTTCATACTGCAAATTTGGTAGTGCTATAAGCAACTTAAATCAAGTGACTTAAACTGTGTCCTCTTTTTCTTTTTTTTTTTTTTTTCATTCCAGTCCTGATGATATTGGTACCTGTTGGTATATCCTGCTGTCTGGTTCAGTCTTCATTAAAGAATCTATGTTTCTTCCAAGGAGCAGGTATGTCAGCTATGAATGTACTGCATTCTGTATTTTAAACATAAATTATGAGATGTAGAGAACTTTTAGAATTAAAAGGCAATGTCTTATGCTTAATGAAACACAGAAGTACATGCATAAACACATTTTTCCTACCTTTACTAGCTGTGATAATTATTTTATGCCATAACTAGAATTGAAAGCACATCATTGTGGACAGTGTGTGAACATTCAAAGTGTCATACAAATGCTGTCAATTTAAAAATAAAACTATCAAAACCCTGACAAATGAAGTACTGACTAGTCTGTTCCTGTGAGTAATCAAACTTTCAATCATAAGATGCACTAGAGCTTTTGATGTTTTCCTGAGGCTTTACTTACCGTCCACAAGCCTTCAGTGCATGTTTTAGCATATGCTTGCATCATGTTACTGCCAGTTTTGCTACTTCTGTTTAAGGCTGTGCTTCATGTAAATGGATTTGCAACGAAGAGTGGTATTTTACACGGAAGAAGATAAGTTTGAGTGTGAGACACTCAAAATGTATATTGCTAGAGTAAAAAAAATAATGATTTTGAGCTATGGAAAAATATGCAAATGACTGCTAGGATTTTAAACTAAGGTGACTGAGCTTGATCCTTTTAGTGGAAGCAGAGCAGAATCACTTTAAAATGTTGGTTATATGCATTTTCAGTCAGACTACTATGAAAGGCTTCTTTGAAGTAAATAGCACGTAATAAAATTTGTGAAAGGCGGAATGAAAGAATGACCTGTCGCTGTATGGTATGATGAGAATGAAAGCACTAGTAACTTCCTTACAGTTTTAAACAGTGGGAAACCACTTCAGAGCTAGTGTTGGTTGGCGTGTGAATAATTAGATGTTCAAGTCTGCCTTTCAGTGGGTGAGTAACACTGGTCTTGGGACTTCCATTTGATGATGGTGGCAAGTTCTTGGTGAAAGCAAGTGTCTTGCGTCTGTAAGAGGACAGGCATTGCTGATAAAATGGTATATTTAATGTGCCATCAAACAGTATATGCTAAAGGTGCAAAACTGGTTATTGTAAAAAGTAGCACAACAACAGATTATAGGAACCCTGCTGCTGGCAGATGGAAGAAAATTGTCCCATATGTCATCCATGAACAGGCAAAGCCAGAACAAAAGCTGGCAGAAAGTGCTCCCTTTAGATGCCAGGAGGAGGGATATACGATATCTGAATTAATGTAGGGTGGCTGTATATAGTCTGTGGCAAGAATCTTCTGTTCCTTTGAATTACAGCAATGCTTGTGCTTCAGACGTTTTTTGATACTTGATCAGAGGTGAGATTTAATAAGATAAACAACAAGCTTGAGATTCTTCCTGGAAGAATGAACAGAAAATTGCAGGTCCTGTGACTCTAAGCTGTTCACATGGAGAAATTCAGAAATGACATCTGGGACAGTGTCTGAGATCTTGGTGAATTGCAAGTGTGGAACTTGGCATTGGAAAAAGTTCCGTCATTGTGGATGGAGTCAAGTAGCTGCCAAAGCTGGTGCTTTGAGAAGTAATTGCAAGAGAGATGATTTGTTAATTAACAAAGATGGCGTAAGTCCATGAAAGCAAAATTAAGAAACTTTAATGATATAAGATAGAAAGTATTTCTGGAGTGCAAAACCAGAGTCATTCTAGTGAGAGGCTTTGTGCTCAGAAGCTGTAGTTACTAAAGGGTAGGTGAGGGCCTTATTTAAATTTAGGACAAGGCTAATCAGGATTTTTACTTTGGAAATGAGTAAGCTGCAATATCTGGGCCTTGGGCTCATCCATGAATAAGAAACTTGGGAAAAGTGAGAGGGCACACAGGTTAAATTTTTTATTTGGAATACTGCTGGATAGTAAGTGATTTATTTATTTTAAAGCAAAGTCTTGAGAAGAAAAGTAAGTTGTTCAGCTTTACATAGTGAACTGCTCAGCTATATAGACTGGGTAGAAAAGACTGATTAGCAGCAATACTAAAGTAAAATTTTACAGTGGTCTAGGAAAAAAAAAGGGGAGTGAGACATCCTGAAAAGTCTGCTGTCCAGAAACAACTGATGGGGTGATATTTTGAAATCTAAAGAGTAGTGTCAAAAGTGGGCAAAAGGCAGTTACTAGGTAACTGTTTGCTTAAACTGACTATTTACATATACAAGGAGTAATAATTTCAAGTGCCTTTTTGGGCATTGCATAATTTGGGAGTCTTCATGTCTTATTTCAGTTAAGATGAATTTGCTATGCTTTAGCAAATGGAGCACGTACTGGTGCATCGTTGACGTCAGGTAATAGGAAGAGATTTAAACATTGTCAGGTAGAGATCATCTAATTTTGATCTTGTTTGGCCAAAACATTGACACTTGAGTAAACTTTTGTAAATTCATACTTAGACTATTTTAGTGAGTTTTTTTTCCGGTTTAATCCATTTTATCTTTGCCCATCTAGAAAGCCACTAAGAAATAATTTTGCAACATGTGAAGCATGTGAGTAAGAGCAGGATGGAGCTGCGAAATCTGTGTAGGAGCAGAAAGCAAGAAGTATGTTTCTCTCTCCAAATCTGAGTGACTCAGAAAATTCTCATTTCCTGAACTTTTCTTTTCCCAGAGCTTAGAGTAATCCATCCCTCCTATCCCCAAACTTCCCACCATCTAAAACTCTTCTTATTTGTTTTTCCCTATCTTAATTTTTTTTTTTTTTTTCTGATAGCCTACCCCATGCACCTGCAAACTTCCCCTTGCCTGTCCTCTTGGCTTTGTCGAGGTTGGCCTCATTGAATGGTGGCTGGGCAGTAGCTAGCCAAATCAAAAATAAAATATATGCGTGCATGTGTCCTGAATTTCAAGAGCACTTGCTATTCTGTGTTGGATTTCACTCTTTTAAGATGTATGTCTGTACAAGCTAGGGTAAAGGTAATACCTAGCTCGGGTGATGCAGATAGCCCTAGTGAATAAATCCTGTCTGCAGTCTTGGAGGTGTTTTCTCAGTCCTGTGCTGAATTCCATCCTACTCTTAACTTCATGGCTGTTGGCGTATGAGCCTATAAGGAACAGGATTTATAGCTGAAACTTGAAAGTACCTTAGCGCATTTAACTATACACTATGCTCAGCATATTATTTGCATTGAGGCCTTTTTTAGCTAATTTAGGTGCGTTAGTTTCAGGTGTAACACCCTCAGACTGGTTGGTGGATAACCCTGGAAATGCTCTTTTGTTGTATAATTTGTCAGGTAAAATTTTTTTTTTTCTTCCAAATCATTGTTCCCATGTCTTTGATTCCTAGTGTTAGATACCATTTAAAATTCTTTGGGGAGAGGGAGTGATGACTAGGTTTGACAAACATGTAGTTGGGGAAGAAGAATGTCTTAAAAAATAATAATCAAAATAATAAAAAAACCCAAAACCTGTCTAAAAGCATAAGAAATGACCACCCTGCTGCTTTCCCACTCAAACCAAAATAAATAATAGTATGGCAGTCCAAAAATAAGCAGCTTTGTAATGTATTATATATGGTCAAAAAGCTGGTAGTTGAAATAGTTTGAAATGAGTGGCACAGTTGCCAATTTTGCCAAAGTTATATAATGTACTGGGTGACTTGTAAAACTACTTGAAGTCCTGAGCTGAGTAACTTGCTTTGGAAACTTTAATGTCTAACCGATATCTGTTTTGTGAAAATAGCATGAGTATCATTTTATTTCCGTATTGTAATATAGCTTAGCTTGTATTTGTTCAAATGCCAAGCTGTCAGCTAGTAAATAGTGTTCATAAGATAAGGCTGGTTTTTATTCAGTTAACTTATTATTTTGGGCATATTTACAGTTCTGAATTTTAAAGATTTTTGACCTGAACAATTAAAGCTGCCATATTTTTAGTGACATGAAGTAAAGCTTAATCTTGTTCTCCTATTTAATTTCTGTAAATTGCAACAGTGAAATTTATTCCGACAGCTTAAAGTGAGGAAGATTTCCTCCCCCTCTCCCCCCCTTTTTGCTATTAACAGTTTTCATACTTACTCATTTTCTTTAACATATCAGGCGTATATTACGGCCAAACTAAACATTCCTTAATTCTGCCCTCCCACCATGGCTGCCAAACTAGCACAGTTTAATACTTGGTCCCCTCACTGTTTCCCCTGAGCATCTGTACCCTGAAGCAGTTCACATGGTATAATGAGGTTTATGTACGAAGTCCAGAAAATAAATGAGCAGAAAACACAATCCCTGAAGGTTGTCCTGGCTCTCCTGGGTTTTCACGTGGTCACTGACAGCAGTAATATGACAGTCCCTCAAAATATCCTTTGGAATGGCCTCCAGCATCCGTAGGTCTGCTTCATGCTCTCATCACACTTGCTCAGCTCTCGGACTTCCCGTGTGGTTTTTGTTCCAGGACTTTGCCTCTAGTGTAAATATTACCGTGGTCTTTCATCTTATTTGACTTGAAGCTGCACTACAAAAATGTCTCCTAGATCTCCCACAGCTAACCTTGTGCTTGCCCGTGGCCTCCATGACTGGAGAATGCAACGAACTCGTAGTAGCAATAAAATCCAGAATTTCTGGGCAGTTTTTCTCAGACTGGTAGGCTCTGGTGCTTGGGCTTTTCTGCTTTTCTCCTAGAATTGTTCCGAGACTGTCTGGGGGTGTGTGTGCGGTGCGGCTCAGACATGCTGCGATGCTGACTTGCCACGTGCAAACTTGGCTTTGCTCTTGCCTTTAAACTACTCGCTCATCTACACTCTTTCCTTCCTGGAGCCTCTTCTTTTCCGTCCTTACTGCCGCACCCAACCAGTTCTCCCCTCACCACTTCATATGGCAACAGAGAGCTGCTCTCCCTTTAGCAAATTCACAAATTTTACATATGAGACCAATTATTTAAGCTTTTTCCTCTAATTAAAAGATTGAGTTTTGAAGTTGAGAGAACATCTGGGTTGTTTTTTTTTTTTTTTCTCTTAAAAATTGAGAGAGATGTATCTATTTAAGTATTGATGATTTAGCCCTCTGGTCTTTCCTGTACTAAAACTTAACAAATGGAATGGAATATCAGATTCCACTGGAGAGCTATTGAAGAAATTCTGGACTTGTTTTGAATGTGTTTAAAGCAATAACAAAACTCAGTTTGTGCAGAAATGATTTGTCCTCATCCAAGAGTGTCCTAATTAATTTAAAATAACCTCTCTCCGAAGAAAATTTGTTAGGAATTTTCGCAAGTTTTTTTTGTTTTGACAGGTAATGCATGTGAGTATGCTAGTGCTGGAACAGAGCTCTTGCCTATGTACGCACATTTATACAGCTTTATGTATCCTGAAACATACTGGTAATTGTTATGATGCCTGGGACACGCTGTTTTGTGTGGTTTACATAAATCTAACTGCTGATACATTTATGTTTTGAACAGAGAGCTGTCTTTGATCGATCTTTTCAGTGAATATAATTATATCGATAGCTTTAATCACAGTGATAAAATCCTTGTCTCAATGTATGACCCTAATATATTTGCAACTTAGTGTTTATTAATAATGGCTATTGCTGGCTGAAACTCATGAGAGAACGGAAAGAAGCCTGTGTTTTAAACTGAGAGTGACCAAAATACACAAATACTTAAAGCAAGATAAATTTTGAATTTGACTAAAAAGGGATTATTGTGCCCTGAGCAGGCAACTGAGAGTTTTAGAACAACAGATTTGAAGGAGGCTCAGGGTTGTATTTTTGGGAGCTGCGGGTTGAGTTAGTTAAGCTGCAGAGGGAGTTGATCAAGAGCTGTGCTGAGCTTATGGAGCTTTTCCTTCGTTCTGAGTTTTGCTTGTGGCTAAGGATCTACAGCATCATGATGGAAACACGAAGACTATATATTGGATCTTTGTCAAGAAAAATAACTCCCCAGGTTATGGTTTCAAGTCTATTTAAGAAATTACTTGAAAATGCGTGCTTTGGATTTAGTTTGCCCTCAGAACTCTCACTCTTTTTAATATTAAACTTATTTTTCTGCTAGTTGCTACTGCTGGATTTTTCCCCTGACCTGTGTGTTGGTTCATTATTTGTGTATCCAGCTAGTGCTGTTCTGAAGCCATGCTCATGTCTATCTCTAAAGGCTGGTGGGAAGGTATGGAGTACAGTATTGTTGTGGGCTGACCACCAGTGCCCTCTCGTCTTCCCTCTCGTTCGAATGCCTTGGTTCGGCATTTCAGGCTGTCAACTGAAACTGAAGCACGAAGGAGCGTGATCTTACAGTTTAATCTGAAAGACTGAGATCATAAGCTGAAGAAGGAAGTTGGAAGAAGTAGTGGAGATGTCAGTCCATTTATGACCGAGTGTATGTCTACTGTGAATTACTCACGATGGATTTTAAATAGGCCTTGAGAAAGTAACGCTAATTGCTTTGTACCATCTGCATCTACTTAGAAGACTCTGTACATCCTTTTGGATGGAGATGTTTACTGTTACCTGCAAGCACGACATTAGACTGTCACAGTGCATGCGACTGTGATTACTTTTTGAGGCTCAAACTCCTGGAGACAATAAAAGCTTGCTTACAAGAGGGAACACTTTATTGCGTGTGCCTGATCTGGCCATCTGCCTTGAATCTGTTCATCTCCCGTTGGTGCCATGGCCAGTGGTACCGGTGAAGCCTGGAGCTCGCTGATGTGTGACATTGCCTTCTTCCTCAGAAGGGGCCAGAGCAGCTGGACCTGCCCTGGGTCTGTCCCCAAACTCAGGTCCCTGAGAGCTGGCTGGCAGGGAGCGTTCCCAGCTCTCTGAATCTGGCTTCCTCACTTAGACGCAGCCACAGTCAGCTCTGGCTATAGCTGAATTAGCTGAGCCATAAATTAACGGTGCCTTATCTTGTCATGTCACCTGCTGTTACAGCAAAGTTCATGATGCAAAGCACATGCTACTTGTGCCGGTAATGTCATCTCAAATTGTCCTTACTGTTTGCAGGAATTGGTGTACAGTTTTTTTTAAAAATATGAATACTTAAAATGATTTTTACAACTAAATGAGTTTGATATTATATACATTTTGCTTTATTCCACCTGTCTCCTGTTCTGCTGAATAATTTAAGAGTTCACTGAGGTTAGAAATCAGTCATCTTCCAAGTGTCCTGCCAATATTTGAGGTGTTGGGAAATAAAAGAGAACACAGTTCCTAAATGATGAGATTGGGTGGTGTCTGGTGTTGTTCCTGTCGAAACAATTATTTCAATGCTACTGCAATTTTGTTCTTGCACAGCTGATAAAATGTTAAGGGACTTAATCTATTACGCTGGCATCTTTTGAAAATAAAACCAGAAATCTAGCTTAGTGGGGCTAGTGCTACCAGGCTTTCTTCCAAGTTTGTAACGAGGAGATGAGAAGGTAACAGTGAAGCAGAAGGTTTCAAATGACCTGAATAACTTTTAAGTGAGCCTGAATATTTCTGATTCCTCTTAAGGTGGGGGAGTTTTTCAGGCATGGAAGTACTCATGGTAGGAGAAAAGCCAACTTCTGAAGCTCTCCCAAATACAAGCCTTGTAGTAGTTTCTAGGTGTATATCCTAGAGCTACAGACTTCTGTCTCTGCCTACAAAAGACCTGATGATGGACTTGAGATGGTCTGGATCACTTGCTGATGCTCAGGTGTGTTGGTGGAATGTTCAGAACAACATACACTTTCTGTAAGAGAGACACCATTAACTGATGGTGTAGAGTTTGCATATACAAGAGTCCTTGTTCTGGTCCAGTTTTTCATTGTTTCACACATGGTAATTGTAAGCTAAGTCAAGATGGTGTTTTCTGCTACTGTTGCTACATTTAAAAAAAAAAAAAAAAAAATTGAAGTAGGCTTTTTTTATGTTGTGCTTTATTCAGGTCGATGATGTTTATCTTCCCCATTGAAACTGTAATTTTGTAAACATACAAAAAAATTATATGCATCTATTTTAATGACAAAATTTTGCTTGGGAACTTGTGATATGGAGCATAGAAACAAAGTATTTAATGATATAAATCCAAACCACTGCTTTTATGGCACATCTCGCCTGTGAAACAATTTAAGTTATTTTTGTACTTGCTATATAAATTAAGTATGATCAAAATTTTTCAGTGTGAGTATGGGACATGGCAAATGCTAAAGAAAAACAAATGAGGTAACGTAGATAGCTGAATTTTTCTGTGTAAGCATGAATGTATCTTAATAACTTAAAGCGACTGGGAAGGACCTTAAGAAAAAATTAAAATTAAGCAGAGGAGTTTAACAGACTTAAATAATCTTTTAGCAGAAAGAAAGCAAGGGAAAGGAGAGAATCCATGAAGGTAGCTGACAGAGGAAATATAAGCTTTGATATCTATGCATGATACCAACTTTCACCCCCCTCCCCCCCCCTTCTTTTTTTTTTTTTTTTTTTTTTTTTTTTTTTTTTTTTTTTTTTTTGTTTATTTTTTTTTTAATTTTTAGAAAGTTGGGGTTAAAATTATGGCTATTCAGTGTTTGAAAAATGTGCTGAAATTGTTTTGGTTGGGAATGTTTTAGACTGCTCTCTAGGGTGGACGGAAAGAACATTCATTCCACTGAAAACTTGTTTTTCCTGAAGATGTTAACATATTCTCATTGTTGAAAAATTTTGGTGCTGCTTAGTTGATACTTGGTTTCTAAAATGTGCTGCAGTGAAAACTGGCCTTGAGACAGTATAGTTTCTTTTGCTGACTCTTCTTTTTAGCTTATTTTGTATCTCCTCAGTTAGAGGCACCTTTCTAATCCCCGCATTAGGGTTTCTAATGGAGCATGTCACAACTTGAAGTAATTGAGAACAACATCTAATCAGTCTTGGGAACATTATTGATCTATGCTTTTGCTTTTATTGTTCTTCTGTACCATATAATTATGGCATATTCATTTAATTTCAACAGTTCTCGCTTATACTGGTATATTCTTTGTAGAAATTTAGGCTTGATTTTAATATTAAAAAGCTGTTATCTTAAACAATAATAAATTACTTGCATACAAATGGGGATGTGGAAAAAATGGAGAGCTCTTTCTGATAGGTTAAGGAGAGGAAAATTCTCTATGTAATAAAGTACGTGGTTATTTCAAAGATAAATGTAAGGCCTGCTATATCTGGGGATTCGCTACTGCTTACATTGCTAATTGAAGATATCTATCAAAATAAAACTGTTTTTCACAATTGATATTGCAGCTGGTGAGATGACCTGTTCTGCAACCTATTCCTTCTAATTTAAGGTTCTTTCTGTTTCAAGGTTTTGAGTTTTAGTACAAACCTGCAGAACATCAAAAAACCCTCCCCTCAGTTACTTGAGAAAACTGCATTATCAGATTCCTGCTGAAGGCAAAAGGAAGACCCGCGTTTGTTTTACATGTTTTCAGGGTCTCCGGGCAAGCTTTATAAGTGTAATGAACTGAGAAGTTATCTGGTCATTGCTTACCCCAAAACAGCAACAAAATGAACTATGTGCAAAACCAGCATAAAGAATACCGAAGAGGGAGCAGTACACCCATGTGGAGAGAGGGGACGGAGTGCACTGCAGAGCAAGCAGGTGATGATGCTGGTCTAGTTATGATACGCTGGGGAAAAGACCATTTTCAACAGGGTGGTGAAATTTTCACAGCCTAGGGAGCAACATTAACTAGACAGAGAGGTCCATTTAAAATCCTGACATTGGAGATGATGTATTACTGCTGCACAATTATATTTAAATGAAGAATATACCTAGTGGAACTAACCAAATTTTGGGTACTCTACAGAAAAGTCAAGAGGTACCTTAGAGTCTCTCCTGTGCTTACAAGTGCAAGACTTGATATATCTATTTTTTTGGATATATATTTTACAAAATGTCCAAGAAAACTCTTGAGGGAAGTCCAACATAAATCTGTTATGGGGTGGCTGTCCCTGCATTTAGGTTTGGGGTACATGTGGGGAAGAGCCTTTTCCTCATGTGGAACTCCAGTGATCTAAACTTCTATGGATTATCTTTGGTGAAGGACAATCTCAATAAGCTGAAGTAATGATTTTTACTTAATTATATATTTGCAGGGCTGTAGCTGACACTACAATTTATTTTTGAATGCTTCTGAAAAATAAATCCAAGGACAGTAGACATAGTATAACGTGTTAAGTGAGGGATAATTTATTTTCAAATTATAATCTAAATAGCTAAACCAAAATTACTATTACTTCACTGTTTTAGTTTGTTTATTCATTTACAGTTATAGGGCACTTGTTGCAAAGATATCTTGAAGACATCTGCATTGTACTAATAAGATTTATGGAAACTAGTTATTGAGGTCATGTGCTTAGCCCTCTGTGAATGAATTGGTTGTATTGAATGAGATAGGCATATAAGTGGGGGTGGAAAATGTCAATAAGCGTGGTCTTATTTTACTACTACAAACCTAGATGATATGTCAAGTTGTTAGAAACTGAAAAAAACCCCAAACCTTTAAACTTAGAAAAGCTTGTTATATATCTTTCAAGGTAAAAAAACAGTCTTCATTTAGGATCTGACATCTAAAGGCTATACGCCTCTGTTTTAATGAATTTCATGAGTGTTAATAAGCCAAACTGTGTTCTGACAAGAGCTGGCCTCTTAAGTAATGTTTTCCTACTACTTCTCCTTCTTTGAGACCATTATGTAGATCTCGTGATGTCACCGTAATCGCCATGGCAACACAGACGTCATTAAGATGAAGCATAAGCAGAGCTGTCTTTATTCAAACAATTTATTTATTTATTTTTTAAAGGAATATTGAAAAGAAAAGTAGGTTAGGAAAAAAGCTTTCATCTTTGATTTTTTCCAAGATAAAATAATATGAGAACTTCTAATTTAAAAATAGAATAAGAATTTTTTTTTTTTTTTTCCCCAAAATAAAGATCTTTTCTGTCAGCTGTTCTGACGAGGTACCTGCCTTCTCCCTTTCTATACTAGAGACACTGCAAAGATGAACTGCAACAAGCTAAGTTTTGTCATTGCCACTACTTCTATGTTCCAGTTTTATTTATTTATATATTTATGCATATAGTTTATAAATACAGATCTTGGATTTCACAGGAAAATTTCATAAACACGTTTCTCTTGTTTATATCTATGTAAGGGTCAGAAAGAAGCCTGAATGGTATTCTAGTCTGAAAAGTATTCAGGATCACCTGCTGCTATCAAGGCCCTGAGCATCTACCCTTATTTGCAGTAAATTTGCAAAACAATTTGTGATTCTTTACGGTACTCTTTCAGGTTGGGTTTTGTAACCATTTTTCAGCTTAATTTTAGTTTTAAGGTAACACTAGAAAAAGCTAAAGTGAAAAGCAACAAATTTAAACTTTACCTTTTTTTTTTTTTAAACTTAAACTAGTCAAAGTTGCTACCATATTCAATCTTGCAACTAGGTAAAATTTTAAAATTAACCACAATTTTCAAAATAGTAGTCTGAACGAAAAGAAAACCTGTGTGAAGATCATAAAGCATATGAATATGATTCAGGGGCTGACCGAAGGGACTTTCTCTGGAAGCAAACCTCTAGAATCTAGCTAATTTCAAATTATTCACTGTGGGTTTTCAGGAACTTCCTTTGAAGTGCTTTCAATAGTAAGCTATAAATTACCAGATTAATGCAACCTCTGATCTGGGTTGTATTTGCATAAGAAATAAAGAAATCCCTAGGAGTATTACATAAAGTACCGTCATCTGTAAGGATACTAACCGAACGTGTTCAAAATACTGAGGAAGTTAACTAAAGCTTTCAGCTGGAGTTCAAATTAACTTTCACACATTTTTAGCAGGAATTATTTAAAGCATTAATATACTACAAACATGCTTATCCCATAATTTTAGCATCCTTCACACGGACGAGTTATTCGTCAGGCATTCTCTGTCCGGCTTGCTGGGTTCTTCCTGCCTTTACACCCTCCTGCTGCGGCACCGGGGTTATTGCCCTTGACGCCGTCATTCCTCTTTCCCCACAGGCAGCAGGTAGTTTGGGTCCCGGGTCAAGCAAGGAGCTGCAGTGATGTTTGAGGCTTTTATTTCCTCTTGTGAAGCCCCCTCCCCCAAAATATTATTGACTTGTACGTAGCTGGGATGTTGCAAGTGAGTCCGTTCCCCGACACATGAGCTGTTGTGGCTGAGACTGTAAACATCTAAGCTATCATATGACACTGGGTAAGTCTAATCATCCTTATCCTTATGGCATGTAGTGAGCTCATGTCTCCAGGATTTGCAAACAGTGACAGGTCCGCAAATGCTTCTTCAACTCCTGTTCCAGTTGCCAGCATCTCAATTTTCCTTTCAGCTGGAAAGCATTTCTGTCAAGCAGCTATTTGCTCTTGCTGGAAAAAAATCCTTTAAATATAATAACATTACGAGAATGAAATAAGTTAAAAGAAAATCAAAGGTGAATCTACTGATTATTTTGATATGCAGATGACTGCTACATTTTAGTTAAAAATCATACTTAAGTCAAGAGCAGCTTGGGCTGCATTTGTATCTTTGTTTATTTTTTTCTAAAGGCGCTAATTCAAATGAGAATCAGAGAAGTCAGTCTATATTGTACAGAAGATCAAATTATCTGATAAGAATCCTCAGTCTTTTAGTGGACAAACCCATGCTTTTATAGTTTCCAGCGTGAAGCGGGAGGAAGCTACCTTCCCTCCTTGCATCATCCCCAGCGGAGGGCTGTTCACGTTAGAGCTGCTCTGCATGCATGAAGGGCTCTTTTTTTTTTTTTTTTCTGAAGGGTCAGAAAATGGCCATGCCAAATTTAGTTTTCATCAGAACACTTAAGCGTTCCCCTAGGGATGGCTTGCACATGTAACTTTTTTTTTTTTTTTTCCCCATCCCTGGCAAGGGCAAGTTGGGTGGAGGAACAGTCTGGGTTTCACAGCACATTCATGTGAAACCTAGCTAAACCTAGCTTGGTTAGAATAAACCATTAAGAGGGACCAATGGCTTTAATTCTAATCTGGACGTACCAAAATGAAATGTGGTGTTTCTTAATAAAAAAAGATACAAGAGGAGGAACTTGACTGAATCCCTCACTATGTCCCTAAGCCACAGATAGAAAATAGTGTCGTCGTCCCCCCCTTTTTTTCTTTCCCATCTAGACATCTGCTAAATACTGCTCTGTAATATTTCATTTAGGAATTCAGTGTGACTGGTTTGCTTTAGAACTAAATCTAACACGTTTTGGCATTGTTGCAAGTTAAATGTTGATTGTTACGTCAAGATTGGACTTTGGCGTTTGTCAGAGACCAGGCATTCTGCTCATGTTTGCTTCTGTATCATCAGAGAATAATTGATGCAGTGATGGAAAGCAGCTTCTGGTCACAGCTGAGGTCATGGCGCTGGTATGAGGAAGCAGCACCACGCAGCACGTGCAGCAAATGATCCGTCCAGAGGAGTGGTGGCTACTCTGTGCTCCGGACTGGAGAGGTGGAGGGTAGAGAGAAGATGGGAAACGCAGTAGGGAGCGTTGGAATGGAAATAGCCATGGCAGTAATAGCACTGGCAGGGTGCGTGCTACCCCAAAGCAGATGGAGACTCTGTGTTACGTGACTTAAAATTCTAAATATGTTTAAAATAATACCTCTGCACTTAATTTTGGCAGTTTTCTGTGATTCTCATCAATGTAGATGTCAACTGGAGCAATGTTAATTTTCACAAAAAGAGTTTGAGGTATTGGGTTTGTCTGGTTTTTATCATGAATATGTTAAAAGCTTGAGAAACTAAACTGAACTCAACTCAAGCCTTGTGCTTACAGATTTGTTCAGGTACAGTTTAGAAGAGAAAAGGATCCATTTCAGGGATGGTGGGGGAAGGAAAACATGTACTTTAATCTCCACATATATTTATGTGTTCTGTATTGGCAAATACTATGCAGCAGTGATCTTAAGCCATAGGCTTTTTTGTACATGCCATTTGAAACTTCAGAAGAACGGTTTTGAATATCTGATTGGTAGAGTTTTGGCATAAATAATTTCAATAATCATGCATTACACTTCTAGTTTTAGTATCTGGTAGAAGTTTTTAAAACAAACAAACAAACAAAAAAATCAAACACCACCCAAAATTTATATGGAATTTATTTGCTTGCATAAGTGTACCATAGAAAATTCTAAGAGCTAGAGAAACAAGAAAATGTGTTACTTGTATTTTTCATTGCTCTAGAACATGTCTAAATGGAGCGTGCTTTTAGACTTAAAGGAAATGCCAATTAGAGGAAATGCCAATTAACTATTCTGAATGAGCAGCTTCATTCCAAATACTGCATTTGCAAATACGTAAAACTTTAACAGTATTTTGCACTTTAAAATGTGCTGAAGACTGTCTGCGATATAGATGACCAGACTCGGTGGAGCTTTCTCTGTGAGACTTAGATGCAGTTTCACGAAGACTTGTGATTCATGCGTGAATTAATTATTACTTCAAGCTAATGCAAGGTGGTGAATATCAAAAGAAATAAAGGTCAAGATCACATGACAGGAGGAAAAAGTTTTGTACATCCTTTTTGGAAAATAGTTGTCACCAGTGAAATTGGGTTTTCTGTGAGCGATCTTTGATCTTTAAGAGGGAGGAGGAAAAGGGCTTCTCACTGAAAAACCTTTTCTTGGTGTTCGTCGTCAGTGGAGTTTTCCTCAGATTCTGCCTCGCTTTTGATGAATGCATTTACATTCCAGTGCCGAGAAATAATCTTCCATTTGGGAGCTGGGCTGATGTGAAAACAGGAATGTGGAGGCCCCGGGCGAGGGGACAGGGCTGAATGCTGATAGGGAAACGTTCCCTCTTTGGTAGCTGCCGCCTTTCCTGCGAGCTTTGAAAAGAGCATCTGTGCGCGCGCGTACGAGTATGTCTGGGGACCTGGGGAGATGGATGGGTCACGTCTGGAGAAAACTGCTCTGTCCTCCAGTGTCATGATAACAGTAGAAAGGACAGAACGAGTCACCCTCCATACCTGGGAGATTTGGCTGTCTCTACGCGTAAGTGCTTGTACAAATGTACGTGTTGCTTGTATCCTTAGGTGTTGCAGTTCAGTGAGGTTCTCTGTTGTTTTGGTTTATTAGTAAATCTAATACATTTGAAGGGGAAGAAATGCAGACAGGCATCTTGAGTTATTCTCATGTTGCTGTTTGTGAGCCACTGCATGAATTGTAGTTTTATAACTGTCAAGATTTTTTTTAATGAAAAGTATAAACTCGGAAAACATGGAAACCCTTAACTTTCACTTAAAACTTGTCTTCTATTAACCAGTGTGTTGTAAGCGGTAACACACCTGTTCTTTAGCCGCTGTGTATGTTTTGAGTATAAAGAGTTTAAGATGACATACGTCTGTAGTAAGGTACACTTTCAGAGAAGGAAACAGTCTTCTACACTCATTGTAAGCTCAATTTTAGAATGCATTAGAATGGAAATGGAGTTGTAAACATATATGGATTAAAATATCTGCTTTTAATACACACAGGGAGCAAAAAGGTTTTTTTAGTACTAATGAATTTATTTGGAATAATTTGGTTTTGAATAGTCAAGCAGGAAATTAGACTTTTTGTCAATTGCTTTGGGGAGTAGCATAGTTAGGGAGCAGTTGCTCAGGGAGAATATTCAACCTTGTAAGAGTTAATTTTATTTTTTTTTTTTTTATCATCCACTTTTGAAATTGCTACTATAAAGTAGTGGGCTCCTGCAAATAAAATTGGTTTGTATATCTTTAAATTGGTGGGGGAGTTTGGGGGTTGATTTTTTTTTTTTTTTTTAAAGTGTATTTATATTCACATCATGCATTCAGTAGCTTTATGGGGAATAAAAGTAACTGTGACAGAAAAGGACTCCAGAAGTGAAATTGCCTCCAGGACAGGTACTGAGGAGAGCATCTGTGAAGTTTAATACTCAGGGAACCTCAAGTCAGAGCTTATGTGATAGCAGGAAAAAAAGCATTGGGAAAACTGCTGCAAAACAAGGTTCTGTGGGGAATTTAGGTGAGGCAGCAATATCCTAACCAGGCAACCTTCTGGCTATCTAAATTACTGTTACAACCTCTACATCCCATATTGACAGCCACCATTGCAAAGATAATTTTAAACTGCCTTAGCTTTCTTGGGTGAAATTCTCTCATGCACGTCACTGACTTAGAGAAGATAGTTGCAAAGCTGGGGTTTTCTCAGGTGCCTCACTGACTTAATAGCTGCAAATGAGCTATTTTTAGCAGTTGAAATTAATAAGGCTTAGGTAGGAAGAGAAGATGTTATGCAATAAAAGAATTTTGATTGAAATTATTAAGGAATAATATGATACAACCAAATGCGAAGCGTATACTGTGTAAAATTCTCTGCTGTGTTTTAAACATAAAACCATGGTTTAACCTTAAGCTCCCTAGTGAAGTCATGTATCCACAGGCTTATTTCACACTACAGTAAGGGAAGGAATAAATTTGTCAAATCGCTGGTCCATTGAAATGGGCTAATAAAGGCTTTCTACATTTTACTTTAGCAAGCCAGTGCTCATCTAGACTGCATAGTTTGTGATAAATCTGGGTAGACGAACTCACTTTCTATGGTAAGTATGGTCTAGCATTAAAATTTGGAAAGAAGAGTGTCTAGCAGAAGGTACTAAACCAGAACTGGTATTATGAAGATAATCTGTCAGCTCTTCCACTGAAACTTTAGTTGCTGCTACTGTTTCTTTGTGATACCCAGCATCCTTCCAGCCAGCTTGCATGCCAGCTTGTGGTCCCTTGTACGAAGCTCTTCTGGTATTTCATAAAATGCTTTACAGCTTGGGCTTTTTGATTAACTCGCTAAACAGACTTTACGTGTTGGGTATTTGCTGCTTTTTGCCTCTTACTAATATTTTAAGTAACTTATTTTCAATTAAACCAAGCTTGTTTGGTGGCTTCCTCTGCCTAGTGGCTGGCAGGGATTTCAGGTGGAGAAGAATGTCACTGAAGTTCTTTTTTGCTGGTCTTTGCTTTCTGCTCTTGGGTGAAGCTCTGACAAATTAATTCAATAAATCTTACTGACATTGATATCAGTCTTCTGCATTGAACCAGTGGGACCAGTGTTTCTTAGAGCTGCATGTCAACAGGTATTTGTGTGACTGTGTAGGTATCAAAGTGTGGTTCTGCAACAAATAGTATGCAAATACTGTGATGGATGTTCTACCACAGAGTTTGACACTTCTGAAGTGTCTAGACGTAGTGGACAGTGACAAAAGAGTTTCCTAATTTTCACTGGTTATGTGAATTTCTCATTGATGGTGAATCTTCAGCAGCAGCGTGGAAGTCAGGAGGTTTAGCTGGCATGGCATATCTGAGAACTGCAACATGAGAAAGGTCATTTAACTTTCTTCTGCCTTGATTTTCTTGTCGTCTTGCCTACAATACTTCTTCCTAAGGATTACAGAGCTTGTTTGCCGCCTGAATTGCCTTGTGATCTTTGGTCAAAGATAATATATATGTGTGATGCACTGTCTGTGCTGATAAATTTCATGCTGTCATATGAATCTGAGCAATACAGCAATGATGTCCTTATTCTACTGGGAAAAGAAATCAAGAATTTTCTTTATAGTAATTCAATGCATGCCTTTTGGCTTAATATGTTGACTACCTGGTCCCTTGTGCTGAAGGATATAATCCAAACAAGTTATTCAAGAGTTGCAGAGCACATCCAAAATGCAGTTTTTTCTTTGTATTGTGTTTGCTAAGTCTTGAAACTTTTGGATGTCAGCAGTGATTAGCAATAGGCAGAAGTTTAAAGTTGATACTTACGGACAAGAATAGAGGAAGAAGAAATGGTGGGGTGGAAAAGTGTATATGCATTTTCTGTTGAAGTAAGTGTTTACTGTGAGGCTAGAAAATGGGCTGGCAAAAATACAGTAATAGCGTATTCCAGACCAAAACCAACGGTTACAAAGAGGAGAATGAGGGTCTATGTGCAAGAGGAAAGGGAATATTTCTGTGTTTGTTTTCAATTAGAATATCAAATAAGTTGATTTCCTAATTACTATTTTTGCATTTTTATTTTTCAATCAATTAGTTGATTTACTTCCTTCTCTCTTCCCCCCTCTTTTTTTTTTTTTTTCTTTTAAGGAAAAACTGTGTGTGTGGATCAGGTTAATGACCAAAAAAATAAGTTTGTCACTTTTGCAACAGTTTAATGAATCACAATAATGGCTTCGTTTTTTGTTAGCCTTAAGAGTAGTTGAAACTGGATAAAATTCAAGGTGGCATTGTAGAGTAAAGCACCCTGTGTTTTGTTGCTGGACTATAGGAGGAAGCATGTGTTTGCCTCTAGGAAAATACGCATTTTGTTGAGAGACTTCTTTACTGAATGTTTCTTTTCAAGAGGCTTAGTATTCTGGAAAATTTTTTCTATTGTAGAAGTCCCATGTACCATTAAATGCGATTATTATTTTGATGAATAAGCACAGCTGGCATTTCTTTTCAATATCTGACTGCCTTCTTTTTAAGCTATAAACGTGCTGTTGTCAAGAGATTAGCCTTTGGGGTAGCAAGTTAAATTGTTCATTTCTACTAATCGCCAGGCGGGACAGGAGAATAGATATAAACTGGCTACACAGACTGTTCCAAATGGTATATGAACTTCAGTTTGCCTGTTATGAAATAACGCTTAAAAAAGTTACTTTTCACAAACATCATACCTGTCACTGTGACTGTGCATTACAGGATTGGTTAAAATTCAGATTGTACAATTTTATTGAGTCTGATTTGTTTTTTCATAAAGTTGTTTAATAGCTGTTGCCCTGTGAGCTTCAGAGAGGAAGGTTTCCCGTGCCTGTTGCACAGTGCCAGGTTGAAGAAAGGGAAAGAATAAATAGTTACATTGGCTTTTGGCAAATTTTAGAGCAGGTTTGTTGCAGCAGGCTGCAAGAGGGATCCTGATGTTCCAGGCATTTTCTCGTCTGTCCTGCCTTCCTCTTGGTGACGGGAAAGGTCTGGCATTGACCTGGCAGGCTTAAATATGAACTACGCGGAGGGGGAAGCACACACCCAAGAAACAAACTTTAGCTGGTTGTCTTTTCTTGCACTCTGACGGCGTGTGATTAAGGACCTGACCGTAAAGGTCTTGTATTTCACTGAATTATGGATTGGTTCTCTGCGCTCCACCTTTATCGCTGCATTTTGAGGATTCTTTGCAGTTAAGCCTGCAGACATTCATTTAATAAAGGCAGAGCACTCCAGAAACTGTAACTAAAATAACTTTCTATTTTATCCTGCAGGAAGAAAAATAGTATCATGCTTAATTATTGTGGTAAGGTGGGAATGTGTCATGAAAGGCAGAACGTTTTTGCCCTCGCCAATTTGAGAATGCTCTCGTGTTCAGCACCCTTATTTTATTAATTTATTTTAAATAAAAAAGAGCTAATTGAAGTTGATCAGCCTTTTCATTCTTTGCTTGGTATGCTAGTTAGCTTTCTTTATAGAAATGCAGATAGCTTAGGTAACTTAATGCTGTAATGTCAGAAGATGCTAGATCAAACTCTGTAATGTAGTTCAGAATCAACCATGCATCTTCGGTAGATGGCACTTGATTGACACTTGTTTTAGTGTTAATAGAATTATTTAGTAAATATTCTTAGTAAACTGTAAAAACAAACTTTGTAAACAAAGGACGCATTTGGTGACCTTGGGTATCAGTTACTCGTCAAAGGACATATGCATGAAACTTGTATTGTGCAGAGGTATGTACATTTTTTTCTATGCTTTACAATATCTGGAGAAGATGTAAATATGCTTATGGATTGTGTTATAGCTCTGACTTTTGTTCTGATTTGAATTATTTTTGTTTTCAGTTTTGGCAAGCGTTCTGCAGGAAGCTTCAGGCGGGGCTGTGAATGCATTGTTTTAGAGCCATCTGAAATGATTGTGGTAAGAATATTTTCATTCAGTTGCTTTCAAATTTTACAGACCAGCTTTGGTAACACTTCAACTTCCAATAAAAAAGTTTTCTGTTTTGCACATGATCTTTTTATTAATTTAAGATGTCATACATAACTTTCTTGCCATTCTTTGCACACATACTTGCATGGTTTGAATGATAATGGCTTTTTATAGCCTTGTTACATTTACTTTTGCAGATTTCTTGTGAAACTAAAATTTTCTTGTGCTAGCAGAATAGTGGAACAGTTTGTGGTTGTGTGGTTTGTTTGTTTTTTCTTTTTAAAGCTGCTTTATTATTACAGGTAAGCATAGATTCTTTAAAGTATCAATCTCAAGTTAGCTTGAGTAATTAATGTTCGATGAATTTAATTAATTCTCAGCTGTTTGAGGTTTTAAGAAGTAGTTTGAACATTTTAAAATTGTGCAGACTTTTCTGAGTGAAGATTATTTCCTTAGCAGTATCTGCTGTAGTCCAGTGGCAGAACAGCATCATCTCTGAGGGTTCACAGGCTCAAAAGTCTTTACTTGCCACCTCAAAGTGCATCATCTGAACAAATGTACAATCAATGGGCTAATTTTTTTTTCTGTCACTGAGATAACGATCAGTTCATAATACAGGCATGACAATTATTTAAGCCATATACAGGCTGAGACAGTAAACATTTTTTGTCCTAAAAAGTGAGTTTCTGTAAAACTTGCAGAAGCTCAGGAAATTGGTATGGCTTTAGGTTTGCAGAAGAGATTGGGTTACTTGTTTAAACTTCATTGGTTTAAAAAAAAAAAAAGTAGCTTTTTAACTTACCTTTATGCAAATACAGATGTGTTTTTGTGGGTTTTAAGCTCCTTGTGATTTCACTGTAAACAGATAAAGATGATTGTGTAATGGTAGCTTTTTCTGTCGGATGTTTGATATCTCTCCCTCTTCCAATTCTAATTAAGAAAATCATCTTGCAAAGCTAATACAATATACCAGGAGACACAGAAGGCATACGTGAGAAATGCCAATTGCTTTTTCGCTATGCGTAACTAAAGCTCTATGTAACTTTACTTTGTAAAGGAGTAGCTCCTCAACAGCATCCTGTTATGCCGCCTCATTTGGCTCTGTGTTGGCCCCTGATTTGTCTGACCGGTTTGTGTAACTTGTATCTGACCACAAGTTTGGGAAACAGTTTATTGTCCCAGATTTGTTCTCTAGAAGTATACAATTTAGTTGGTGGTAGCTGTGTTGATGTCTGTTTCTCTTGTGCGTTCCTTGATAAGGTATAAGGAAGAGTGATATAAAGATACGCATAGGGAAGGGAGATAACAAGAGTCCAGAAGAAATCTTCTGGACTGATGGATAATGTTGGGTCAGGGGCAAGTACGCCCACGTGAATTGTTTTAGTCCAAAAAAACCCCCAACAACCTCGAGAGTTTTGGGAACGCTGAAATTGAACACTTCAATCTAGCCCTTCAAAGGAATAATTGTACCTTGAATAGAAAGAATCCCATCCCCAGAGTTTGCTGGGCGCATGAACTTTCAGTCTCAGGGCCGGATGGGGTCACCCTGCGGGGAGAAGTGGGAGAGGTGGAGGCTGTTGAGTGTAACTGCGTCAGATGTGGAACAGGTACTGGGTGGGGAGGTGGTAAGTTACCAGCTCTTCTCCGTGAACCAGGAACCGTGCTCATCTCCTTGTACCAGTACACTGAAAGTTATATTTAGTGACATGAGCTGACTAGTATGGGACACTTCTGACACAGATAAGCTGCAAATTCATGGGAGTATTTTGTCTAATTTCATGTTGAAAAATACAGAGAAGCCTTGTTAGGTGACTCATAAGCTCATCTCTGCATCTTCAGAAATACTATTTATCCCTGGGGGCTGGAATTGAGTAGAAGAAGGAGTTAACTGAATCCCCATATATGGCCAGTGCTCCAAGTAGTTTTGTGGTTTTTTTTTTTTCTCATTTCCCCGTTAGTCTGGAGTAAGGTTTCTATTAGAAGGATGAACACAGTAGGGACGTTGATTTTCAGCCAAACTACTATAAAAAGCTTGCTCTCTTCTTTCAGGAGAAGCAGAATTCCTAGTTCAAATATTTTCATTACAATATATTGTTGTGTAGTAATTTGGGATGACTTTGAAGACTGGGAAACCAAGCTAATTAATTTTATATTAGGATATACCTAATAGGCAATTTTAATTCTCTCTGCTGCTGTTTTGAAGTGATTTGTTTTTATGAAAATCCAGTCTATCAGAAATCCTTTTATGCTCTGAAAATACTTGAAGTAAATAATAAAAACAGAGTTGCCTATTGAAGAGAGGAACCTTTCCCACAGCTTGGTTAGGAAAGATCTTGAAGTGACAAACAGAGGTCAGTTGGAAAACTACCAAGTGCTCTATCATATCAGGTTTTTTTTTGTTACGTATTGAGTGGTGAAATGTTTGTATTAGTGGAAGAGTAAGAAGGGGAGAGGGGGAACGACAGAATGGTGGGGTCACCGTTTTTTTCTGTCATTTTTGAAAAGTGTTCATACTCGGTGATGCTGTTCATGCCAGTGTTTACTCTTTTGTCATCCTTGTAGGCATTTGATTT
>VXBL01001164.1:1525916-1634720 GCA_013400195.1 Aramus guarauna | reverse complement strand
TTTTTTTTTTTTTTTAGTAGCTGCTTTACTCTTAGTGTTGAAAATGCAGGAAATTCAAAGCTAACTGCTGGTTTTTTGAAAATAGGATTTGTTTCGTTTCTGACCATAAGAAACATTTCCATGTCTTGTGGGAAATGACACTTGCTTACATCTGTTACAGGTTGATTATATGGATGAAAATGAGGAGTATTTTCAGCGTCAAGCTTCTCATAGGCAATCTCGAAGAAGATTCAGGAAAATCAACCAAAAAGGGGAGCGACAAACAATTATTGATACTGTTGACCCTTATCCTGTGGGGAAGCCACCTCTACTTAGAGGCTACCATACGGTAAGCTGTCTGTGTTTATGGTTCACAACAACATAAACAGGAAAACTACTCAAAAGAAAACAATCAAAATGACTAAACTTCTGGCTAAACAGTGTGCTTCTGTAGGGAGGTTTTCCCTTAAAATACAATTAATTTGGCTCCATCAGTACGTGAATATGTGTGCAGCTTGCATCTTAGTTCAGAGATGAAAGCACGTTTTTTATCACCGTGAATGTCATGTATTATTTCTTAATGTTCCAGTCATTATTTGAAATTGTGAAAGAAACTATGTTCACATTTCCTTTTGATATTAAGTCACAGTACAAATAGTTTAGTGTACAGTGTTAAAAGGTCAGTTAGTGAAGCACTCATTCACGTATATGATAACAATTATTGCTTGAAAAGGACTGCGCTGCATTGAAGTAGACCAAATTCTTGGATTAAATCTATCATTTCTTTTTTGATACCCAGAACCTAAATGTCAAATTAACCTTTCCTGCTGTCTGCCTTGAGAGCCCTTTATACTTGGGTTTCAGTGAGCTACGTAGTCTGCCCATCATCAGGGAGATCATTTGGTCATTTTACTTAATTTTTTTTTTTTTTTTAATAATCTTACATGTTGAAAGTTTCCAGGCTTTCTTGTGAGATGAAAACAAAGTAATAATTAAAGCTTATTCTACAAAATATTTTATACGGCTTTGAATTAAGAAAAGCTCTATTAGATTATTATGTTTGTTTGTTATTGATTTCAACTGTAAGCAAAATACTAGAAAAGCTGTTTGTCTCTCATTTATTTGTTTAAGTCCCCAAATCTGCTAGAACCATAAAGGCATGGGCATAACTAACTTTGTGCATACTTAATCTCATTGAATTCATTGGCCTGAATTTTGCACAATCTAAGCCATATGCGTATAAATTTGCAGGATTAGAGCTCTAGTGTTTTTAAAATACTGCCTTTGAACCAATGCAGTTGTAGGTTTTTTCCATTTTCCCTTTTTATCCTTATTCCTTGACTTGTTTGCCAGTTCCCTGTATATTCAGTGTGTGTCTGTAAGTGTGTAGATGTTTGATTACATCTGTTAATTATACAGGCTTTTCCTCATGAGTTGAATAATTACATTTTATGCCAACAATTTGTTTTTGTTTATACAACAGCTTTTAATGGTTTAATTTTCAGTGCAGTTTTAATTGCCTCTAAATTTATTACGGATTGAGCCAGTTCACTTGGTTTGAAGAGGAAACATTTTACTGATCTGTTTTTGAAAAAATAAATATGTGGTATTGTTCTTTGCAGGAATTACGGGATGAATTGCTTTTATATTATTTAGATGTGTACGTTGTACTTAGCAAACGGTTCTAGTGTGATTTTTATCTAACTCTAGAAAGGCAATATTTAGATTACACACAGTGCCACTTGCATTTGTAGGTCCATGCCTGTTGTATAAATTTCACTGTAGGTATGCCTAATGAGTTTTTGTATGCTTACCTGGTACGAAGAGCAAAAGCCCATTGTGTGCCATTCTGTTGTGCGAGTTCATAATGATTTTGTGTACGTGTTGGGAAATTCATTGCAAGTGAGATTTCATACTGAGTTGGAAGAGATTGCCAAATAAACTGTAAAATTTGCAATAATTACAGTCAAATGTTGCTTTAAAAAGTGGAGTATGATGTATATGTTCCCCCCCCGCCCGAAGCAAATAGAGTCAAATAAGCAATATTAACAATGTAGTCAAGACTCCATGCTGGCCCATTCCCTTCTATTTTTTACAGTATTTGGTGATCTTGTATACATTGTTCTCTCATTCACTTGCATTATCAATATTATTTCTATTGCTTTAACCATACATGTCAAAGGCTGCATTGTCTTTTTTCCCTTCCTATTTTATGTCCCTTGGCCTCATTTTTTGTGGTCTTAATTTCTTGAAAAATTGACTGAAGAAAGCAGGGTTTTTTTGAAACACGTAGGAATTCAAAGCATATTATAGCACATATCTTGTGGGCTTGTTGCCCATCCATTCTTTGGTCAGCACCTGTCAGGGTCTCATCTTTGGTTCTACTTCTTAATTTTGGATAAATAAAAAAGCATTAAAAATGCAGATGTTCAGATATTGCAATAAATAATGTGTTAAAGTCAATTTGAAAAAGTATTGCTACGATGCATTTGTTCTCAAGTTTGTACTTCCTTGTGGATGTATTCTGATTTAGGTGCCAGGTACATGAGATTCAAAGTAATAAATCTGCTTTGATAGCGTCCTCAAAATCTTCACAAAATGTGTAATTTTCTTATATTTTATGTTCCTCTAAATCTGTAGTTAGAATGAGTTTTTTGTTCGTAAATTATTAATGCCTTATTTGCAGTAGTCTCTGAATGCTTTTCTTCAGAAGGTTCAAACAGTGTTTTCCAAAGAAAGCTTTCTATAACTTTGTGAAAACGTAGAGCAGAATGTAGAGCTTAAATGAAGATGCATGGCTGTGCTTTTCAAGAATTAAAAATTAAATGCAGTGCTCAGTTGTCGCATGGCTTTCTACAATACAGTCAACTTGTAGGGGACGGTGGCCCTCATTAACATAATTGTAACATTATCTTCATAGTGGTGGAATGTACTATGGCATGTCTGATAATGTTCATCTTTTCCTTTCCTCCTATATGGCATTCATTTCATTTTGGCTCACAGGAATGCACTAAACCTCAGGTATCGTAACTTACTGTGTATGGTCCACTAACAATTTACTTGTGGGTTTGCAGTGTGATATCATAGTACTGATGCAATGTGATGACTAAAATTGCCTCCTAGCCTTTGCTTTGATACTTGAGCAATCTCACCATGCTATAAAAATACTAATGTAAATGTGCAATTTGGTGACAGCACAGTGTCTCTTGCCCAGCTTGATTGACCTTTCTTCCTTGCTTTGATGTCCTGTGATTTAGAGAAAATGGGGAACAATAAGCAAAGGGTATATATAAAATATTTAGTCTTTGACAGACACTTTACTCAAGTATCTCTTCTATGACACGGAGGGCTTAATTTGATTTTGATTTAAAAAATAGGTCCCCTGTCACTGTTTAGTACCTGTATGTCACTAGAACAGGGAAATGGAGTAAGACAAGATGAACACCAAAGAGGCAACAAAGTTTTTATTAGCTGAAAACTTGCAACAGCGCTTCTTGCTTGTCTTCTGATCGAGCGTACTGATTTGGTATAAAGAAGCTGGATTCTGTAGGCTCCTATCAAACTGGGTGAAATGGCCATTACTTGAAACACAGGCTTTCCAAGCTAGGGAGAAAAGCGTGCAAGTCAAATATCTTGGAATGGTACCAAACAGAACATAGAAGTTCTGCCTGGCATCAGATCTCAAATGCAGCAGATCTGAGTAGCATCACTTAAACTTGTGTTTGTAATTGCATTTGTCAATGCCAAAGTGAGTAAATACAGAGCATCCACCAAATACAATGTTTGATAAGAAAGTGTCTTGTCAAACTGTTAAATGTCTCCGCTGTTATGATTGAGAAATCTCTTGTAATACAGCTGAAAACAAATTAAATCTGTTTTCTTTAGCTTCAAAATTCTTTCTTTCCTCACATGTTACTTTGGTCAATTAATCTGATATTTTATCAGGAAATGTGTTTATTTTAAAAGTTCCTTCTGAGTCATGTTGTTCAATTAATTTCCTTATCTAAAAGATTTAGAGGGTTCAAATTTCAATATGGTTCCAATATCATAGGCAAGTGACTTCTGTGCTGAAATTCTCTCTTTCTTCATCATATATGGTACGTTTCTTTTAGAAACTCAGTTCCTTATCTTCAGATCAGTGCTCACCGGTTTTTTCAGTGGAATGAGCCCTGAGTCCTGAGTAACTTACTGTTACTAAAATATTACATCTAAGAATGATAATATGCTTCTCAAATTAGGATAGGAATTTGAGATACTTTGCAATATTTTCATAACTTACCCTAATGCTTGAGGGACCATTTGAAGTGAAATCTAATGTTGAATATCGCACTTAGGCATGTTACTTTTGGAACAAGTGTTGCTGATTTCTAGGGTGAAGAAAATAGAAACTTCATAATGTATGGAAATAAAATGCGTGTGTTTTATCAGACTGATAAAATGACATCCTTTTTGCCACCATTTGTAGTTTGGTAAAATGGATCTGTTCTTTTTCAGGGAAGAAAAAATCCTGATACATTTAGGTTGAGCTGTTCTTACTTGAATCTGGAAAACCTTGTTGAGATTTTTTTTGATAGACAATTTTTGCTCGTGCTTTTAATGTGTCAGAAACTGTCTTTATCTAGATTAGTGTAACACCTCCTTACTTAAGAATAGAAATTGTATCTTAACTTCTGAATGTGAATTTTCTTTCTGTGTATGTCTATACTTCAGGCTACTTAATAAGGTTTTCAGTGAAAAACCCTTGTTTTGAGTGATCCTTTCTCCTGAGAACCTACGTGGCTTTACTTCTGCTTTAGACTGATTTTTTTTTTTTTTTTTTTTAAACTTTAAAATAGAATAGTCACCTATGGAGAGAATTTAAAAAGGGGTAGACTTTCTTATAGTATCTTACTAATAATAAACTTTGTGGCTGCCTCAGTACATCTGTGAAGAGTTGGTCATGCTCAGTCTGGGTGTTGCTGAGTTGGTTGTTATTATTCTATACATAATGCATGACATATTTAGTGTAAATTAACAGAAGTTCATAAAGGAAGAATAACTTTGTCCAAAATAAGATGCTGTTCTTTAGTGGCACAGAGATTATGAGTAGTAATTTATAACTCCCTGGTTTGTGATAGTCTGTCTCTCCCGTGCCGTAGACTCGATATGTGAACTGAGCTGTGGGCTTTTACTAGTCTGTACCGCAGCCTTTGCTTTGCTAAAGGCAAAATATCAAAGCTTACTGAGGAATATTTACAGAGATGCAGGTAGGCCTGTAAATAAAACGCTGAAGCACCTGTGCACAGCCATGAATGAAAACTACAGCCTGTGGGTTTTTTACTCTGTGAGAATCTGTCCTGATTTGAATTAGTTAACAGGCTTATAAAAATTTTCACGCTAGTGCATCCTCAGCCAGGCTTTTTTAAAGCTAGCTGCTGAAATCCCTGCAAAAGGCCTCTCTGCCTTTAGTAGCCTTTCTTATCCCATTCGGCCTGAGATTCACATGAGGAGACAATCTGTTTATCCGGTGTGGGAAGGAAAAGAGCAGCGGGCACGGAGCCACCACTCACCCCGGCTTCTTCCCCAAGTTACAAGCACGTCACGACTTTCTCCTCGCACACGGTGCTGTGGAGCATTGTGCCGATGCGCTAAGGGCAGGCAAGTGTTGGCTTTCTGGATTTTATTTGAAGGAGGTGACTGAAAGTTTGAATGAGAAGAGGGCTGGAAATGAAACCGTGTCTAATGTCACTGAGTCAAGTCTCATCTGCAGCCATGACTCCAAGAAAAATTAAGTATGATGGGGGTTTCTAGCTTTTTTTTTTTATATTGGTTTTTTTAACTGTTAGAACCTGCTCGCTTAGTAGCAAATTGTAGAAACCTTGCTTCCTGCCCCGTCTTCTCTTGTAACTAACAGTTATTGCAAAGCATTGGCAAAGTAACCTTTTTTTCCTGATACCGTTTGCATTCGCACCGTCTGCTGAGAGTTTGAAAGTCCTGGATTGAAAATTTATGTTCACATTGTTCTATGAAACAAATTTGCCTTTTCCTTTGAAAAATTACATTTTAAGAATCAGCAAAGCTGATTTATGTCATATTTCTACATGTAGGAAGGATTAAGAAATATAAATTTAAATTTTTCTGCCTAAATTTGATGCAAAGGCTTAGTTGTTTTCCTTCATTCAGTGCATGTGGCTACTGAAGCGATGTGGAAGTTTACAAGACAGCAAGCAGTGTTTCATTGTGGGTAATACAGTAGATGAGAACTCAAAAAAGCTGATCCTGTTTTAGGACTTTGTTACAGACGCCCAGTATAATTGGGGATGAGAATGTTAAAAAAAGTGCATAATACAATTGCTTCTCTTCATGTGTACTTATGTTTATGTTGTAAAATACATATTGCTGGTTGTCTTTCCATGGACCGCTACAAATGATCATGAAATACCTCGTATGTGCTTGCTTCTCAACAATGTGGACTTTACAGTATTGTGATATACCTTGCTGTAATGTATTCTTGTTAGTGCATTGTATTCTACATATTAAATTGATACCTATATAATAGTGTACTTAGTAGTCTTTACTATATATAGAATTTCAGTCATTTTAGCTTGAATCAGTCGGAGCAGTTGTCAGATACCCAATCTACAAGAAACTAGTTTAAAGGAATACTGTCAATCTTTCAAGCTGTAAATAGCTTCAGCTTTTAATGTTCCTGGTGATTTTTAGGATTATCTAGCACTTTCATTCTAATACAAGTTCACCTAATAAAACAAAAAGCAAATCATAGAATGAATTTTTAATTTTTTTAATGTGAATACTAACAAAAAAATTGCTTGTAAGAAGAAAGAATCACATCTGAGCTAATTTGCTAAGTCTAGGAAATTTATTTGATAGGGCAGCAAACGAGGAGATGTGGACACACTGAAAGCTTGAGTTTATACAAAGGTATAAAGGATATGGAGGGGTCATGGGGGGAAAAACAGGTTTTTAAACATCCTTGACCTTGGAAGTGTAAAGCAAGCCTATTTACAAAGGAAAAAAGGCACAGAAAAACTGCTGTGGATCATAGTCGGGTACACTTGGCTGTCAAAAATGTTTGGGGAAGCAGGATGTTTGAGGGTTTTGACTTTAAAGACTCCTATGAGTTATGGCAGCTGAACCTATTTAAATAGATTTAATTTTTGAACTGGATGCTAACTTAGTTTTCCCCCAGATAGAGGAAAAATGTGAAGAGCAAGGAGAAAGGAAGCTGAGGAGGTCCTTCTATGGGCATCTGCAAAATGGAAGCAGAAAGGTCACCTCACTTAGAACAAATAGATATTGAACTGGACTCATTCTGTTCTTGGTTAGGAAACAAATTAATTTACGTAATGTAAGTAGAGAAATGGAAATTCAAAACGTAATTGTATACACACCTACATTTACAGTGTATAGCCAACGGGAAATAGCATGGTCTGCAGAATGTTTAATCACACGTTTAATCACACAATGCCTGTGTGTTTGCTAAAACAAATTTGTCTCTAGTGATAATGCATTCAATTTAAAATAATTTCTTTAATATTTCTAGTGTTTATATTTAAAATAAAATCCACTGGATTGATCATTCCATTAATAAAAGAAAGGAGCTAGTTCTTAACATTGTCAAGTGCAAGCATCCTTTCATCAGGAAGGATATTTGTTTAGTTGTTTTTGTTAATTTACAAAATTCAGTGTGTAATTTCAAAAGCAACTGGTTTTATTATTCCATGATGGTGATAATGTACTCATGATTTGGAATGAGGTTGATGTGTCCATCATCATAGGAAGTATTGCAACATACTAGATAGATATACATAGTCTGTATATGTAGTATCTGAACACATGCAGTAATGCTAATTCCTGAAGTGTGTGACTATGTCGTATATCCAGGTGTGTTTTGAAGTGAGACGCTACAAAAATTGTGGGGTGACTTTATCTGAAATATAAAATTCCTGAGATGATTTGGGCAGTTCCCGTTAACCATTTTTTGTATAGAAGTTGGGTGTTTCTTTCTGGGAGCACCCACTGGTAATGTCATAAAGACAACACATAATTCCTATCCCTATGTTCAGGTTTTGTGGCAAAATACAACCTTTTTAGCCACATAGTCCCTTACAACACAGATGAAGGAAGGAAGCCATTACTGTTTAAAGTTATGTATTATGTTATGTATTATTTTTAATATATGAGTAATGCTATAATTTTATTTTGTGTAGCACCCGAAGCAAAACAAAATTGTTAGTTCATCATCCTTTTAGTAATGTCTACTGGCAAGCTAATGCAAAATTAATGACATGCAGTGTGTTATTTACTCAACTTGCAGCTTCTGTCAAAGTATGTCTATTTTTATACATTACATCATCCCTGCTGCAGAACTCATATATCCATTGGGATTTACTATTCCATTCCCTTTGGAAGGGCTCACATTGATGTCACAACTGGATTTGTAATTGTGATTAGAATTGGAAATTCAAAGAGAAACATTGAAACTATGCAGTATTTTCTGCAACTGAAGTGTCAGTAATATTAGTGTGTTGTTGTTGTTGTTGTTGTTGTTTTTTGGATTTTTTGTTTGTTTGTTTTTGCTTTTTGTTTTTTTGTTTGTTTGCTTTCCCCAGATATATTACTGACACTAGGTCTGTTTACAGCTTGTAGAGTTGCCAGTACTTTATGACCACACATATGTGAAACTTTGGTTAATACTAGCATAGATTTTCCAGAGTAGCATGAGTTTTTTGCTGTTGTTGATTTGTGGTGTGCTCTTTTATATTATATAAAAGATTGCTTTTCTGAGGGGTAGGGTATAAAACTAAATGTGAAGTTTGTCATCAGAGCAGAAAGTTGTTCGTGCAGCAGAAAAATGAATTTTTAATAACTTTTTTCTAAACTGATCATTACATAATGTAACTAAATACAACTATTGAATTTCCACCACTTAAACTTGATTAGAGCTGAGGAAGATTAAAAAATTGCACACATTCATGTGTTCTTAAACTTTTTTTTCTAAATAGGATATCCTCATTAGCGTAAGGTTGTTCATTTTAGAAACAACGTTTGCATATAAAGTACATATGGGGAAATGGGATCTGCCTGTGCATTGTATTTGTAGAATACCAATACAGGTCCTTTCAACACTGGCATCTCTATACAGGTGAACATCGTGAGTGATAGTCCTAGTGTGGACATTTGTCCACTAAAGCATGGAAGGAAGCTGTCAGTTCACTTTGTCCCAAGCATCTGAGTCACTGTTATGTGACCTATGCTTGACTTAAAGATAAAATGATTAGTATTTGATGTCAGTCTTTCCACAAAAGATTCTGTTTCTGAGTACTTCTGTAGTGCTTTTGTATTTGGTTTGAATCATTTAAAATAATCATTTTGCTGAGTGAATTTCAAAGCTCTAAAATATTAATAAAAGTAGTACTTTAAATATCATGAGCAACTAAGGAAGTATGTATAAATTGAAACATGGGAAAGACGGAATGCTCCAAGTTTCAAGAAGGCCAACAGCATCCCGGCTGGTATCAGATGTAGCATGGCCAGCAGGAGTAGGGAAGCAATTGTCCCCCTGTACTGAGCACTGGTGAGGCCTTACCTCAAATACTGTGGTGAGTTTTGGGCCCCTCAGTACAAGACAGACATTGAGGTGCTGGAGTGTGTCCAGAGAAGGGCAACGAAGCTGGTGAAGGGTCTAAAGCACAGGTCTTAGGAGGGCTGGCTGAGGGAGCTGTAGTTGTTTAGCCTGGAGAAAAGGAGGCTGAGGGGGCACTTTATCGCTTTCTGCAGCTTCCTGAAAGGAGGTTGCAGCTAGGTGGGTGTTGGTCTGTTCTCCCAAGGAACAAGTGACAAGCCAAGAGGAAATGGCCTCAAGTTGCACCAGGGGAGAGGTTTCTACTGGGTATTACAAAAAATTTCTTTACCGCAAGGGTTGTCAAGCCCTGGAACAGGCTGCCCAGGGAGGTGGTTGAGTCACCATCCCTGGAGATATTTAAGAGATGCATAAATGTGGTGCTCAGGGACACGGGACAAGTGGTTGACTTGTGCTAGGTTAACGGTTGGACTTGATGATCCTTGATGTTCTTAGATGTGAGGCTGAGCATTCCTGAGTACTTTTTTAATTCCTGGTATTTACACATCACTGATGGAAAGAGTTTGAGTTTGTAGTGTGTGGGGGTTTTTTTGTTTGGTTGGTTGGGGTTTTTTTGTTTGGTTGGTTTTTTTGTTTGTTTGTATAATGAAAAAGCTTTTGTTGTTTTATGTAAGTTCTAGTCAAAATGTTAGTATACTGTTGTATCAGTAATGGGTGTTGGGAGCTGGGCTGTTGCTTTGAGTGGTTAGCCTTCATTATCTTTGACTTTTCAGATAGTAAAGTTTTGACATGCATCTGGAACAGCTGGCAGGTGTTATGTTTATTGTTGATGTGGCTGGCAGATTGTGCTCTCACTGTGCTTTGCATTATTTGTGTGTGTGTGTATGCATGTGCTAAAATGTAAAATATTTTACTTTTTCTTCCTTTCACTTTGCTAAATTATACTATCTATATTACTCTTGAATATTTTAATTTGGTGCGTATAAAAGCCTGCAGCTAACTGGTTTTAAAGTCTGCAAATGATCTATGGTGCACAAAAGATCAACTTAAAAAGATCATCTAACAGATTTTCTGATAGTAATCTTGGAACATGAAACAGTGTAGAATCAAATTCTTAGGGACACTTAATGTGGTAGGTGCACTTCTACCTAATTTTATTTAGCACTTCTATATCTAGGTAGCTGATCTTGTAATTGCACAGGGAAAATGTAGTGTTAAATATGCAAAATAGGACATCTATCAGTTGAGGGTAGTTGGATGCCTGATTGATCTGATTGGAGAAGAGGAGAGGGAAAGGACATTTCTTAGAATTTTATATTAAGGTCTGTTTATTTGAAGGATATAATGTTGTGTTTTGACTTTTTTTCCTATCTAAAACCAATTTAGCTCATTTTGCTTGATAATTATTTTTGAAAGTAAGGGACAACTAAAGTTGCATGGGGTTTCTTAGTGATAAAAGCAAAAGGTCTGGATAAATGATTTCTGTACAGTTGCTAGAGCCAGGGCACAAAGATCTCAAGATATGTTAGTGCGTGGTGTGTTACACAAGGGAGGATATGCGGGGGCCTGAGGAGAAAGTTCTTCAAAAAGAAAATGATCTTACACTGGTAAACTGGTTTTAGTGTTGATTTTAATTGGAAACCCCTTGAGTAGGTTCTTTGGAGAGTCTCCTTCAATAAAACTGTGGCTGGACAAAAACAAAAGTTATTTCCTTCCAACAGACAATTGAAGTGAATGAAAATCCTCTGTAGCAGCAACCGGCCCTTTCAAAGTTAAACTTCCTCAAAACACCAAAGATAAGTAGTTAGTTACCCCAGGAGATGTCCAAATAAACATTCAAGAAGATGAACAGAAAGGACTCAANCCCACGGCAGGGGGGTTGGAACTAGTGGTCTTTGAGGTCTTTTCCAACCCAACCCATTCTATGATTTGGTAGTAAAAATGACACACAATTTCCACCGTTATTTGGGGAATCTGGAAACCTAACGGCAGACTGGGGTTTTTCTGCCGGTCCTGTCTATGTCTACACCTTGAACATAGTAATGAGAGTTTCAGATTCTCCCTTAAAACTTCTAAGTAAGTTCAAGGAAAACTCTTAGAAAGCATATTGTATTCACTTAAAACAAAAATATTCCCCCTCCACTACTGCCAAAATCTGCCAATGCATAAACAAACAACAAAACCCAACAAAACCAGCTAGCATTTAGAGAAGACTGGAAAAATCTGGGGTTTGTTTGGTTTTAATCCATTAATATTTTATACTTAAACATTGAATAATTGTTCCCCTGCCTTGGGTGGTCTCAGATACATTCGGTTCTGTGCCAGACAATCATCCTTGCAATTCAAACATGTCAGCATATTTCAAGTAACAGGATTCAATGAGGCTGGTAAAGAGCATAACGGTCTAGAATTTGGGCAGTTAATTGACCTCAAAAAAATCCCTGAGTTTTATTTTACCTTTTTAACAGTGCAGCAGTAAGATACACATGAAAGAGGTATGCAGTTATAAAGTTTTCCTGCATTATTATGCAGTGAAGAACATGAAATTTTGCGGGGGCCTCACATAAGTGAAGAACTTGTGTCTCTGGATTCCTGCTGTGAAATTGGTATGGGCATAAAGATACGTGGTGGTTTTTTATGGTGTGGGTGTTTGTGGATTATTTTTATATATATATTATTTATTTATATTTTGTGTGTGTATGTGGATATTTGTTTTGGTTTTCCTCCCAGATAGTAAGGCGATTTGTATCTTAGTAGTGAACCTCATCCCCAGCAGGTATGGATGTCAAGGTACTGTTTAGATCTGGTAAAGAGTCCTTGTTAGCCCTATATGCCCAGTATCATCATTCTTGACCTTAAAAGAGCACTTGTTTTTTTCTTTCATGCTTTTTTTTTTCGCAGTTTAAAAGCAGAAAGCAGATTCTCATGTTCTCTGATTTAATTAACACATTATCTTAAACTCTTGTTCTTACACCAAAGTGAGAAAATTTTATGAACATTGGGAAAAATTTCATCTATCCTGACAGACTGCATTTTTTCCACTCCTGAAGTACTGAAACAGTTAAGGAAATTAAACTAATTTGTGACCATTCTTCGAATTGAAGTAATTAATATCTCAAATTTTAATGTCTAATTCTTAACATTTAACAAGGATATTATATACTTTTAAAGCCATATTATGTACATTAAACTTTAGGCTTGTGTAAGTAATAACCCTTTACTTTATGTAAAAACCACAGGTAAATCAGTTAAACATCATATAAAGTCACTTCACAAACATAAATATTATTTTGATCTTGCAAGTAAAATTTAATAAGACCATTATAAGTGTTGCAGGAACACAAAAGATATATTTTTTTTTTGTTAGAAGCCCTGTTGATTTAAAGCATAAATAAGGAGTCCAGAGAAAAGTTTGTGTGCTCTGTGACTGTGGTGAGCCTTTGCTTAAGTCGGTTTTGTAAATAATCTGGAAATGGGACGTCTTGTCACATTTGGGATGGGTATCCATCAGTTGTAGGTTTTCTTCATGTCTGTTCTAACATAATTGCCGTATGTAAGAGAATTCGATGGCAAGTATTTTAAATGCATACCATAACTTGGTCCCATTTTAAGATGGATGGCATGCAAACAGCAAGTTTGCTGTACTGAAAACAGAGCTGTGCACAGAAGGTGACAAACGAGTCTGCCGTCGAAGGGAAGATTGGCAGTCTACGGCACATCCACCCAGCTGAGGCACCAGCCTGAACGCTCGGGGCTTGTCATTATTTTAAAGATCCGGATTATAGATTCATCTGCAGCAGCAGCTCAACAGAAGGGCATTTGTTCAAATGGTCTGTAACGTTAGTAAATGTGTTATCAAAACAGCACACATCGCTCCATTGTAGCTGTTGTTTTGGTGTTGCCTGTGCTGCGGTGAACGTCGGTATAATGACGGTGATGCCACAGCTTTATGGGGGGAAAAAAATAAAATTGACAAAAACTATTACTTGATTGGTGTGTTTTGGCCAAAGTGGTAGTTTAGTCATAGAAACTCACCTTGGAGAAAATATTTGGTAATTTTCCTGTATTCAACAGAGTTTTAAAGTTCTCAAAATTCTTGAGAAAATGCAAACAGAGCAGGTGTGCCTGAGCAATCCCATCTCAGCCTTATGCTGATAAACTGGAACTCGCTTGCATGGAATTGGGTCAGATGGCCAGAGATTTAAATTACTGGCAATAAATTTGCTTAAATACATTAGAATAAGACTTTCATATTGTATGGGACATTTAAATGTGTTGTAGCGTTTGGAGTGAATTACTGTTCCGGGGTTTTGGTGGTTTCAGTTAGTGTTTTTAAATCTGATGGGAGCATCAGATTGCTATTTAGTGATCTCTCTCATAAGGATAGTGGGAGGGAGAGACCATCAGCAGTAGAAAACTCAGAAGCATGTTCCTGGGAACTAAACAATTAGGTGTCCAGTAGTGCTGAGCTTAAAATNTCTGCTTTATGTACTCCATTCTTGCACTCTTTAGGTGTCTGTATTCCACCTACACGACTCTGTAACGTAGTCCTTTCACTGTGAATATTCTGGAGACACACATAATGGTTATGTTTCTTTGCCTTATTCCTTGGTCTTTTTTCTATTTATTTGCCTTCCCCCCCGCCCCCCACCTTAGTTTTCTAGTTACTGGAGTCATGACGTGGCAGTGGCCTTGCAGTGTTCAGTTATCTTTTGTCTAAGATTTTGAACATGAAGGAGATGGTACTTCATACTGTGTTTAAAGCGCAGGGGAAAATGTGCGGATAACTTCTGGTTTTGAGGTACTTCAGGAAAGGAATGGTTTCTGTGTACGTAATCTGTATAAAATATTAAGTATTGCTGTAAATAGTTGTAAGTTAAGGTGACTGCTTGAAATTGAAGATTTGAGGTAATCTGTTGTTGCAGCATTTGTCATTAACCTAAAAAGGTTTAATACTCCAAGCATTGTTGACGCTGCTTAGGAGAATAATATCCGTGTGTGATTACATTCTAGAATGTAAAATAGCTGAGCGGCATTACAGTCAGATGCTGCTGTGGTCTGTATCAGTTTCTACCTTAAATTCAGAACTTCTGTTTATGAATCCTGAAACCTGTGGGTAGTCCAAGGATGTCCTAACATTTATAGTTACTTTTGAAAGGATTTTTTTAACATTCTCCTTTGTGAATCATAGAGATGCCAGCTTTCTTATAAATACAATATTTTGAAAGCAGCTGGGGATAGCCTGTCATGTCCAATTACTGCACATCAGGTTTATTAACATCTCACTTCAGTCGCCAAAAAGCATTTGCAAAAATGTGTTGCTCTCTTCAATTTTAAGTCTAAGCAAGGAATTTGTATGTTGGTTTTGAAATACACATGAGCACAACGTTGCAGTTAGGTTTTAGATAAAGTATTCATACTTGTTTGTGACAGAAACTGTCCAGGATATATCGTTCTAGTGTCTTACACTGATTTAAATTCCATTTAATTCTTCACTGAAACATTTAATGATTCACTGAACTTCTGCTTTAATTATTTTCTTATAAAATATAATTTATATGTAACTATTTTCTGAACTGATAATGGACAGTGCATATATGCTTACACTGCACCACCATACCTGGAAAGTGGTGGCAGCTGAGGAGGAAGGAATAGGGAAACGGAACCAACCATTTATTTCTTGAAATTGTTTTGACTCACAAATTGCCTGAGAGGGGTGTTTTCTTCACCTAATTACATAAGTATTACTTTTCACATTTTGAATGCAAAGAGGTTTTTTTCTGTTTTGGAAACCACCAAGTTTTCATCAGTTTGTTGCACATGAACATCAATTAAACTTTGTTAAATTGCTTTAAATTTTGCATTGGTGTATGAAGTACTGACTTAATTTTCTAACAGATGAGTAGAGGTGTATAGCAGTGACCAGCATAAGTAGTAAGGGAGTGCTTGATGGCATCATCATCTGGAAGTTTTGACTTCCACTACTGTTCTAATGGTTTTGTTCATGTTTGCACGTTACTCTTCAAGGCTTACGTCACAGAAACCTAGGCTGGATGGTAAGACACACGTTGATAGCTATATTGGTAATGGAGTTCAGAAAGTGGTGCGCTCCCTTCCTGCGCTGGGGAGATACTTCTGTCTTGGCAGAACTTCATTTTTTCCTGACATGAGCTTAAAACCCCACACTCCCATCTGCTCATGGTGTTAACCGCAAGGCCACCGAATCAGGCTCAAGAGGGTTTTCATTGCTTTGTCAACAAGTAATATTTTTTAATTTTGTACTAGAGAGGGTTTGTCTAAGCTTCCTAGAATGAATAACTTCCGCTATTTCTGGTCAGCACTTCATCAGAAAATTGATTGCGCTCAGCATTAGACTGTTTTACAAGGCTTAAGCATAATTCAACATTTTTAAATCATCTGCTAGTTGTACCAGTGTATTACAAAGACTTTTACAAATTCTAAACTAATTTCTGTAATTCAGTCATTTAAAGAATAACTTATCTTTTAGTGTGTACTAGAAGGCCAAGGGCACAAGTGTCATTAAGCTCTCATAAATGTAAATATATTCAATAGAAAATGTGCTGTGTATGACGTGTTGTCCTTAGAATAACTGTGCAAGAAATAGACCAGATATTTCAGGATCTTTTCTTGCTTTACTAGAATTCATTTCCACTCATATTTATAGCCTCATTTACTAGCAGTCATTGGCAGTACCGAAAGAAATCACTATGTAACAAACTAAACTCATTATCAGTGGACATGTTATTTTGGTGGAAGGCAGCTGCGAATCGTGTCACATAGTATTCCGTAGTATTCATTTTTTCCTGTGTGTTTATGCCTGTATAACAACTGTTAAGTCTTTTTTTTTTTCTATTGTTCTTGTTTTTAAAAAAAAAAAAAAGGCTTTGAAGTTACGTTAAGCACAGATGGTCTCTGATTTTAAAGAATGTGTTGTAAACGTTGTTACAGAGAACTATAGTAAAGTTGAAGCCTAAGGGAAGAGTGGCGTGTTCCTGTTTGCCCTGGCGTGATCTCCTCTGTGCCGAGCGGCGTGCGTTCGTGGCACTTCAGATGTACGTCCTATTAGGCTGACAATTAGTTTATTGCTTGAGCGTGCTCCCCGTTGCGTTCCAGCTCCTCTGCAGTATGATATTGCTGGTATCACACCAGAAGTGGCATAGTGTAAATGGGAGTGACTGGGGAAATTCCCGAGTTTAAGATGTAATTGCAGTCGGAGAGGAGAATTATACAAGCCGTATGTATGCCCAGCTCTTCCAGATCTTGCATCCCCTTTTGTTTTTAGTGGAATTTGTGTGTTGGGTGAGCAAGCAGAAGCAGGAAGACTTTAAATGCTGCGTTAAAGGGTCCTGGAGGTTTACCTGCCACAGCCCCTGGCCGTCTGTGGCCCGTGTGGCCGTGGAGCTGCTGACAATCTGAGCGAGCTGGTCAAGTGCGCTGTTTATAAATACTTGATAACAATGTTTACGGCTCTGCAGCAGCACTCTTTTGGGTGGGGGAAAGAAGGGAGGTGATGTCAAACCCTCCGCTTTATCCTCATCTTCATGAAAAGTCGTGTTCAGTTCAGGATTTGCTGAGGTAAACGTGGGTCCTTATTCCCACCCTGACTTCAGTGATATTCTTAGGAGCCAGCAGCGAGCGGATCCCTCCCCTCTGGGGCTGCCTTGATCTTCAGAGGCTGATACCAGATACAGGCAAGAGCTTGCTGTTTTATCTGCATTGTCCATCTCTACCTTAATGAGTGAAATGGTTAAGTATCCGAGGGGGCGAGCCTCGAGGAATGTCTCTTCCATTTGACTTGAATATTTCGGTGGATAAAGGGAGAGGGAGGGAGAGGAGAGAGAAATCCACTTACATCACTCGAACTGCATTGAGTGTGTGCCTGTGTGCAGGTTAAGAGACAGACTACAGTGTCTTTGCTTTCTGCAGGAAGCAGCAATGCCGTTTGTATCCTAAGAGGAATTTTTTATTTAGAAAAGGAAGCATTCTTTCTACCCAGGAAATGGCTTTCCTTGTGCGTTGCTATGCCAACTGCCTGCAGCCATGGTCTTCCAAAGTAAGCACAATAACGTAATTATATTGGCGTATTGCATTCAGACTCATGATTCTCTGGGTTTTTGTGTGTGTGCGTGTGTAACTGTGTTGTATTTTCGTTGCTGACTCTTTGGGCAGTAGACGTGCTTGTCTTGATTGCGAGGAACAGGCATCATAAAATTAAATGTCCATCAATGTCACGCTGCTAAGATTAATTGTGCAAACTTGGTTAGCTGAGTGGAACAGAGATCACTGGTCACTACTCTGTCAGCATCATTAGCAGCTAGGGGAGGAGGTCCCTATTCGCGTGCTCTGCCCTGATTTTGGGGGAGTGGAGGGTAGTGCTGGAGGGGGGAGGGGGGGGGGAGGCTGCGTGTGTGAGTGTGTGTGATTGCAAATGAAACAGGAGTATTAACAATGCTTGGCTGAATGCTGGAGGCTGGTTCCTGCACCCTCACTAATATAATACTGTATTAAGCCTTTTTGAGGGAGTCTCTGTGCAGTCAGCCATTTTAGCTTTTTTCCTCCTTTTTCTTTTCTTCCCATTCCTCAGGCTCAGGGAATGGTTTTGTTCCCTCGGATGAATGCTGGATATGTAGGGTTTCATCAGGCTCTGTGCGTCCTGACATGCTTAGACTTTCAGTGTTACAAAAATGGAGACTAACGCGTCGTTTGGATTGCTGCTCTGCACTACAAGTGCGAGGGGGGTTTTGAGCTTACCAGTAGTGACACTTTTAGCTCCAGCTTGGTTTCCCCCCCTCCTCCTCTTTTTAATTTAATGCCGTGGAGGGTGACTTGCCATCCATAAGAAATTGGTACATGATGTGTAAATTCAGTTCAGCTTATGTTTCTTCATTATGAAACCACTTGCAATCCCAGCTAACCATGGAGTTATGGGCCAGCAGGAGAAACACTCAGTAAGTATTGCAAATTCTGTTTGTTCTATCAATAACCTGTCACGGGCAAACTGCATGGAGGTTGAAACTGCTTGTCGTCCTGCTCGCGGGCTTTCCTGCCTGTGAATTTAATAGTGGGTTTTCAGGGAAAGCTGTATACCTGAGGAGGCATTAGAGTCGGTGGCTGTATTTAAGATTGTTTTTTAGCTTAGAAAAGGCAACTCTGTAGGTTCTTCTTGAATGTTACAAATGTACTGAGAAAATGCTGACATACTTTGGGCAAGAAGCTATGAGCGTTCAGCTACAATTGTTATGCATTTATTAAAACTTTAAAGAAATACTCAAGCTGTGTAACAAGCGATATAATTGTAGGTAGTGCTAAGAATAGATTTATTCTGTCTAGTGTATGGTACTAGTGTGCTGTTGCCTTGTAGCATGGCGTTTAACATCTGTGATACACTTATGCTGAAAATGCAGAAACTGTTAGTAAAACATGGAATGAACAAAAGGCGTAAGTACTGATGCTTTCTAATTGATCCCATGAGTCAGCTACACCTTTGTCATGCTTTAATCCCATAGGCTGTCTGTGTTTATTGTTTGGGAAAAATGCATTCATAAGCAGAAGAGCAAACATTATTTAACAAGGCCTCAGGTGTCAGGAATTAGAAATTTAGGTTTTACATGATAAAAAGATTCTAGAAATGTAGATTCTTATTGCTCGGTAAACACGTTTAAATCTTCATGCTAGATTTTATATGGCTCAATGTAATTTTCAATCTGACAATTAGTTTCTTGAAAAGATATTTTTATATATATGTTTTGTGCATACTCTCTGTGTTAGAACGTGCATGGAATATGTACAGTGTGTTCAGCATATACAGCTAAGGATCGTAAATATTGGGAAGATGTGATGGCAGGAACTTTCTAACGGAGGAACATTGCCTTCAAGAATTCAGTTTTGATTGAGTAGAAATACGGAAACTAATCTAGAAACATTTCAGAATGTATCTGGTGGATTTTTCTTATGCATGTAGCAGACATATCACAGTTTCTTGTTGTAGACTGTTTTGTTCTTTTCCCTTCTTCTTAATTACATTCTAAGAATAAAGGAGTTCATGTTACCAAATCATTTGGTGTTCATGAAATATGTAGAACTTAATCTAAAAAAACCCAACAACTCCTTTCTTTCTGAAACTCAAGTACTGAAGAAGCTGAAATAGAATAGGATACCTTGACTTTGCAAATAGGAATAAAATGAGAAAGCTGCATATGTATTGGTTTTTCTACTGCCTTTTCTACTCTGCAAAGGATGTTGATGAAAAGTTCTAGGTTGATTCTGGCAACACGGCACCTAAGCACATATATATTTATATAGCATATATTTATGTAATATAAAAAAAAAATTGCTTATAGGTAAAGGAAAAAAATTAACCTGGCATTTTAGAGACTCTGCAGTATAAGCTCTGTCATATTTCAGTTGTATTACTTTGAGTTAAATAAATCACAGAGATAAATTTCCTCTCTAGACCAAAATGTAGGAATAATAAAAGGGAGAAGGTAAAGGTATGACTTTACAAGAAAATTAGTTTACCTTAAGAAATGTCCATATATGTGTAAGAGAAAGAAATCGTACTTTGACATAGGGCTGGCATGCAATTGCAGATTTTGCATGAACAAAAGTGATAGTTCGGAGTTTATATATATAAAGTTTAAAATGAAACTGTTAGAACACAGTGTAGCTCAAGAAAAAAAACAACACTTTGGCAATGAAACTTTTCCATTGTTGTTCTCCAGGTAGAGGTTATTTTGCTTGGCAAATGGGACCGAAAGATGTGAATCCTTGGTAGAGAGGCAAGGGAAGCTTGGAGTTTCAAGGTATACAGGCTTTGTCTTGCTTTGCCTAAAGGGAAGACTTATTGAATTAATCCTTTTTGGTGATGAGTTATTTTCATGCTAGTATGTTTCCAGAATCCTAAATGTTTTATTGATATCTGACTTGATCTTCTGTCAAGGAGAGAGCCTACATTTCTCCTGTGACATCCCCATCTAGAGTGTCACAGCTTCATTTGCTGGGACAGTCTAGAATTGAATGCAAAAAACTCCTGGGCAAGGTTTCACAAAATTCTGTGAATTAATTTTACTTAATGCTGTTAACTCTTAATTTCACACTAGTTTAGTTGAGGAATGAGGGATATGGGTTAAATCTACCCTTCTGTGAAAATGCTGTGCAAACTGACCACTACATTCATCATTGTGAAAATGGAGCGAGGAAAAGTGAAAAATTGTGTTGCATTTCCTAGATTATTTAATAGAAGAAATAAAATCAGTAGCATCAATCAAGTGTATTGGTCCTACATGTCTCATATTTCATAAATTGGAAGAGTCTGAATCAGTGCTGTGGATGCCTCTCTGAAGGTGTTGATCCTTGATACACAACTGAAGGTGATGTTCCTTGATACACAACTGTTGTCATCTACTGAACAAGGAGTAAAAGTTTGCTCTGAGTGAAAGAAGGCAGAGAAATGAAAGCTGGATTGTTGAAGAATTTGTTCTGCTTAGTTCTTGTCTTTAAAGTACTTAACCAGATTTCATGTAGTTCAGTAGGTTTGTTCTATTTGGCTGTATCCTTGCTGGTCTTAAGAGTCCTTTCAACTAGCTTTTGTAGTGCTCATTATGATTTTCCTAATCTTAAATATTAGGAGGATGAGTGATGTTTCCAAAAATGGTCATTTTGTGGATGTTGAAACAACTGTCTCTTGAAAAGTTTCACACATTGCATCGTATACATGCTTTGTTATATGGAAAAATCACACAAAGGTCTAGCATATGCAGGTTCCCACAGTAGACTCGGGCCTTTTAGAATGCTATCTTTCTATCTCATTTCTCCTTTTCCCTTCTGTGTGGTGTCTGTAGGAACCTATTTGAGGTTATTTAAAAAAAATAATGAAAACATTGACAAGTCTAATGGCCTTTAAAAATGTGACATGAGATGCATAGTTCTTTCATGACTGTGTAGTGATTAACAGCTCATGAATTGCAAGGTACATTGGAGTGACTTATGCACAACCTGTAAGAAAGGATAAGTTAGATTTTTACTTTGGGTATTATTGAAATAAAGTCTGCTAATAAAGCACATGTTTCACTGCTAACCCAGTGACCCTCCTTTAGGGATCATGTAGCTACTACAATCTTTTGATGTGCTTGACCTGTCTTTAATTACTGAAAAATATTGAAAGCAATGAGTCAAATATTTGGCTTGTTCTTACCATATTTTTGTTCACAAAGATTTGTGGTCCTGTGTGAGAGGCCCCCTCACTCTCAGGTATGAGAAGGAAATGAGCGGTATTTTGAGGAAGAGTCTGGAGTGGTTGGTAATTGGTCAAATATGGTTATTTTAGTTTGGTGTATAGTAAGGGTGTTGCTTGGCATGCTTTCTTATGAAATCTAGAACTACACAGAATAAGCATAATTTTGTGGAAGAGACCATCAGTACTGTTTTATAACTCAGACAATAAACGTCACCCGGGATAGTTTGTCCTTTGAGTGAGCATCACGCAGCACTAATAATGTATGTGAAAGAGCTACGATGAAGTGATCAGGTGGGTACGCTTAGTAAGGTGAACAATCTGAGGTGGCATCATACCTGGCTATTTTTTATATATATATATATGTATCGGGGAGGGGAAGATATGTATGAAAAAGAACTCCAACTAGGTAGTAAACTATTAGCAACTGTAGCTGCTGATGGTTGTGATTTTGTTCATCTTAATGAATTACATTGCACATGATACAGATTCTTTTCTGTCATTGTTAGACACATTTATTGCTTGTTGAAACCAGATTTCTGGTTTGCCCCCTTCTTATTATTTCTTTCCTTCTAATTTGTATATTTTGAAAAAAAAAAGTCCTCTCTGAAGACCAGTAAAGGAGTTGTGGATTTTTCATGTGATTAGGAATAGTATTTTTCTTCTTCATAGNATATATATATATATATGTATCGGGGAGGGGAAGATATGTATGAAAAAGAACTCCAACTAGGTAGTAAACTATTAGCAACTGTAGCTGCTGATGGTTGTGATTTTGTTCATCTTAATGAATTACATTGCACATGATACAGATTCTTTTCTGTCATTGTTAGACACATTTATTGCTTGTTGAAACCAGATTTCTGGTTTGCCCCCTTCTTATTATTTCTTTCCTTCTAATTTGTATATTTTGAAAAAAAAAAGTCCTCTCTGAAGACCAGTAAAGGAGTTGTGGATTTTTCATGTGATTAGGAATAGTATTTTTCTTCTTCATAGATGCATTACAATACAGTCTTTAATTACATGACCATGTATCTTCCACAAGATTCATCTCGAGACGGATAGCTCTGGTTTAATGAGCAGCTGTTTGATATTTTGCACTAGCTTCATTGCTCAAATGGCCAGGTTGTGTTTGTGGTGTACTATTCAAGTCCTGCTCAGAACACGAAACTGTTAACATTTTTTTTTTTTATTCTGTGGCTTTTTTTAGGTGTTTGTAACTACAGCGTTCATGTGATTCATTAAAGTAGTGCGGGAGGACAGGCTATCTTCATTTTTTAGGTAGCTCTGCTAAAGCAAATCTTTGGCAAAAAGTAAAGATAGAATTTTGAGAACTTAAGATGCTTATTTCTCAGCATAGCTAGGCCTAAGTAAGTGTTCTGAGCATGGATTTTGTTATTTGAATTTTCTGTGTATTGGCCCAGTTCAGACACCTATGGCCTAATGATTGCCTGAAAGGTTGATTTCAAGTGACTTGCCTGGCATCCTACCAGAGATCTGTGGTAGAGTCTGGCTAAATTCCTGTTCTCCAGGACAACATTTAACTGCAGATTTTCTCAAAAGCTCATTAATAGAAAAATTTGGGTCATTTCATAGGAATGACAGCAAATGCATTAGTGACCTGTAGAGATGGCAGTGAAAACATCCTTGGCACATAGGAAATATCCTGCCACCTTTCTGTTACTATTTCAAGGCCTGGGGATTGCACAACAAATTTAAAAGAAAAAAAAGAAGAAAAAACCCAAAACAAACACACACCAAAAAAGCCACCATCTATATGTATATTTTGTGTGTGTGTGCACACAAAACTGCTTTCCCTACCTTCTTAAGAAGTAGCTGAAATTTTTCCAGATCAGCATGGATAGTTGTCATAGAAGATGTCACAGCAGGGCATTTGTTTAGCAAGTTTATGAAGTAGGAAAAGATCAGGCCTCACAATGAGAATTGGGAAACTTAACATAATCAGTATTACCAGTTCTGGCTTATGTTCCAAAGCGGCCAAATCTAGTGGTGGTCTTAGAGTGCTTGCAAGGTGATATTTATGATGGTGTACCCTGAAATGTGCCATTATAATACAGATGTGAACCTGAAAAGGAAAGTCAGCTTCTTCCAAAATGCTATTTTGAGACCAACAGACTAATACCATTTATCATTACTAAGTTGGAGGCACTCCTGCCTGATTTTTCAGGCATGCTGAAAATCCAGCAAAAATTGAGAGCTGCCGATACCCAACAATTAAAAAAACCACCAAAGCCAAACAACCAAAACCCCCAAAAACCCAACCCAAAAAATACCAACAAAACAAGAAACTCACCAAACAAAAGGCCAGAGCTCAAAAGAAACAAAAAAACCCTAAAGCCCTTAAGGTACTGTAGATTTGTTCCTGATTCTATAAGTTAATGAAGACAGAGGAATAATAGAAGCTCGGTAAATGGATATGGATAATGGAATATGTTGTGCTAAGTAGCATAGGTTAAAAATACCAGGGAATTTTGAATATGCGCATAGAGTAGCATGAAGTTCATTGTAGCTAGAAGCAAGCATAGTCAGCTAAGGAAATCCTGTGTCTCCCTACCTCAAGCTAATTCTTCCGTCTGCAAAATATTTGCATGCCCTTGCAGAATATTGGCTCGAGAGAGTTTTAAACAGTGGTACTTATGCTTGTACTTAAACAATTTCCAAGTGCATAAACCTAACAGTGCAGCAAATGGACCTGTAAAAATATGCCTGTGAGATGAAGTAAGTTAGATTTTTTTTAAATTTCAATTTTAATTATGTAAGGCAGGGAATCTCAGACAGTGATATACAAAGAAATATGTAGCTTATGAGAGGATTAGAAACTGCTGCAGTTGTGTTGCTTGTTTTTGCAGTTGTGACTGCCACTAACTGCTACTCCACTATGCAACAACACGAGGAAGTGTCTCATGTTCTGTATCTGCTGCTGAGATGACCTGAAACTCATCTACAAAATACGTCTGTACTTGATAGCTTTACAGGTCGTCTGCAAAATCAGTGAAATGTCAAAAGATAACGACACGTGATTTAACAATATGAGCATTAGGAACCATGTTTTCTAATTTGTAAACTAGAATTGGATAAACATTTAAACTGTGTTCAAACCATCAGCTCCCTGGGATGATGAATGATGTTAATACTGGAAACTCTGAAGAATAAATTTTTTTTAAAGTCTAGTTAAAGTTTGATTTTCTTCAATGGTCTTAGATGGTTTTTATTCCTTTGTGTATTCTAGTCTTTAAATTACTGCAAATTAGTCATAAACAGCATCCTTGATGTTTGAAAAGCTGAACTAATTTTACTAACCCCTTCATAAATAACAGTGGTGTGATTTTTGTCTGACTGAAATAAATACAAGATTTTCAGGATCTCAGGATTACTTTATTAAAGTCCGATTCAAATTTTTTATATCCTAGTTGCAACAGCACATATATGACTAGATGATTATTTTCACATACTATTATTGATGGTTTCTTCTTAGCATTCTCTAAATTTAAAAATTAATGGAAATAGAAGAAGAAAATCTTGATAGCAGGGTATTTTATGCAGGTAAATGTAATACTGAAGCAGTGTTTCTGGTGTTCTGTGTTGCCAATGGATGACAAGTACTACTGACTGTGAAGACCCTACATGAGAAGTATAGTTAACGTTAAGAATTTGAGAAAAGTGAGAGATTAATGTCTCAAGATTTACCCTTGACCAAAGAACCTTGTAGCTGCCACACTTCATTTTCAATATTGTATTTAAGTCTGGTAGCTGTAGTGCAAGAGAAGCATGGGATGACCCCTGCAGGTCTGCAAGCTTTTTAGGGTTCTAACCTCTGTGTGCTTGACCCATCCATCTCTTACTGAAACGTAACTGGCACTCATACGGTATCCCAGTACGGGATGGTTGGTCCTTCTTCCAGGTCTGTGGACTTGCCAGTAGTCTTTTTTGCTGTTCATTTTGAGATGGTGATGATTCAGCTGTGAACCCCAGGAAGAGCGAACTGTAGTGAAGGAGTCTCCACTCGGTGGGTGACTTGGGAAAGCTGATCCTGTGCCCAGGAGCTGCAACTTACAGGGATGTTTGTAATTTCTTCCTAAACTCTGTGTGTGTGTGTGGATACTAGAAGGGCAGATGAAGGACAACAGATTGCAGTGCTTTTATGTGGGTGATGTTGAAGGTAAATAGCCTTATGTTAACATAGCACCTGACCCAAATAGTGCTGCTACTTAGTCCCTCATACATCTGAGATATCAGGGTGGAGATGAGCTATTGCCTAATTTTATTTTTTTTATGCTTTGGTTTTTTTGCTTGGAAAAGATGCAGGATCACAACCAATTGCATTTAGTGAAATGACTGGAAGATAGGGTGAAATTTTATGTAGGTGATGTTTGTAATTTGCACTTGTGATGCTGGACTTGCTAATTAGACTAGTGCAGTATGGTAATATGCAGGAATGTGGATCCAGCCTTTGGCCAAAAGGTTTCATCTGTCTTTTGGGGTTGCTCTCACTGCAAATGTCAAGCTTGCTACCGTGAAGCAACTTTACAGTATCTAGCTAAGCTGGCATTCTCTACTTAGCCTAAACCTTAAGCTGGTCAAAAAGCTAAAAATAAGGGCATCAGTCTTTTTGTGATCCATGGTCTCCGTTGCAAATGTTGGAGCACAAATCCCAGTATGTCTACCTGTTGATGACTTATTTCAACTGCCCCTGGGTTGGTTGGTGACCAAGTGAAAACATCGCTGATGCTTGGTACCAGTAATGCTCCTCTTGGTACCTGCAGTTACCTGATCCTTAGAGGTATATGGACAACCAGGGAGGAACCACATTGTAAACCCAGACAATAACCCAGTGGTCAAATTCCTCAACCTGTGATTTCTTTCACTCAGTCTATAAATATTGCCTCATTTTATCTGACTGCAGCCTGTCAGCTTGCTTGCTTATAAGCACGAGCGCTGTGCGCTGGGTCATTTGGACACACTGACTCAGTAGGATTTATTAGTTTATAGCTTGACTCCAAACTGTGACTTTGCAAGTAAGAAAAATGGATTAAAGCTTTTTTTTTTTTTTTTCCCTTCCTCTGAATAATGATTTCATAAAAATGACATCGTGCTATTTTGTAGGTCTGCTCCCTTTGTGTATTTAGTCATGTTGGCTTGCTTTATATGCTTTATAGTTAAAAATAGGCTTTTACTGTTCTGTGCTGCTGTTATTCCTGCAGAGCCAGGAGAATGAGAGCTGGGTTGTGCTGTTAGGACTTCATCCATGGCATTGTTTCCTAAATGCCTATCTGCTGCTGTGTGCCTGCCAACCTACCGAATGCTGTAGGAGTTACGTGAGTGTCAGGAAGGTCTAACGTGGGATGATTTGAAAGGGCATGGTAATGCCTGAAAAAGAGAATATGGCTGCAGAACTGGACCATAAATTTAATCTTGGTAGTGGGATCGATGGCCTGAAAATGGGATGATGAAGGACATTGTACTCAAAAACTGGGTGCATTTGGTTGAAAGAAATAATGTCTAGATTTTGGGAAATCTAAATTGAATTGTGGGAATTATTTCTTAGTTGACTATATTCTAGGTTTGCTGAACCATCAGCCCTGTTCTTATTTTAACCCAACTACAATTCTGTGCCCTTGATTTGGTTTTTTTTTCCTTCTTATATGTAAGCAGCGAAAGGCACTTCAAAACTTGCATTGTACAGTCTCCGCCTCTGTTGCTTCACTGATCAGTGTACAGCTTGACCTCCAAATCTTAATGTATTCCTGATAATGAGCTAGGAAAAAAAAAAAATCAAACTCTTCCAAATACTTGGCAGGCAGCAGCTCTTTACTCGTCTAGATTGCTCAGGAAAGAGCCAGATGTCAGACTTGGATGTGTCTCCCTGGTGTGCTTGCCTCTTCAGTTTTGACCCACATCACCAGTGGATTTTTAGCTAGGTTTTTTTGGCCTTTGAATAAGATGAAGACTATAGGGGGCTTTTGTTTGAAATAGCTATAAATAATGTAGAAGGATCTTTTTTCTGTTGTCCTCACTTTTAAGGAACCACCAGGAAAAGGAAGATGCATGAATTTATAGATTTCTGTAAAGTGTCCTACTTAAATAATTAACTCCACATCTGGAAATGGTGGTCCACTGAATTTTTTAAGGCAACAGAGAAGACTCGTACTAATTCTTTTAAAAGTGAAGCTGTTCACAGCTGTAAGAGCAGAATAAAAAGCAAACTAAAATGAAAACAGTGTTAGTTTCTGTGAATACCTGTAGAAGCCTGTGTGCTAGGTGTACCTCTCCTTGCCTGTTGGTAAATGACTTCTGCAAACATTTCTTGGTGTCTGACTCCAGGAGTTTCTGTCCTATTCAGTCTTGCTCGTTGCCAAAACAGGAGGTTGTTTTAGTTGCTGATTCTTTTATTTTTTTATTTAGTTTTGTGAGAAGATGAGAGATTTCTTGCACTTCAGAGCAAAGGATTTCAGATATTTCTGGTTAGCAGAGAGTTTCCAAGGTCCCCAAATACAGCTGCTATTCCTAAATAAATGAATACTAAAGTGTAGCTTCCCAAACAGTGGTGTGCATGTCAGCAGTACTATACAGAAAATCTAGTTATCTACCTCTTTCCTGTTGAAGGAAGAGGTTGTTTAGACAGTTAAATGTCATTCCTACACCTGCCACTTCCATTAGTATTGTACATTACTATTCTTTCTTCCCTGGTACCCCGGGAAAACTAAATTTAGGAATTCCTGAGTTAGAGTAATACATTTTTTTTCTTTTTTTTTTTTCCTCAAGTGGAGGTACAATGTTCCAGCTGGTATTTTATTCAGTTAAGCATACAGAGGTAACATATTTAAATGTAGTAAATGACTAAAACGTCTACCACTTTTCTGAAAGAAAGTAACCTTCTTAATCTCTTGCACCATGGGATGTTATAGCAAAACCCATTCTAGTGCTGTCATAAATCAGCAATTAAGATTTAATTCTCAATTTTTCTGGTTATTGCAAGGTGACCTAATGCCATGGGTGATGTATATGCACACACACTGGGTATCTATAGCTTATCTTCTGGTAGGTGGGAGAAAAACCTGTGAACTTCACTAATTGTTTTTGCAGTTATTGGTCCTGGTATTTCCAGCTGATTTCTGTGCTGCTTATGTTTTCTGCAGCTTGGTATTCTCTGATTTAAAATCCCTTCCTAAATAGGCACCACTGAAATGTTGTCATGGTGTCAACAGAATATATAAGTTGCTACATGAATTGTGGTTTTTAGTATGCTGTTGACCTAAGGCAGGAATGTAAGGGATGATTTAAACTGTGTGCACACCTACCCGCGCAGACACAAATTTCTGGAAGTCACATCTGAATGTCAGGATTTTAAGCAGAATAACATGGTGTTTCAAATTTGGAAAAATTAGGTGTTTTTTTTTTTAAAAAAAGCTACTTGAACTTAGCATTTGATATTGTCCAAAATTTATATTAATTTTCTTTTGTTATCATATGTGGGGAAAATGTAAATAAAATGATGTAGCAAGTAAAGCTGGGAATGTTATAGCAACATTCACTGCTGTTATATTGCTATGACATGAGTACAGTTGCACTTTCAAAACTTGTAAGTAATAAATCATAGATAAGGTAAAATCATACTATTTTAAGATTTTTGCAACATTAGACATGTATAAAGGGAAATACTTGTCGTTTAAAAATATCTTGAGTTGTTTTGTTGCTGTGCTATTTTTATTATCCAGACAAATAGCGAGACATTACATCTATTGCTTTATAATACAAATATGAAACCTCTTTGCTCTCTGTACAGCAGTCTCAGAATTATTATCTATAAGCTTTCTTTCCAAAATCACTTTATTCTAAAAATACCATCCTCATTTTAAAGCAGAATTATTTGCCCCTTTTTTTACCAGCCTTTATTTTTTTAAAAAAAATTGTATCATTATTTTGAAATGCTCATTATTACATAATTAAGAATCTCAAAACTTTGACTATGGTCATACACATTTTTACTTTGTATGAAAGAATGCTACGGTCAGAATATTCTTAAAAACAAGTTTGAGCAAGTACTTTGATAGCCTCTTGTATGTTGAGAATATGCATCCTGCAATATTGTGTTTCTTCAGTTTTTGCTTGAGGTGAAGCAAAAGTGTGCATCTTTCCTTGTCAGACAAGGAAAATAGAGGAAATTTCCATTGTAGAGCAAGCACATGGGAAACAGGTAGTTGCAGTGCATGATTTCTTATTTGGAGCCAGTCATTAGCAGAAGAAATTATACATATTCCTTTCCTATTGCTTAAGTTACCAAAAAGCAAAGCTGTGGCATTAGGAAAAAAACAACCCCACCCGCTTTTCTCATGAGCAATTCCTTGATACTATAAAGCAAAATAATCATTTAGTTAAAACTCTAAGGATGATGTTGACATCAAACATAAAAAAAATAATCTGTTTAATTGCTTATGAATTGTCATGTCTCTATTTAAATTTTCATCCAATTTCTTTCAATTAATTTGGTACTTTATAGAGGTAAGACTCAGCGTACAGATGGAAATCTCCAGTGTTTGCATCTGTACATAGCAACTCCCTGCATATCTGTATCTTTTAAAAATATTTTCCTTGGAAGTGTACAGAATACATAAATCTTTACCAAGAAGATACCAATAAGAAAATCTAAAACGTTATGAAGTTTATGATGTTGATTTTTGTCTTTTTCTCCTGTGGTTAGTATGCTTATGGATGATAAAGTATATAAAAAAACAGGGTGGCTTCAGAATTTTCTGCTTGCAGGAGTGACATGGCTCTGGAAGGGATTTTCTGGGTCACTGCCATTACACACTGTTGCACAGCACGTTCATAACTTTGTCTAGCTTGGGTTTGAAAGCCTTCTCTACCACAGCTCCTGTTGAGCTTGGGTTTGAGGATCTCTGTGGTTCATTAGGTAGCAACCTCCTTTCAACTTCCTGCTCATTAGGCTTTGCACCTGCATTGCCTTTTACTGGAAATATTTCATTTTCCTCCTTCCTATTTGTGGGTAGTGATCATACTCTCTCTCAGTTTGGGCTGAATAAGCCATGGTCCTCTTGCACTTTCTTAAATAGTAATTTTTCTTTTTCTGATAATCGTGATAGTTTTCTGAATCTGTGTATGTTATGACTTTACGTCCATCTTTATTGAAAACGTACAGCTGGGAATGTGTGCAGCATTTCCAAATAAGGTCTCTGCTGGGGCTGTGGAGAAGAGCCTAGAACTTCTGTATTTCTGAATGATGTATGTTGTGATCTCATTGGGTTCTCCTTCTGCATCACCTGAACAGTTCAATCACCTTTTGACTAGCAAATATACTGAAACTCTTTTCACAGTCATTTCTGACAGGTACATTCCTAGATTCTTGGTTTTTGTCTCCAAGTGCATGACCTCACATCTTCTCGTACTGCACTTTATTCCTCTTACTCCAGGTAGGAGTCATCCTATTCTCACAGAGTGTCCTGGTCATCCTTTGTACCGACAGCATCTTTGCACTGTGATACCATCAGGTTTTACGTTTGTTTTTCCCCCAGCTTGGAAAAAGGGGAATTCTAAGATATTTCCTATATCTATATTTTTTCATATTCAATCTTTAAAAAAATAAAAATTATTTGGGTAGCCCTTAATTTATGTTTCCTTAATTCTAGAATCAATTTGCTTTGATTTCTTTTACTATTGTAAGTCAGCTCAGTGCAGTAAAATTCAGTGCTGTAGTTCAGTAAGTAAACTGCAGTAGTTCAGATTAAACAGCTGCACTTCAAAACTGGGATGTCCCTTCATGAGTGTTTGAAAAACTTAACCAGGCTTAGTTAGATTGGCTAGAGTGCTGTAATCATGCTATGAAGTATTCCGTGATGGAGTATAAAACAAAAAAAGCAACACATGGTGTAAGAACACCGTACTGATGGAGGTTTCAGCACTTGAACTGTGTATACATATGATAGATCTTTGCTCTAACCATTTAAAATGTGCCTAGGATAGATGTTTTCACCTCTGGGCTACACTCTCTACTTGTCTGTAGTGGTTTTCAATCCTGAATAGTGCTTTAAAGTTGAAAAATAAAATCTGGCTGTAGGTGCCATCAGTTTTACCCCTGCTGGTGTAATTGCTCTTTAGCATCCCCCATGTCCGCTTGTTAGAGTGCTGTGTAAGAAACCCCAAACGAGTCTGCGTGCGAGGTATACATGGGCATCCCCTCACTTAAAATGTTCTGCAGGATTTAAAACATCTTGCTTGAAAATGTTTGAATTAACATTTCCTGTAAACATATGTGCCCACATAAAATGTTCTTGAACTTTTTTTTTTTTGTTGTTACTTTTACATCCTTAGGCATAAATCTTTTATCTGATTTCCTGTGGAAGCACAGTTTCTGACCAGGTTCTGGGTTCCTTCCTCTCCCACAGTAACTTGTAACAGGCCAAAGAGCTCAAAATTTAACCTTATAGGTCCCCCAAAAAATCCTGAAAGTAGGCCATTTAGTTTCCGGTCCAGCAGTAGTTCTCAGCGTATTACACACCCAAATAGCCACAAGAGGAAGTATTTAGAGATATCTAACTGTGGGAAAAACATCAAGTTGAACATGCATTATGAAAGTGAGTTATTCCCAAGAGAGAGATCTCTGCAAAGTCAGCCTTTATTAATTTTTTGTCCTCCATGTCTGTTACTAATAAATAATGGGGAGCTTTTACTGAAGTTCAGTGGTTGAGCTCAGTTTTCTGCACTCCTACCCTAGAGATATTTCAGAAGTCAATGGAAATGCCTCCGAACGCTCTTTCCTTCAGCCTAAACTGCAGTCGTCATTGGGTGCCTGTCCCTAGTTGTCCGTTCTCATTACGTAGATTTCCACAGTATGAATTCCCTTCCCAATTTTACTCAGTGTTTTTGGGAAGCTGTTAGTTGGTGTGTGGGTGTGGGGTGTGCAGGCTCTGTTGGGGCTCTAAATGCGAGTGCCTGGTGAGACAGCGGGGTGCTACCAGGAGTTGCGTGGTATGTCCTTGTAAATGTGCAGACATAATATACTGAAATAGACATTCTGCTTTTTGCAGTAGTTCAAAGTGACTAAGAATGGCATCTGATCTAAATTGTAGGCACCTTATGAAATAAAACAAACAGATCAATATAAAATACCAGATGCTTAATGAAAAAAGAAGAGGAAGACATCCTACATACTCCCTTCTGCAAGGTTTCACTTCCACTGCACTGTCTGGGAAAAAAATTTTTGCAGACCATGTTTCTCCACGTGGCTGAGGTTGTCAGAGAGTTGTCGGTACTTAAACATATATCCACAGTCAAACAGTTGTAGAATGGTTGTCTTAGTTTGATCCCTGGAGCAGAACTGTTCTAACTTTAAAACCACCACAGATTCCGTATTTTGAAAGTACTAAATTATCCTTTGTTGTCCAGTGGAGAAGTTATGCTTTTACCAGGTCTGACTGAGACAGACTTCTGAGTAAAATTCTAAATAAAAATATTCTGATCTTGCAGATTTGTTGCTCATTGTAAATACATTATAATTGTTTGAGTTCAGAATTTCAAAAACCTGAGAAGAGCTTTGGAGACTTGTTTAGCATGACTTAGTTCAGTATGATTTAGTTCAGTTTAGTATGATTCAGCTCAAATCCGTTCTGCATTTTTTCCTTTTGTATTCTTGGTTCGCAGTCACTGTAAATACCTGTATGATATGATTTTTCCTTAAAGTGCTGCATTGAACCTGTGCCATAAATGCTGTCATAAGAAAAAGCAAATAATGACAGATAAGGTAGTTACGTTAAATAAGAATGGGTGTGTGTCAGCGATGCATTTCATACTTTTCCTTTGAAAAGAGATGTCCCTGAGAGCTTTTCTCCATTCCCCAGATACCCATTTACATTTCACCACCTCTGTGTCCCTCTGCAGAAGTCAATAATTTTTCAAGCAAAGGATAATTATGTTCAATGTATTAAATGCTCATAGGATTAGCTGCTGAGCGCTATGAGACATAGTAAGTGGCAGTCGTTGTGTGTTTTGTAAGGGAAACAAAATGAAGTTCTCGTGCAATTGCTCTGTCTCGCCCTCTCCCCGAGACCCACGGGTCACGCTGCGTTAGCTTAAACTTCTGAACAGTTTTATGGGGGGGCTACCCATAGCAAACTATCACTGCAGGAAAATATGAAGAGCTTGCCAGAAAAGATCCTTATAATGATTATTGTTAGAGCTGTTCTCCTGTGGGCTTTGTGTGTAAACAACTGCTTAATAGCAATACTGCCCAAATGTTGTATTTTCAGAACATGGGTTGCGTCTTGTGTTGTAGTCAAGATAACATTTTTAAGAGCAGGTCTTCGTGAAGTTCGAGCCACAGTTTCACATAAAGATGTCTATTTGAGGAAAATTTGGAGATTCAAAATACATGAGATACTATTGTATAAAGTGAATGATATACAGAAGGTGTAATTCAAGTCAGAAGGTTTTTATTTAACTCTTGCTGAAATTTTCAGAGAAAATACATAGAAACTTCTTAATGTTTTCCATCCCACCCCGAAGTACAAGGAAATCCTGCTTCCATGGGAATTGCATCCTAATTTGACCTGCATATAGTTTAAGCTTTTATTTTAAATTTAACTCTGCAGTGGACATGTCAGCCTGCATCATGTTTGCAGGCAGAATCGATAGAAATTACTTTATTATTCTGTAATTACTTACATTGACTGCTGTGTTTTAGGTCACTGAACCATAAAAATGTTTTCCTTGATGTCTCTCTTGGTTAGTGAAAGAATTTTGTTGAAATAGCATGTTGATGAATACTCACCATTATTAGAAGGGTTTCTTCCTTCAGTCATTAAATATCATAAATCTGGATATATCCTTAAAATGCATACAACAGACTTGCAAATGCTTAATATGGAAATGAGCAATTCCATAAAATAGTGAAATAAAATGTTACTGAATTGATAGGATACTGAAGAATACTGGATTGGTGATCTACACTCTCGTAGTGCAATAAACATTTTAAAATTTATGTCTTGGTGGGGGAAAAAATGGGAAAGACTATGGCATAGTATTTATTCTATTTGGCTGCTGTTGCTCTTCCTTTAAGAAAAGATACAGAATACCAAACAAACTTTGTAATTTACTTATTTAGAGTTGTGGGACTAAGTGTGTCATCTATGAAAGAAATAAACATCTTTATTTTTTTTATTATGGTGGCTTATATTATTTTGTTAGTAAGGAGGTGCTACAGAATAAGTGCGCAGATACCTGTGTTTAGAGGCTGGAGAATCTGTGTGTGCTTACGTTTCTTTAATTTCAGAAAGTGGAAACAGAGGCTAGAAAGGTGATATTTTGTGTTGTCTTAGGCTACCGTACTTGCTTGGCCTGTCGGTGACACTTAATTACGTAGAGGATCATTCATTGGGAATGGCGTAACAGAATGTTACACCTTTTGCTTTCTTAAATGCCATCTTTCTGCAGATGCACTTCAGTCGCTTTGCAGGCTTTATAAATCTTTCATAAAGTGCTGACCGGCCTCAGTTGAAGACCTCTGTTTATAAAATGCTTACTGATACGTTTGCTCTAAAATGAGTATTATATTGGAGCTCTCCAACCAGAATTTCTCTTGTATTTTAAAATTACGTTCTTGTGTCTGTCTTTTCCATTGTTATATTTATCCTTGATTTCACATGTAACTGCATTTAAAAAAAACTAAAACAAAACCTCAAAACCCTCACAACAAAAAAATATAGAGGAGTAAAATTTACATGAAGACAAGGTTTTGGGTATCATTTCACTCATGTTTAGCTGTTTTCATACCTTTTTATGCTATATTTGAAGATTTTAATTTCTTGTCTAGTAAATATTCTGAAAATACATTTTTAAAAAAAAAATACTGTATTAGTAGGATGAACCCAATGATTTCTTGAGTAGAAGTTGCTTTTTGTTATACAGAAAGACATGCTGTAGGGTAGGAGAAAATCATGATGTTCTTAAAATAGGAGGAACATATTGAGAGCAAAGTAATTGTTAGCTTTGCATGCATAAAGCGGTGACTCACTTTGAGGGTGGAAGTAATAAAATGCTGCTTTTCAGATAAGGAGATGCGATAGGGTTTAAGGTATTGTACAATTCAAAATGGAGATACTTCTTTGTCCCTAAGACAGTTTCACATAATTGTTTAAGTTTTCATTTGTTTTAGGGTTTTCAAGAAGTCAAAGCTTGGAGCTCCCAGATGAACGGTTTTTTTCCTCATGTGTGTAAACTGTTTAAATGTGTGTATGCACACACGCGTGCTCACTTACTAATAGCTACATATATATTTATAAAATACTGTTTCAACTTCTGTCGAATTAAGATTAGGGCTTTGGTGCTATTTTATCAGTTCCTATTTTGTATTAAAAACTTTTGTCCCCCTCTTACACTTCATTTGATCTATGCATATGCACCCTTAATGTTTCTCACTTACGAAGTTTGTCCTGAAAATAGGTTATCAGGACAGCTATCTGAGACTTTTAATGACTATTAATTATTTAATGTAGTGTACATATAATGTATTTTGAAACTGTATTTACTTAAGAACAAAACACGCATTATTTTTTCTAAATTACCCTGCTATGTTTTTACTGTGTCTGTTAGTTCCTTCTGATGCTGCAACTCCAAGTGTTCAGCAATAAAACTAAGAAATATTGTAGTTGCTGGCTTCAGCAAAGCTGTAGCCTAGTGCTGTTGCAGAAAAATAAGTACTTGTTGTGTAAAATATGCCTTTGATCCATATTACTTTGAATGACTCTTTAAAACTATGCCATCATTTGATGACATTGGAAAGCAAGAGAAAAATGACTCTTCAGTTCTGATGCCATTTGTGATGTCTTCAGTCTGTGCTAGGTGATGTTGCTGAGGCAAAGGGTATGTCCTTAGTCTGTCTCATATTGCTGCATGGTCTGGAAGACAAAGCATGGGCTAGATCTAGCCTGTATGCACGTTAAAACATTCCCAGAAAACCTTTATTTTTACTGATACACTGAACACTAAAGTCAGTACTGAGCTGTTAAATGGAATGATAGCTGAATACCAGCACGGAGTGCTTAAAAATTTCATAATAAAGTGATATTCAGTAGCACAGCAAATATACCTGTTGTAATGAAGTTAGCTGTCATTTTTCCCAAAAGCAGAGATTGATGTGCTGAGCCGTTTTTTAACTGAATATAATAGCACGATTTCATGATGTTATTTTCTAATCATGTTCCACTGCAAGTAAGAAATGCGGTGTAAATACCCTGGTGTGGGTCAGACAACATCGTGCTGGTTGCCGGCACTGCTGACATTGGATGTTGCATTTTATTCTTGCCCTGCTTACTGAAAGCCATTTCCCAAAGATTGTGGTCCAGGAGTGACAGGTGTAGCCTCTTGCACAGAAGACTTCAACACATGTGGGTTTTCATTGCCATCGGTGCTTTGCTTTTCCCCCCATTGGGTACAACTCTGTGTATTAAATATTTAAAATATCAGTATGTGACTAAGATAGAAATGCATGCATTTCTCACACGCATTTTTCATTGAGCTCACAGTTTTAATGTTTCAGCTTATTTAATTTTTGTATTATTTTTTTTTCCTTGCACAACTTCTCACCTTAACTTATTTGGGAGTAGAGCAGTCGAAGCGGATGCCGCTTTCGGGCATGTAGCATAGAGATGTAGTATTCTGCAAAGATGTGAGCATGTGCTTTCTGCTTGTGAATAGTCCTATTTGATTAGGATCAAAGTGACTAGTTAGGTTGCCCTAAGTAAAATGCCTGCTTCTGATCTTCTGCTGTCACCACTTGGCAAGTCCAGCTCATGCAGCATGGCTTGACTTGAGGAGTTATTCTGAAACCAGTAATCACCAAACATTTGGCTGATTGTCTACAGTCAAAAAAAAATCCAGAAGGCTTGCTTTTATTTGCGATGTGTTTCATCAGCTATTGCAGAATCCTCTGCTTCTTCCTATTGCCTGTGTAGTAACAAAACACAAATCCTTGCTGTTCATTTAAAACACTAAGTGTAGTCATTAAATTAAACATGGTTTGATTTCATTTTTTTAACATGCTAACTGGATTTGCTTTGATGTAGGTTCTTAATAATTGTTATTGCATTGGTAAAAAATAAAAGCAATTGTTAATGACATGAAGATATTTGAAGGGCACTATGAAAAATAGAATATGTTTGGCTGGGCTGAAGACTGTGGATGTGCACCTCCCTATGGAGTTAACATTTACTTGTGATTGAAATAGTTATTACTTTATGAAATGTAAAGCTCTCAAAATATTCTGTCTTTGTGAGTTATCTTTAAATGGGCAAATCTTAGATGATTTGTGCACGTATCTCAAAATAATATGTAAGATTTCTACTTGGAAATAAACCTGGACTACGTTAATTCTAAGAGATGGTACTTTTATAAGTATTCATCAATACATTGGAAAAGCTGTGGTGGCTCGTTTACTGTACATTCTACCTATGGAGTGTATACTTACTTGTAGAATGGCCCAAATCATGTTAAAAAATGGCCATCATGACCTGAGTATCAGTAAATACTGTTCAGTTTTGTGCTAATTCAAACTTACAGATTGAAAAGGCAAGCAGCACAGACAACAGATACTATAACTAAGGCACTCTTTAATAGTGTATTTTCTCCTTTTGGTATATCATCAACAGTGGAGAGCATAATTAGGTTTTTTTTCCTGGAGGCAGCATCCATGGCTGTATCTATTAGAGTATTGCTTTTGTTAATTGGCCTTTCTTTGTTGATTGGTATGTGAAGATCAACTCTAGCTCTGGGCTTACTGAAGCTTTTTAGGATTATTAATGTCTGGTTCCTGTTTTTAGCCCCTCTTTCAGGTAAAATACTGAGAAAGAATGATTTAAAATATAGCCATTTTTGCTGTTGCCGATGCAGTCATGCTATGATAAGGAAGAAATCCTTTTCAGATGCATTAGAATAGGAAATGCCAGTCATGCTAAATAAGGTTTCCAGTTGTCTGTGCTTTCACCACAAATCCTAAAGCCAGGGTTCTTTCAGGGCATGTTCCATAAACAGAGTTAAACCAGGCAAACATCAGTAAAATCACTGAGTACCTTTAAGTGCCCAGAGCTAATAATTTTCTCAATCACACTCTCTTGTGACTTGCAGATGACTTTTTTCATAACCTTTTATACTGATCAACTTATTACATCTTAATGCTGAATGAGCTTTTATTTTCATTTCCGTCCAAAGAGAAAGCTAATAGCATTCATAACTGACATGGATGGATGGATGGATACACTGTGTACGATGTTCGTGGTACAAACACACCTCTGTAGAGAGTATCTACTTTGTCTGAGTTGAAACAAACAAAAAAACAATTAATGAGAAAAGGTTTTTTTTAAATTATTGAAGCATTTATTGCATACCAACACTGATACATTGACGTATTTTTACTAACTAGTGGTGGGATGCAAGCTTCTTGGGGAGAGGAGCGGAGCAATTTGCCCCTGAAATTGCTGTCTGAAGTAATATTTAAATGCTAATATTTTTCTTTATCAAAGTTCACTTTTTGCAGTCTGGCAATGTCTACAGTTCTTAAATATTTTCATGGGACCTGTGTGCGTAAAGTAATAGTAAAAATATAAGTCACAAATCTTGATGGATGATTGTTAAATGATCAAATACGCTGTCTCGATTTGTTCTTCAGCACCAGCTCTGAGCACACTCATTTCAGGATTGTTGCTCTTTGGAGTTGTGTCAGTCTCCCCACATTTCCTATTTGCCATCTTATTATTTGGCTCAAAGTATAACAGATAGCTCAGTGTCTTAGATTTTACCTGTCTCTAATGTACTCTGTCAACTCCAGAAGCAAAAGAGTTAGCCAAATCCAGAGCAGGGCTTGGTTTGTTTTAAAGTATGTGACTTGACTTGCTGTTAATCCCCATTCTACAGGGAACCATTGATATTGAAACTAGCCCAATATTCATATGTGCTTTAATTCTATCCAAACCCCATAGCAAGGTACTGAAGAGTTTTGGCATAAGGGTTATTGCTTCACTGGTGTGTGTCCTCAGATACGTGTTGGTTTTTTTTAAATCCCTTATATATGCAGCAATTTGTTGGTATTTTGCTGACCTCTGCATGAATTGAAAAAACTGCAAAACTCAAACTTTTATGCTGCATTCTCAAGCCCCAATGGTTTTGTTAATACACTTGGTACTGGCAGAGAGTAAAGTGTAACATAAATGATTTGAATTCATTTTGCTGTGTATCTACCTCAAATTGTAATGCTGCTTTTTCTGCTCCACCTATAGCTTCCTGCAGATTTCACAAAGCTGCACCTTACTGACAGTCTCCACCCACAGGTGACCCACGTTTCATCTAGTCACTCAGGATGTAGCATCACTAGTGATTCAGGAAGCAGCAGCCTTTCTGATATCTACCAGGTAAGACTGGAATGGATGCTGATGGGAGGTGCAATTGCCAACAGCTTTGACATTAATAGCTGAACACCTGTGCTATTGTGTATTGTCAGGTTTTGTCTGAAGCAGGACTCAATAGATTTCAAAACCACTAATTTTTTTCTTTGAATTGTAATAATTTCAGGGGTTTATCTGCCACATACTACATCTGATGTTTGTGAAAACTCAGCAAGTAATCTGCAGCACAGCGACATGAGGTGTGTTGCCTCAGTTGGTCAGGATCCGAGTCAGCAATGTAGGGGTGTAGTGTTTGGCAACATCGCAGGATTGTGCTTCGTTAATTTTGTTTGTGTTTGTGACTTTTGAGGGCGGAAATGTTCCTGAACTCCAGCGTGGAGAAGCCAGTGTGGCCTGTCCAGCAGAAGTCCCTGGTGGGACCTAGGGGATAAAGGGGTTTTGTTCCTGGCTCCAGCACTTCACCTTGTCTTTCTGTCTCGCCGATTTGCCACGTGCAAAACAACAGCTGTGGCGGTTAGGGCTCGAAGACTAGACTTTGAGATCTGCTAATGACAAGTGCTCGTGAGCCGGGTGTGATGATTAAGAGCTGGATCAGAATTTCAAAACTGTAGATTTAGGATCTTGTAATGTGGGGGATTTTTCTTCTTCTTGATGCTGTATTTTACAGTTCTTAGAGGTATTGGCTTCAACATCTAGAACTTATTCAGTGGTAGGGAGAAAGAAAGAAGCAGTGAGCAGCCTGTGCTGGCCTGACTTGAGGGGCATACTCCAGTTTCCCCACCCTGTAGAGACCTGGTGCCAGCATCTCAGTAGTGCTTTCTCTTCTGGCTGTCCTGGAAAAGATGGAGAGGTTGAACTGGTGAGACTGTTTAAATTGTTATATTTCTGGGGGTGCTTCTTGTCATAAAGATCTATGCTGTTCATTTGGAGCAGCTTGAGTTTGGAGAGATTTACTGTGAAGCTGATCCAGAGGGCCCCTAGAACACTTCAGGGTGTGCGCACTTGCACTTCCTCTAAATAAAAACTAAAAAACAGATCTGAAGGTCTAGATCCTTCATGTGATGTTTACAGTTCTTGCAATGTCAAAGAGGAGGACTTGTCCTTCTGATAAGAAAATATAGCAATTTGTTATTCTGAAAAAAAAATCAAATTAAAAAGTCGTTCTATCACAACCATAGTAAAGAATTTAATGAGACTAGTTCTAGTTGAAGTACTCTTTACTAGAAGAGGAATAATGTTTGTTTAGGATGCTTTTAAAAATGCATATGTAGCCATTTAAACAATAGGAAAAGCATCTTCTGTACAAATACATACAAGTTCAGTTGTGAGCATAGTTGTAGCATGTAGTCTGCTTCAGGTGAATAAGCTTGTAGGCTTTTCTGTGGGAGAAGATAGGCTATAAAAAGGTCCCAGTTCTATTTAGATAGTAATTGCAGTAATGCAAAGGTTTATTTTTGTGAAAAATGTCAAAGTAACTGAACACTTTAGGCATAGCATATGCCTGTCAAGTATGTTTGTCAGAATTTCTTCTGGGAGAGGATTACTTGGAGACAGGATTTAGGTTTTTACCGTGAGGGTGAACAAGATGTAAAATCAGCTTTGTTCTTCAAGTCTTCTATAGATTTTCATACCTTTCATTCCAAAGATTTTACATTTTACCATAAAAATAACAAGTACCTCTAGAGACACAGTTGTAGGTGGCATTTAGTTAACAGTCATACAGTTACTCTCTAGATAAGTTGGAAGTAAATTTTTTGCAGAGTTTCAGCAAAACTTTTATAACTGAAAAGGATCACTGAATCTCTGGGCAACTGAAGAAAAACAACTGTACAAAAGCTTCAGAGAAGTACGTGTTTCTGTAGTCACCAACCTGGTGTATGAATCCCATAGTAAGTTTTGTTTGCAATAATGGAATCAATGGGATGCTTGGTGTTTGAAGAGTGTTAATGGTTTTGTGAAGTATTTTTATAGGGGACATTTACTTTTTAAATATTCTTTTCAATTTAATTTAAAAAATATTGGGGATGCCTTGTCATTCTTGATGATCTTAAAAATATTAACTAGCTTCTTAAATCTACAGTTAACACCTCACTTAAAGATGGCTTGGCAGAGATGTATTGAGAACTATGTAATTGTACAATGTTATAGTAATTACTAAAACTACCTATGTCTTATCAACATTGAGAAATATGAGAATGTATTGTGGAATGTAGCCTCATGTTTTTGTGGTAATACACATACTTGAAGAAGCATTTATTAAAAAAATTAATTGATAAGTTCAGTTGTTGAAACTGATAAGCTTAACATTAAATTATTGCATTTAACTTTTTATGGTACCAAGTATTGTTTGATTTAATGATTCCTCATATTGTTAATCATTAATTTCTTACCTCAGTTTCAGTTGTGAAGGAATGTATTGCAGCAACGTTAAGTTAGGTTGAAGTACTGCCAAAAAAATGCTACAAGAAGAAACGGCTCTAATTTCAGTTCTCTCGGGTCAAGGATTAAATTAACAGAAATACTTTTTGAAACTGAGGTTGTTTCAGTCATTCTCTCTCAATTATTTGCCTTTTAATTCTCTCCCAAGTGTTTTTTCAAAACCAGTACATCATAACCAAATCATCTATGTGTTATTTTTTTACTTCAATTTTAAGAGGTCTTAGGCAAAGCTCAGTATTGTTGTTCCTCTGATTCTTATGTTAGGTATATAATGTCATTCTTCTGTTCAGTAAAATGGACTTCTGTTCATTATGCCTAAGTAGAAAGGAATGATTTAGAAAGATTGCCATCTTAGCCCTCAGTTGACAAATAAAAGAAATGTTGGGTTTTTTCCAATTATTCTATTAATTAGATCTTTACTTTTGAAATCTGAGTTAATGATATGTCAGGTTTTGCATCCTAGTAAGTTTTAGTTCTGTAGCCTTCAGAGCAGCTGTTTGCAGTGAAAATACGTTCATGGCCTTTTAATTTTTTTTTTTTTTTTTTTTAATAAATCATGAAGCTGAATCTTCAGATGCTTTCAGCATTGAGCTGAGAATATTTCCTTTTAAATATTAATGCTGTAACTAAATTTGTTTGTCAAATGTTGCACATGAAAGAACTTCTTTTAGGATAAGAAGTACTTACCAAAATAAAATAAATAATCCTTCATGTTTACCCTACTGAAGTCTCAAAAATATTTCAGGTGCCAATCAGTAAGGTCCTTAAATGTTGTTACTTTTTATTTTAGGAAATAAGTTCATAAAGTGACTGGCTCCGTAATGTGACTGGAGAGGAAGGGGATGCTGACTGTTAATAGATTATGTGCAGGCTTGTCTTTGCCAAGAACAATACTCGTGGTGATTTGGCAAAGCAAATCGTTTACTGCTGCTTCTCACGTATGGCTGCTCGCTCCCGTTTCTCGTGCTGAGGTAATGCTTCCTGTATGGAAGCATATACCTCTTCCTGTATGGAAGCACATACCTGTTCCTGTATGCTCCTAAATGCTTCCTTTACCTGTCACATGTATTACCAGATGAGGATCCCGGTTTGAGAGCGAGGAGATTTAAGCCCGTGAACTCATGTTATTCCCCCTCCCTGTTTTGGGAAGGCGGCGTCGTGTTGTGTTGGCTCAGCTCTGTCCTTTGCCAGCCTTTCTTTGCCTTGTCCTGTCCTCAGCCCGTGGCTTCCCGCCGGCCCTACATGCCCTCTGGTGTCTGCCCAGATTCTCCCGGCGGTACAGGAAACCGGGAACATCCTTTCCGATACCCTCCCAGGATGTGTGTATTGCTTGGAAATTTTCAAGATGTCAACTTTGTTTTCTCACGAGTCCGATACAGTAACTTTTAGAAGAAAAGTCCACCTTCCAGAAAGTCTTCCCGAGAGCGTCCAAACTTTTATCTCGCAAACCAGACAGCCCATGCAGCCTGCCCCAAAGTTGCTGTATGCAAAACAAAGACATTTTGCCTTAAGATTAAGTCAGTCTTTCTGACTGTATCAGCCTCCGCAGTGCAGGGCTCTGGGTAACGCAAGGACGTTTGAAACGGCTCAGGTAAACCGTGTCCTACTGAACTCCTTTCCCCACAGTTTTGGCTAAGTGCTGTGCAGTACCTTGTCGCTCCTGGTGAGTTCAGGTCCTCTAATCCATTCTGCAATTTATAGCCTAGGAGTTGCTCCAGAGTTGCTGTTCTGTATGCCTGTGGTCTCAGCAAGCATTGCTCCGTTTTCAGAAAGCGGCAATTAGTTGGCGATGGGTGAGGAAGCTGTTCCTGGTGGTTACGTTTTTCCATCTTCAGGGAGGAAAACTGCTCAGACTGACTCCTGTGACAGATGCGTTGAAAACTTTGTAGTGGATAATGCAACAACAAATATGAAGAGGGAGTGCAGTAAAAATCTTAGACTGAAGGAGTTTTGAGGTATTTCATGGTCGTTTGCACTCATGTCAGTAGAGTATGAAAAAATAGTTTTACTACTTTAAATTTAGGTATGATTTCTGTGCATGTAATAATTATAATTGATTGTAATATGTACGATAAGTTTTTAATAAACAAATACATATTATAATCACATGGATTGAATTTCATAGCAATTTATTGATACCGTAAACTTTTATGCAGTGAATTGAAAGCTCATGTAAAACAAAACCCCAGCCATGATTTCTCTCTGTGGAGAAGCTGGGTCCGATCTGTCTATATGACAGGAGGAAATATTTCAAGCTAATGAGACTTTTGCAAGTGATTTCATGAGAGGTGTAGTGCCCGTGTTCTTGGTGTTTTCTGTCAGTGTTGGCTTAAAAATTAGGAAGTAAAAAAATGAATGCTTTCACTAATAAACATTCTTAATTTAATTTTTGGTTTCTTTTTTAGCCCTTAAACTACCAGGATCAAAAAATAAGGTGGGGGGGTGTTTTTTGATCTGAGCATGGATGCTTTCTTTGTTAGCTTCATGGACTTGAAGGACTGCACCAGACAATGAACATATTTTTACTTTGCACAACTTGTTTCTTCTATGCTTTTTTCTTTCTTTCTTTCTTTCTGGTCCCCAGTTTTTTTTTCTTACATGTTTGGAGATTTTGGATTATCGATTTACGTGCTGACATTTGTCACAGTGCAGATTTATTCTTCAATATGATGCATTTTTTTTCTTAATGTTTCCTAAAGAAAGTAGTTCAAATTTTTTTTAAAAAAAGTCTAGGCTAAAATATTCTGTTTAAAATACTGAGAAATCGGTAGTTAATGTGTTTAAGGGTTTTCTAGTTTTTTCTCTTTATATTGTTATGCTCAGCTGGAAGCTTTTTCCCCAAACCAGTGTAGAAAAGGTGACCATGAAGGTCATCTTGTAAGCAGTTCTCCAAGTCTTTTCAGCCTCTTTCCCATAGTAAGGGTGATATATGTGTGCGTGTGTGCCAGCAGGCATGTTGGAGGGAGAGTTACTTGGCTGTGTAAAGGTATAGATCTCTTGGATGAGCTAACATCCCCCTTGAGCTCTTCTAATATTTTTCTCAACAGATACCCCAAAATTGGTTGGAGAAAGAAATGAGGTAGTAAAGGAGGTCATCTTGTTTAGCTGTTCATGTAGTCCATCACCTCTCTTGTTATGTCTGTGTTCACGATGCCTCCATAAAAAAGAAAGACCAGTAGAGTTGGGCTTAATCAGTTTCTTCTCATACTAGATTAAAGGGACCAACAGGGTCCTCCATTTCCCCAGTCTGCCCAGTTTGACGTAAGGGGAATGAATGATAGTACTTTTTTTTTTTTTTTTTTTTTTTTCTCTCTCTTTTTTAAATGCACACTCTCACACACACACACACTCCAGCCTCGAATCTGTCAAGGAGCCAAAGGCTAACAGAGAACTTACACAAGGCTCCTTTACTTTGCATCTTTTTCTAGTTATTTCACAGCATTTGTTTAATTAGCTGTTATCACTCGAATCTAGAAGTGATTTTGGACTTGGAGAGCCTTAGCAGTTGGAGCAACCATTTTTATATTAGTCCAATATTAGCCTTTATAGACACTGCTTAAAATTGTGCAGGTTCTCCTTAGGTACCAAATGTGAAATAACTCTTCACCTCAGGCTTGAAAATGGCTGTCTTAGTCTCCTGACTTTCTTGGTGGTGGTGTGACAAATAAAATATTAGGCTGTCACTGTTATGTGATTCCTTTGAAGCTTCAGCAAATTTCTCATGCCATCTTTCCAACTGTGAAGAAAATTATTGCAGCTAGCATTCAGACTTTGGAGAGACATTGTTTTGTACTTTAAGCTGCAAACAGTGTTTTTCTTACATGCAATCTCTTTAGATTCATTTAAGTGAAGCTATTTTCTCTTATTACTCTAGAAACAAAGGACAATGTGCACCTATGAAAGCACTGATTCCTGAGTTGTTTCATCCTTGATTACATGCCCTGAGAAGTTCTAAGCCTCATGATTGACTGTAGTACAAATTCTGTCGGGTATTCACCTGGTGTTCTGGATTTTCTGCTGCTGAGGTTTATAAGGAAGCCCCTATGCTCAATGGAGCTGATCAAGGTTTCCCTTTAGTTTTATATAAATGCGTGGGTATTGCTTCAGAACTGTGTTCCTGTGTGGACATGCTGGATTTTTCTAAAACATGAGCGAGTACAACAGTACTCAAAGGAGGTGGATGATGAAGTTTAATGTGTCAGCAAGAGGACTTTGAATACTTAATATCATACTACTAAGTATGCTGCTACATGCTACAAAGCCTAAAGAAGCTATTTGCAATGTTTTTGTAGATAAATTGGTGTGTGTTTTACCGTGAAGACAGATTTGATTATTCTTAATAATGTAACAAAATTCATGCAAAACTTTTTGCATGTATAAACAGGAGTCCTTGGGGGATGAGTTGTTTGATATTTTACTACTATGAATGCCTGTTGCCTATGTGGAAAGGCTACATTTGTGTTCCTTTTCTAACTTTCGCATAGTCATAATATTTTCAGAAAGTTGCTTGAAAAAACTTAATTTTTTTCTCAAAAGATAAGGTTTATTTTTAAAGGTGTCCTGAGTTAAATTAATAATTTTTCTCACTACTCTGTGGATTGTTGCATTTAATTTTGAGCTTTGTTGCAGTGGTTTGTATTTTTTGGTAACTAGTAAGTTAGAACTAGTTCCTTCATCATTCAGGTTTCTACCAATAACTTCAATTGTCAAAAAGATTCAATTAGCTTGGTAAAAAGTGATCCTCTTTGGGAAACGCTTGTAGCCTTTAGCAGTATTTTTAAAGTATTTTCTGAACACAAAGTTTGCATTTAATTTCAGTGTGAGATTTTTTCCTTAAATAGCATCAACTTCTCTTGCTTATAGAGCTTCAACTTCTATCCAGTTTCATTTTATAGTTTTAAGACAGTCAAATAACTAGTCTTTTAATAATCAGAGTTTGTACAATACATGGAATTTTCTCATGTATGTTAGCATTGTGTGACTGAATTTACTTCTGCATTCATTTTACTAACGTGCTTTTGAGAGCTTAATCTGGGCAGGTAGGAGGAGCACCTGTTAGTAATGGGAAGGTTTGCAAAATTGGCTGTGAATTAGTGAGTCCCACTGTCACTGGAATTGTCACTGTTGGAGGCTTCTGATTCTGACAGATTGGTGTCATAAGCTGTGTGGCTGCTGACTCATCGTCACTAATTTTTCCACCAGTCGCTTTTGATGAAGGCTATTTTGAAAGAGTAGTTACAGCAACTGTTTCAAATATGTCATAGGGAACATGGATGTTAAACACAGTGAGACTGCAAATGAGAATACGGCTATCAGCACTACCGTTTTTGTGATTTGTTTGTATGCCAGTAACATCTGTCTTTATTCTGCTCAAGAAATGCTTAAGCTTTGGTGGCTTCAAAACCAACAAACTACGAAGTGAGAGTAATTTGACTATTGTGTAGGTGCTGTTATCATGCTTTTTTTGTATTAACAAGACCCTGTTACAAAGCTTGTGTTGTGCTGTAGGACAGAAGCGTTTAAGAATGACAGTCGCTGCCCTGCTCGGTCTCCAGCCATATGCTACCATTCATAAGGTGGCTGCGTATAATGGCATTACAGTAACAGATGTCAGCCACAGCTAGCAAGGCAGAAATAGGGAAGATGATTCTATGAACACACCAACGTAATTTGTCTTACCTTCTCTATGTTTGGAGGGTGACCTAGTTTTGGGTGGGATTTCTACCAGTGTGAGAGACAGATCGATAAAACAGGCTTCAGTAGCTGTGTTTGCTCCATGTAGTATTTTTAAAGTAGATGCGAATGTATTGCGTGCTTCCAGAGTCTCAGAAACAAACCATCCCTATAAGGCATGTGAAACTTGATTTCTCGAGCCATGGCTTAAAACTTGCTCATTAGAAACTTGCATTTCCTTAAAAATTGTCATAGCTGAGTCTTGGCAGCTGCCGTGGTATTACATCAGGTTCTCAGAAAAAGCAGCTTTATCAGCCATGACAGACAAATGTTTGTGGGATTTATTAAGTGTTTGGTCTTAAAATTAAATCATTAAAATGTATTTACCTTTATGTGCTATACTAATGACCTCAGGCTATATATGGACTATGTTTTCCTTCATTTTGATGCAATTTGAAGTAGGTTAAATTTGCCAGTTTGCAAAGTAGTCCATCTGTGGTGTTCAAGCAGTGACTTCACATTTTTTCTGCATCTGTAAATTCTTGTACAGTTTATCAGCCAATGAAAGCTATATTTAACTATGTTCAACTGGAACTGTAAAAGAAAAATACAGTCCTAGGTTAGAGGGAGACAGCAAAATTCCTGTAGGGTTTTGATGCTCTACTTATTGCCCAAAACTGTCTACTTAAAATTACACTGTATTCCTAAGTAGCTGACAATGTAAAGTTGGGGTGGGAACTGAAACTGTTTTAAATGAACTGTTTATTTAAAAAAAAACATGTGTTCAGCTAATACTTCAAGAAATTGTTCCTTGAAATATAACTGCCTTGAATTCCCCCAAGATGCACTGATTAAATAATGTCTGTTGAATCCTGTTTGTGTGGCTGATTGAAACAAGTGTTAAAAGACCTGTTTAAACAATGGGTTTGGGTTGATTAAGTTACTTTAAAAAGATATGTAAATAAAAAAGCAGTATACAAAATATTGAGTGAATTTGAGTGATCAGTTAGGTAATAGAATTAATTGCTGTACATTTAACTAGAAAACTGTAGCAGTGAAGCATTTGAATATTTTCAAAATTTTTTTTTAATTGTTTATACATTAATTTAGGCTACAGAAAGTGAGGCTGGTGATATGGATCTCAGTGGGTTGCCAGAGACAGCAGTGGATTCTGAGGATGATGACGATGAAGAAGACATTGAAAGGGCATCAGATCCTTTGATGAGTAGGGATATTGTTAGAGACTGCTTGGAGAAAGACCCAATAGACAGGACAGATGATGACATTGGTAAGTATAGCAATGTAGTAAAATACGGTCAAACTTGTTCTCCACCAAAAATAAATTAATTTTAGAGCTTGAGGTTTTATTTTAATCACTGTCTTCTGTAGTTGGTAAGTTTAGTGTTTATTCTGTAAGGTAATTCATAAATGCTGTAAATTCAGCCAGTGAATGAGTACAGCCAAAGAAGAGGAGGAAAACACACATAATGTGGGTGAACACTATTAGTTGCTGGCCCTTTTGATCTCAAGCATCAACTTCTAATTGATATCAGAACTGGAAAACAGTTAGACAGAAGCTTGGCAAAGCAAAGATATACGTTTCTGTTAAACATTGGAGCTGTTAAGACCTGTATGTAAATGTGCATCTAGTCAAACCAATATGCTGTGTTAACGTACAGGTTAATACATTGAAAGCAAAGCAGAACTAGAATTCAAATTCTTACAATTTCTAATCTGATCTGTTTCACTGGCTGAGTTGTTTTTTTTTGTTTTGTTCTATCAAAGTATGACTAAATGATGATTAAGACTGATTATCAGATGATTCAGAGACTGGAGCCTGGAAGGTCTAAGAGAGATGGGACTCTTCAGCCTTGAGAAGAGGAGGCTCAGGGCGATCTCGTCAATGCGTACAAATAGTTGGAGCAAGGGTGTAAAGAAGATAGAGCCAGGCTCTTCTCAGTGGTCTTCAGTGACAGTACCAGAGTCAATGGGCACAAACTGAAACACAGGAGGCTCTGTCTGACCACGAGGAAATGCTTTTTTTACTGTGACCGAGCACTACACAGGTTGCCCAGAGAGGTGGTGGAGAGATCTCCCTCCTTGGAGATATTGTAAAGCCAAGTGGACATGGTCCTGGGCATTTGGCTATAGGTGGCCCTGCTTGAGCAGGTGGGTTTGACCAGATCACCTCCAGAGGTTCCTTCTAACCTCAACCATTCAGCAATTCTGAGTAAATGAAAATTTAGGAAAATGGTGAGGTCCTATTGACTACTTTCGGTAGGTATTTTAGATCAAACTGAATGCAAAAATAACTAGCATCCCTTAGCAGGACTAGTAAGAAAAATTGAGTTCTGCAGTTATGAGCAATTTAAAAAGTGAAAATAGGGGTAAGTTCACTGCTGAGTACAAGTGCGACTCCAGTGCATGCAGAAGACAGAGCAGTAGTCACGTTTAAGACAGTAATCCTGTCAGGTCCATCCAAGGAGAACTTTGAATCCACCAGATGATGATCAAGTACAAATTACTGTTAAGTCTAGCCTAGGAAGGGATGGCTTTACCAATGAACTTGCTCAGTTTTGTGAACTTGCTGTGTTTTATATAGGCCTGTCATAGTCTTGAGTTACTGCCGTAGCTGGAGTATTACAGATATCATTGGTTGTATTCAGAGCCCTCAATTACATTACAATTCTTCCATTATGCTGACTTTTACTTTGCAGGGCTTCTATTGATAATATGACCAGCCAGTCTGTGTCTACAAAATACCCAGTAATTACAACGGGCCACTGTACATGATTTATTAGTATACAGAAACGATTGTGCAGCATTTTAGCTTAAGTAGCCTCCGGCATCTTGCTGAAGAACCGTCTTTACTGTGCTTTGTTGTTTTGACATGCACGACTCAGTGGGCTTTTTCTCCTTCAGAACAACTACTGGAATTCATGCATCAATTGCCTGCTTTTGCCAACATGACAATGTCAGTGAGGAGAGAGCTCTGTGCTGTAATGGTGTTTGCAGTTGTGGAGCGAGCGGGAACTATTGTACTAAATGATGGGGAAGAGGTCAGTAGAAGTTGCTTTTGACTCTGCTATTATACCAAACATCCCGGATTCCACAGGGTTAACGTCCTCTTTTGTTGCCTTATAAAAAAAAAGAAAGAAAGAAAGAAAAAAAAAGTAACATTAGGCAGGTAAATTAAACCTCTTTTTGTTCTGGATTAGTTTGAAAGCTTTTGTTTATGCACTCACACAACATTTCTTATGCATTAAAAGCAGAAAAAAATACTCTTTTTAATACATAAAATGCTTCCTGCACTGGAAACTGGATTGGGAGTTTACTTCGGTGTTCAGGTAAAGTTTTAAAACCTCCTTTCCCTGTTTTTTTTTTGTTTTTTTGTTTTTTGTTTTTTGTTTTTTTTTTACAACCTTACATAAACCCTGAACATTAAAAGATAAACTTAAGATCTCAGTTTTCTTGAGCTGGAAATAGTTGCACATTTAAGGTAAACTAGCTTATAAATGTTTTAAATAAGTGCTAAAAAACCTTTCCTTTGGAAAAATTGTGGGGGTTGTATCTATATGGTATGATATTACAATGTTAAGTGATTCAGTTTTCATGTATCCTGCAACATTTGATTTGTAGCTGGATTCCTGGTCAGTCATTTTGAATGGCTCTGTGGAGGTGACGTACCCTGATGGAAGAACAGAAATACTCTGCATGGGGAACAGTTTTGGTGTTTCCCCTACCATGGAAAAGGAATATATGAAAGGAGTGATGAGAACCAAAGTGGATGATTGCCAGGTAGAGTGTCGGACTGTAGTACATGCAAAATCACATACATACATGTAGGTAATGCAACTCAATAGCCAGACATGGTTTTCTTTGAAACCAAATATACATAAAATCTCCAGTGTGTAACCCTGTACAATAGTTGGCAAATATGGCTCCTGCATACCCACAGTCTGGGAAGTTGAATTCCTGGATAAGAGGTCACTTTGGATGAAGAGTTTTGCCTACATGCTTTCTCCAGAACTTGAGGCCCAGCAGCCTGGTGCATACATCCATTGCTTCAAACTTTTCCTTAGCATGATCTCAAGGTCCATTAGCCATTACAGGCTCTTTTACTTCTACAGGTAATAGCCATTCTTCCTTCCTTGACTCGGCTACTGAATCTTAAAGAAATACAAGCTCTCTCTCCCATGGTTTGAGTGGAAAATCTAGTTTCAGCTAATCTGACCTTTCAAGGAAAATGCCTGATGTTTGCTGTAACACAAGCAGTCATATGTAAGGAATGCTTCTCATAGTATAAAACTACTAGCCTAATCTGGATATGTCATTGCTATTTGCTTATTCCTATCCAGAAAATTGCACCCAAACCCTGAGTGAATTAAGCATTTTGCTCGGTCCTGATGGCTAATTACTTTCCAATAGATGCCCTTTGAAATGGATGTAAATGTGTGTAAATGGCATCACCTGGTTTAGTTTGCCCATCTAACTTTCAAAAAGTACATAAACAGTATCTTTTTAGGATAAGGTTTTGCTACAAATGTGGGACTTCTGTTTCAGCTACTACTAGCTGCTGGAAATAGAAAAGGTATGTAAATTAATTTTCAATCAGAAGAAATACTGTTACTTCTTTTCAGTTAAATACCCAAGTTCACATAAGAAGACAGTTTAATCTTGCCCCAAAAGAGAGACAAAGGTATAAAACTTTTCACAAGTTATAGAAGGCAATTCATAGTGTGTACAGCATTTTTGTTTTCAAAGTTGTAGTGGGTAGTCTTAATTATATTTGCACAGTGTGGGTGCTAGGAATAGTCTGAAGATGTCTATTCTTGCACGTATTCTTGGCTGAGCAGATGATTGTAGAAAATATTTTTCCTGCTGTATACTTTAATCCAGAAGTAATTTGTTTCTGTGTGCCTGCACTCATGTAATTGAATAAATGTCAGTTTTCTTAATGACTGCCTTTATTAATAATAGCTATGAAAAATGAAAATTATTTACAATAACAATAGGCACAAAAAATGAAAGCTAAGTTTTCCCTTCAATCTCTTAACGCTTCTAAATACCACACAAAAGCTTGCATGGGAGAAAAAATACCAGCTTGGCTACTGCGCTTATCCAGCAGAGGGGAGGTCAAACAAAAATGGCTGATAATGCAAAATCATTTTGCTCTGTTGAATCTTGGTCTCCTCTAACTGCAAGATTGGAGTGGAAGTACTGTGCTTGTGTATTCAGCTGCTTGCTACAGCTGAACTGCTGAAAGACACATTTGGCTCACTGCAGGTTGAGAAACTACGTTATCTTTTCTATTAACAGATTACTTGCATCTTAAGTCTAAATGCTTTTCTGAAGATTTTACCTTTTAATACTGGTGCGCAATGATTCTTTCCAGTTTGTTTGTATAGCCCAGCAAGATTATTGCCGCATCCTCAATCAAGTGGAAAAGAACATGCAGAAGGTAGAAGAGGAAGGGGAGATTGTGATGGTGAAGGAGCACAGGGAGCTTGATCGCACTGGAACAAGAAAAGGTCACATTGTCATCAAGGTAAAAAGCAAAAGAGGGAATGTCTTGCAAAAGTTTGTGTTCTATGAACTTCTTAACTTAGCAAGTTAGGTTCAAGATTAGGAGAGCTATATACTATAAAAATATATATTTGCAAATAGACAGTTAACGTTTCTAGCTTTTCTCTTTATAATGATGCACATCGATAACTAGGTGATTTCTATAGAAATTAATTACATACATTTTTTTACATTTCTTATCACAATGGTGAAGCTATTATGTTTGCTTAGCTCATCAGTCAATAGATGCCAGTATTCTTTTTAGTGTAATGCATCCTCAGTGTGTTACAAGAAAACAAATTTGCATTTATTGAAAATCTATTTTAATAACTAAGATTTTTTTTTTTTTTTTACTAGGGAACAGCTGAAAGGTTAACAATGCATTTGGTGGAAGAGCACTCTGTGGTAGACCCAACATTTATAGAAGACTTCCTGTTGACATATCGGACCTTTCTTTCCAGCCCAATGGAAGTGGGCAAGAAGTTGTTGGAGTGGTTCAATGACCCCAGCCTCAGGGATAAGGTTAAAATCCCCTGAATACATACCCGTTACCATTTGCATTGAGATACAAGCTATTAAGAATAAAATATGTTTTAGAGAGAATGACTAAACTGAATAAGACACAAATATGGTGACATATTTTAATGGCAGAATATATGGATAAAACAAAGAAAATATTTTTCCCTATTGTATTGTTTGGGGTTATTTTAAGTATTAATGTGCTCAGGCAAAGTAAATTAGCCATATTTTACCTTGCTGTGTTTTTTACAACATAACTTAGTTGCTTGCAAGTTTAGGGAAAGTTGTTTTTTTTTCCAATAAACAGTGTTTTTATTTAATATAATTCAATAGAATTCTACTATGTCTTGTAATTTCAGCATATAAGTAAGTTCAGTGTTTTCCATACATAATACTAGTTAACATAATTTGAAAAACAATTTGTGATAATTTATTTTTATATAAAGAGACTAGAAAATATAGCCATTTTTAAGAATCTGTCGAGTCTTACACAGCATTAAAAAAACCCAACCTAAACACAAGAAAGCAACCAAACATCCTTTCCCTAAACAAAACTACCATGATGGAAGAAGGTGGCCCTGAATATCCAATTTTGGCACACTGTCCATTGAGGTTACATTGTGCTTCACAGTGTAATGCTTTATTTTCACTTGTATGCAACTTCCTCATGTAAAAAAACCCCAAGCCCCACAAACAAACAAAAAAAAAACCCCAACAAACCCAAACACCCCCCACCCCCCAAACATAACCTAGTAAAAATTTCCACATGTCTTTTGCAAATTTGAAAACAAGGGAATTATAGCAATAAGGTTAAAGAGAAATTTGGTTTTCAACTTGTATTTAAATCTGGGTATTTCTTCTAGAAATGCTAGTATGTCTGTGCCTTGGAGGAAGGATCTTGCATTTGGCAGAGAGGAAGGGCTTTGCAGCTAATACTGTTTAGCATAGGTTTGTTACGGCTTCAGAGCTATGATACTGGAGTTCCTCTTTAAACTTATTTTTCTCGTCCTCCAACGGATGATCCCCTCAGCCTCCATAAAAGCATGAGCCAGAACAGTTGCTGGTATCAGGTCTGAAAGCAGAGAAGCTCTTTGATTTGCCGTCTCCAGAACCGACCCGTTCTGACATCCGGTATTGCTGACAGAAGGGCAAGAGTCCGAGAACAGCTTGGGGCGAGTGGAAGTAAGCAAGTCAAGATCAAAGAATCTGGAAAACTTTGGCTGTTTTAGATTAGGGGCTGATAGGCAGTGAGGAGAGGGAAAGGGGTGAGTAAAACTTCCTGAGGATGGTCGGTACTCGGTAGCAATCAGACTGGGACGCTTGAGATCCAGCCTTACTGATGATTTTGCCCAGCAGCAGGTTGCTTGACTTTACAGCATTAATTATCTTCTAATGCTGTTCCTGGTTGTGACACAAGTAATGGCATTCCTCTGGAAGTCGCTGTTCAACCCTTTCGGCGCAGTGTCCTTTCGGTGTACATTAGTAAGTTCCAACTTTGAAAGCAGCGTTGATAATGAAGCTGTTACTGTAGTGATTTAACATATATTACGTGGTGTGGCTTGCAACTTACCAGCTAATTTTAAAAATCTGCAATTAGCCTAAATTTAACCAGACATTGTCTGGATATTCCAATGTCATCTACATTAATGAAAAACACCACAGATGTTTAATAGAAAGGAAGTGCATCTTCAATTTCAAAGGTGGAAAAATCTCACATACGTCAGCAATGCCACCCCTAGCCTTACATCCCTGTGGTTGGGAGCTGCAGCACAGCGGTGCTGTGCAGTTGCCTCCTGTTGGAAATCTGAACTCCCCCGGAGTTCTGAAGTACCTGATTAGTTTGATCATTAATTTTCTGAATTCACTTGCTTTTCTGGGGTAAAATGCAAACCACTTGGAAACTGTGTATGTTTGGTTTTGGATGCCTGGTGTCAGACTTTTTACATAAGAGGCTGCAGAGATTTAGATTTTGGACAGATGCAAAGAATGGACAAGTGTTAGCTTTAGCTGATTAAAACTTGTATGAGATTTTGTTCTTAAGCGCTAGTTTTTGAAATGTTTAGAGGGTTTTCTGTTTCTTCACAGAAAGGGTTGTCAGGCACTGGAATGGGCTGCCCAGGGAGGTGGTTGAGTCCCCGTCCCTGGAGGTATTTAAAAGAGGGATAGATGAGGTACTTGAGGACATGGTTTAGTGGTGGGATGGCAAGGTTAGGTTAGCAGTTGGACTTGATGATCTTAAAGGTCTTTTCCAACCGAGACGATTCTATGATTCTATGATACTAACTTATTTCGCCAACATAACAGAAGAAATGCAGCTGTAGTTTTTAGAGGTAACTTTGAGTGGCGCAACCATTTTGGGTTCAGAAGCTTTTTAAAAATAGTGTGAATCAATATTAATTCAAGACATCAAAACTCTCTTATTTTGCCAGGACAAGTGCTGCTGATGTTCCAGGTCAAATCACATATTAAGATGAAATGTTATAGTGGAAGCATATCATTTAAAAAAAAAAATGCAGCTCATATTTTGTGGCTTTACCTTCAATAATATTAATTGATAGTACTCCTTTAGGGTTTTTTCCTAGCAGACTGTAAAATACCAGCTAAGATCCTTCTGAACCTGATAATCATAGTTGCTTAGGGGGAGTAGGGGTGGAGAGAAAGGAGGAGGAGTAGTGAACTGAAAGATTGACTCTAAGGAAAAGAATTGCATGCATTTGCTGTTAAAACCTCTTTCCTGCTTCTCACAATAGCTCCTCTTTCCTGCCTCTCTAAACATACAATAGCTCTTTTACAGAGGTAAATGCCTAATGAAGTTAATGGTGGCTTACCTAAAGATTTGTGGTATTCAAGAACCAATATAAAGCAGTGTCGGAAGCTTTCTGATCATGTGCTTGAAGAATTAAGCAGATTTGGAAATGTACATGAACAGGAAATTGTTGTTATAAGTCAGAAATGGATCTAACTCGTTGCCTCGTACCTGTGTGCTCTATTCCCTACTCAATCACATTTGATCCAGCCAGTGTGAATTTTTTTAACTCATAGTATTCTTTATGAAATGCAACATACAAGTGCTTATACAAGTGAAAATAATTTTAATACTTAATTCATTCTATCCTCCTGGTAAATGATTGCATATTAGTAAAGTTAGGTTTGTGTGTGTATATATATAATATTTAGGATTCCAGTGGAAATTTACAGAGGCTTTAAGGAGCAGGTTTTTTAAAGGACTTAGCACTAGTGCTGTTCTAGGTATTCCTGCAAAATATTTATATTATTGATTAATTTTCAGGTTACACGGGTAGTATTGTTGTGGGTGAACAATCACTTCAATGATTTTGAAGGAGATCCTGCTATGACTCGATTTCTGGAAGAATTTGAGAACAATTTGGAGAGGGAGGTAAGAGTGAGGGAATTTTCTGACAACTCGGGATGGCAGGGGAGTATCCAGGCTGTTGTCATATATAACTGATTATGCTTTTCTCTTGTAGAAAATGGGTGGACATTTGAGGCTGTTAAATATTGCTTGTGCTGCTAAAGCTAAACGCAGATTGATAACCTTAACAAAGCCATCTCGAGAAGCCCCTTTGCCTTTTATCTTGCTGGGAGGGTCAGAAAAGGGATTTGGAATCTTTGTCGACAGTGTAGATTTTGGCAGTAAAGCTACAGAAGCAGGCTTGAAACGTGGAGACCAGGTACGTAATGTTAAAATGTTTGGTGGGGTTTTCCCCCCCCTTTTTTGTTTCTTTTCTGTTTGCTAAATAACACTACCTGTGTTTGTATTTTTAGATACTGGAAGTGAATGGTCAAAACTTTGAAAACATTCAGCTGTCAAAAGCCATGGAAATCCTTAGAAATAACACTCATCTGTCTATCACTGTGAAAACCAATTTATTTGGTAAGCTTGTGTACACTTTTTGTTCTAATTTCTGTTCTAATTTAGATGAAATATTAAAATATTTTTTAATAGTTTAAAATGGTTTTGTTTGAAACACTTTTCACTTTGTACCGGGGAGAATAGAAAAAGAAAGCTTGCAGGTCCCTACATACCTTAGTTCATAATTGCAGAGAAAAAATTATCAGTAGGGTCTTATATGAAGTGACTTCACTCTCACAAGAGCATGGTTCTGGGTTAAGAGGAACTATCACGACCATTTAGCTCGAACTTACACAACATGCTTGACGTGTAACATTTAGTCCTTTCTCCAGAAAGAGGACTCTTCTGGAATTTCAGTTGATAAGTCCATGCCTACAATGATTGTGGCCAACAATGAGTTCTTGCCAGCTAGGTGAAAACAATCTTGTTACCCTCCGAATCTGTTCTCTTCACTTCTCCCTCTAACAAGTACTAAAGCAGTCATGAAGGAGTTTTTAGGCAGCTCAGGACCTCAGTTAGCATCCTAAGTAATTAATAGTTTGTGGGTTTTGTTTTATTTTTACCACTGGATATTTGGATTATTTATATAATTTAGTGATGTGTTCCCCAAGTATCTCTTTCAGGATCAGGTTCTTCGCAAATAAGTAGGGCAGAATATTACCACAGGATGTCACTGCACTAACTGATGATTAAACAAGCTTAGGTTATCTCTAAAAGTCATTCATCAAATCTATTTTCTGGGGATTTAATTTTTTCTTTTTTGCTTTGCAGTAAAGATTCTAATATTTCAATTGTTTTTAATAATTAAGGCATTTATATATAATATGTAAATATATATTAATACACCCGTTTTAAGGAGCAGGGCAGTATGTGCTTGTTCCTCTATGTGTAAGTTCTGTATAACCATCCTTCACAGACTAGGTTTTTGGATCTCATGTGTTGCTTTAGTATGTTTAGTATTAAGCCTGATTTCTTCAGAAGTTGTGTGTTCTAAGTTTTTGATCATGTTGCTCTGCTACAAATTCTAAAATCACATCACAACAGAGGCTCAGAACAGTTACTTTTTATGTATTGCATGCAGTATTCCTTATCAACACATTCCAAAAGGAAAGTTTCCTTTTTTTTAACTTACCTGTATCTAATTTGCCCCTCCAGCCCCTAGCTCCTATTTGACAGTAAAGTTATTGGCTCGGATTACTCTCCTCTACTTTTCTTTGTGTGTCTTACTTGAAGCTTTTGAAGTCTCTTGGTGATTTGTTGTGTACCTCTGGATATAAGGATGAATATTAATGACAATATTAATACATAATAGTAAAACCTCACCCCACTCATCCCTCGTTCCCACTTTTTCTACAATTCCTTGGGTTTAATTATCAGTTTTCATTTATTATTACAAATCAACTCATCAGATGATTTATCCATTTATATATGAAGACTTCCTCTCACTCTCAGAATATGTGACTTGATCTCCAGATCAGTTTTGATTTATTTAAATATATAAACATTTTTGTGAAGCTAAAAGTTGCAGTACAAGAACTAATTCATAAATTCATCAGGTATTTCTACCTCAGAGGTGGCTCTTAGCTAGGGAGCTGAGGGAGTCTGAGAGGTTTTTTTATACGTCTGGCAGATGGATGCAACAGCCCTGTAAAACATCCAAGATGCCTCAGTAGTATCATACCTTCTTATATTTTCTTTATGACTTGGTTGCAGTTTCCCCTCTGATTTCTGATTTTTTTTTTTTGATCCTGTTGCTAATAATTTCCTGTCCATCTGAGAGCTTTTGTTGCTGGCTGTTTAAAACCTTCTTTTTCAGTTATTAGTTTTCCTATCTCATTTTTGTCTAGTGTGCTCTTTTTATGCATGCTGCTATTCTGCAGAAGCCTGTGTCCTTAGGTTGAAAAGTCAGAGTCCTTCTCTTGACACCATCCATGCAACCATGTGGTCATCCAGTGTAGTTCTATTCTGAGCTGGGCCAATTTACTGATTTTCTGATTCATACTACAGAAAATTAATGTCCTTTTTAAAATTTTATTTTTTTGAAGTCTTATATCTAAATTCATTTAATACTTGAATTGACAGAATATCCTAATCAGGTTATGTAATGATTAATATCAAACTGGTCTGATGCACAGAGCTTTCTTTTACATTTTTGTTGTTTTTCTTTCCTCCCTTTTCCTGTCTTGTGCAGTTTTTAAAGAACTGTTAACACGGTTGTCAGAGGAAAAAAGAAATGGTGCTCCCCACCTGCCTAAAATTGGTGATATTAAAAAGGCGAGTCGTTATTCCATCCCAGACCTTGCTGTTGATGTGGAGCAGGTAATAGGATTAGAAAAAGTAAATAAGAAAAGTAAAGCCAACACAGTTGGGGGAAGAAATAAATTAAAGAAGATACTTGACAAGACTCGAATCAGTATTCTGCCTCAGAAACCATACAAGTGAGTTTTTGTTATTTCCTCTTAAATATTTACTTTGTGTACCTTTTAATAATTTCTCTTGATACTTATAATTTGTCATGATACTTTCTTTTACTTATTGATGCAAACCATGCTTGTATCTGGAAAAATACGCTTGAAAATACTAGTCTGAATATTTTAATTATCATAGACTACTAACAACGCAATTCTTGACATCAATGTGGACGTATTTTACCTCTTCTAGATAGAGTGATGGCACAAATACTTTTTCATGTCATTTACTGTTTTCTTTTAAGAGGAATGTTAACTGGAAGCATCCCAGGCAATTAATTTCAGAATAACTCTGCAAGCAGGTTTGCTTGCAAATGGTTGATAGGAGCAACGATTTCAATTTGTCCCCATTCGTCTATAAGAATTTCTGTGTAGTGCTGCAAGGGAGACTGAAGTTAAAATTTTAACCTGGCTTCTTTTGTAGAATTAAGTATGTTTTTAATGAAAGCTAAATATGGTATCTGATATCTTTTATTCTATGAACACATTTTAGAAAGACAGTTCTGATAAGGATTGTTGGAAACAATAGAAGAATGAGTTTTATATGCTTTTATGGGAATCTGGTTCTTGGCCAAGACAGATGGCATTGATGGGGAAAAATGAATTGTAGCGGGCAGTTGATGTGTAATCAGTGTTTTCTTTTGCATTTTTCTTTTCTGTGTCCCATTGAGGAAGAAATCTATTCTATGTGAAGTCATTAAAGAGACATTTGTGTTGAAAATCTAGGATTTTTTCCTGCTATTACTTTAGGTATTCCCTACTAAATGAGTGCTATTCTGAAACATTAAAAATAAAATGTTAGTAATGTAAGGGTTAAAAGAATATAAATTATTATATCCAAATAATGGATATTTCTTAAACTGACACAGACACATTCACTGGAGGACAATCTGTAAATCCTCTTTGTCTTCAGAAAGTTTTCTTTTATTTCACTCGTCTTGTATGATTGTTACTCTGCTAGGCCATCCATACTTAGGCATAATTTTTTGCATTGTTCACCATTGTTCATAGCTTTTGCATAATTTTTTTTTTTTTATTCCTTTCATTTTTGCACTTTTTTCTGTGCAGGGACCTCTTTAGGTAAGACTCAGAAAAACAGTACACTTGACCTATTTTCTTTTCCTTTTGCTAGCTTTACTTCATGTGTTATATATAGCAATTTGTCTGCAAAGCCTGTTGACATTCAGTTGTTTGTGTCTGCACGGTTTCTGCATAGAGATGTGTAGCTGTAGACTTTCCTGTTCATGCTTTTTTCCCCCCTTATTGTGTAGCAACTTCTATCTCATTTTTCCTAATAATCAATGGTATTGCATATATTAAGGCACTTAACCTATTTTCATGTGTTTTTAAATACCAAAAATCAAGAGGGATGAAAAAAGCTGATTTAGTTCTTAAAGTAGATATTTGAAGATTTCATGAGTCAGCTAGCTTATGAGATGAAACCGTACACCTTTTTTTTGAACGTGAACACTGAAGCGGTCTCCCGTGCCTCCAGAATGTGTCTAGATAAAACCAATCTTTAAGCTAGAATGAGGTTACTCTTAAAGAGAGCTTGTCTGCTTCATGAGACATTAAATCAGAGATAATGCCTTCCTTCAGTCTTGCTTTTTAGTCCAGTAATGTCAGGTAACTTCCTGATCAGAGCAAACAGCACCATTTCCTCTGCTTCTACTGGGAAATCTCCTTCTCTCAGCCAGCTACGAGGCATCTCTTGAAGTGTGCTGCTGGCTACAGCTGCCACTCGAGCTCTTTGCTTTCTTCTAATCCAAAGTGGTTTTGTGACCTGTAGGTTCAGTTGCTCCAAATAAGGATTAAACACAACCCCCACCTCCACTTCTAGCAAAGTTCTGCCTGGTCCATAGTGCAGCATCCCAGACAAAAAAGCAGTCCCCCTCTCTCCTCTGTTTGCAGCCCTGCAGTGGGATGCACAGTATGCTGTATTTGGAAGGCAGAAGCATTCGGACAGCTCCGCTATTCCGTTATCCCCTCTACCCTGTTTGTCATTCAGCAGGAAAGTAGTTATTTCTTAGTTAATGCTATCTCTCTGCATGGCAAATGCATACAGAAAGCGATAGAAATGCCTTTCCTTTAAAACCTTTCACTAAAGTATTTTACCTAACAGGAGGGGCAGCTGATCTTCATAGGACCTGGAGTTTTCTCGTGTTGCTGTTTGTAACTGGAATTTCTGGGGTTGGTTTCTTGTTTGCATAAGTTAGAACTCCCTCAGATTCTCATATAAGTTTTAACAATAGAGTAAACTGAGTGTAAGGTAAATATTTTCCAATTTAGCCTATGAATACTTAGAATCGAGAAGAGTTTTAGAAACACTGCTTTTATTTTTTTTAAAAACCTAACATTTATCAGTTGATCCACTCTACTGAAGCTGCTTTGGTCATGATGCACAGGATGGGTATGAGATTATATAACACTGACAAACCCCCAAAAAAATACATAATGCAAGTGAAACTACTAATATAAGGGGGAGGGTCACATTGTCTTCATTTGGTTGGAATTTTGAGAAAATACTGGTGTTGGCACATTTATGAAATATAGTATATAGGTGTTTAGTACCACTAGAAAGCATTTTGATTTGGGGGCTTTGGGGGTTTTTGTTTCTGTGGTTTTGTGTGTGTGTGTTTGGGGAGTGGCTCCTACTTGAAAGACCAGATGTGGATTGCTGGGAATGCTTTTAGTTGTAGTGAAAGACTTACTTGCTCGTGGCTTAGCATAAAAGTGCTGTGTGCAGAGTTGATCGTCACTGCTTGTCACAGTATTTTGTGCTTTATGTGCAAGTACAAAAATACAGATGTTCAGATTCAGCTTAATTCTCTCTTGGATTGAGAGAGAATCCAAGAACTTTTTTTCAGTGGACTTGGGTATTTCTACCACTCTCATGGCTTGGGGTTTACTCTTCGGAAAATATTTTTGTAATACTGAGTTACCTTGTTTTTTAAAAACAAAACAACAAGAAAACCCAAACACATCATACAGAGATATCCCTCCAAACTTTTTTGAGTTGCATTGCCTTCCAAAAAGCAGTTGCTGTGTCCATGTAGTTAAAATTGTCTTCAATGCCCAGAGGTACTGTCCTTACTGCCCAGAGTACTGTTCAATTCATAGCACTTAAAGAAGTGGTACAAGAGTGTACTGGGTGAAGTAATTCATTGGTAAGCACAAAAGGATGCTTGTGCTGTAACAGCTCAACAGGGATAATTATCAGGCCCTTAATTACTTCTGTTTAGGTTTTCTGAGGATGGATAGAACACTAGACAAAAGCTTAAGTGCCTAAAATTAGGGTACAACTGGTCATTTGTGTTGCATCATTTAATTTAGTAGCTTGACTTTTTAAGAGTGGCAGCAGTTTGCAATGAAATCTAAGTTCTGGTTTATGCTTTATTTACATGCGTAGATACAGATTTAGATGTGTTATCCTTTTAAAAAGACTCTGTCTATAGTGGCTAAATTTTTAATTAATTTCATTTTCTACAATGGCTGCCATTCAACATTTTACACCCTCAGAGTATTTTATTAAGGATTTGCACCTAGTACAGAAAAGTTCAATGGCTAGCTCCAACTTTTTCCTGCCACACTTACTGGTTATGAACTGAAAACAATAAGAAATTAATGCCTGCTATAATATGATGAAAGCTCTGTCTCTGATCCATCTAGCACTACCGACCTCCTTCGATACCCTGCCTTTCGCAATTTCCTTGTGAAAGGAAATTTCCTTCACCTTTATCACAGAAGATGTTATTTACAGCTGTCAGGCACTTTAGAGGGGATACCGATAGCACCCAAGTGCGGATGCTTACCTTAGGCTTCTGAGTTAGTTGGCATCCCTTCAGTCACATTCAGTGAAGAGAAACTCAGAGAAGGTGGTGCGGGGTAGGAAAATGGATGATCTCAACAATCTTCTCTTATCTGTCTGTTGAAAGGTCTTGGTAGTGGCTATGATATGTCCCAAAGTGCATTTGCAAATCTGTGATGGGATGAAAGATCTGTGAAATTCAGGTCTTATGAAACAGCACTGAGGGGACAGCAGTATTAGCCAAAATTCATGTAATGGAGTGATGCAAGAATGATGAGGTATGTACCAGCTTTTGAATACAGATCTTGGCCACTGTAAGAAATTGTCAAAAAATAATGAGCCTAGCAGCTCCTCAGAGCTTAGTGGTGAACACAAGGATCTTCCAGCAGTGGGAGCATCAGACCTAATCACTTTGAGTGGACGTTTGGGTGCTGTTGACAAAGCTAGACAGCAAGCGTTGTTGTCCAGAGAATTTTAACTTCTAAATAGTGATTATGGTACTAACAATTGAAAGTGTGAAAATGTAGCGATATGTAAGTCTCTGCATCCCTCTAGCATAGCCCAAGCTCTGGATGTCTGTAAGTCCTGATTTTATTTCTTTCTGGATGCAGTGACATTGGAATTGGCCAGTCTCAGGATGACAGCATTGTGGGACTGAGGCAAACGAAGCACATTCCTCCTGCTTTACCTGTCAGCGGAACCCTGTCATCCAGTAATCCTGATCTACTGCAGTCTCATCATCGCATCTTAGACTTCAATACTACTCCAGGTAAGGCTTCTTTTTCTGTTGTTGTTCTTGACCTTATAATTCCCTTTCATTGATCTTTTTTCCTCTCTCTCTTTTTCTGTCTCTCTTTTTCTGTCTGTGTCTCTCAACTTGTCTGAAGATGCATGTGAGTTTTTATTAACTGTATGCTGTCACCCACAGATTAGCCAAATATTAATGCATTAGGATTTACTACATTTGCTCCAATACACTTTACCCAAATGTATTAGATATCTATTTCTCACGTATGTTGTATACAGGGTGCCTCTTACTGATTGAATACTCTTGGCCAGTAAAAACTGATTTTGCTTGGTATTTTATAATTTGCCCTGATAGGTCAGCCTTGTCAAGACTGCAGTATTTTCAAATAGCACAGTAGATCATTAGCTTACAGTAAAGTGAAGGGGCATTGGACTGGGATACAGGACATGCATTTCAGTCTTTTTCTGAATAGGCTTGTATAGTCTTGTACTACATCTGTAAAGGAAAGAGTTTCAAAGTTGCCTGTTAGTCACCCTGCCCTATAACTGTATGCTGAATTCTTTGTATATAAAGTGATTTCAAGTCCCATTATGAAATACTTTTAAAAATGAACACATTTAGCAGAGAACAGCAAAGCATAGTGGTGAGTGAGGGAGAAAAAGGGGGCGAATATAAGACACTTGAGAGCCTTATCTTATGAGAAGATTTCTCACGGAGCTCCTGGCGGTGCTGGGATTTGGGCTCTTATCTGGCTGCAGGAATGTTCTTAGTGGGAAACCTTCTCTGAGTTAAGTATCCAAATCTTTGCTGTTAAAACATAACTGCTGGAGGAGGATGTGGTGGTGGTAGCTGTGCAAACACTTGGATATTTTAGTCTAATCTTTAGAGTGTTTCTCAAAAGTAGAACCAAAAATTCAGTGCTCTCCTAAGCCTGAGGGATTTCAAACCTTACCTAAAGGGACAGTGCTTAAACATCAGCCTACATACTGGCCAAGTTGGTGCAATCATTGCACTTGAAACTGTGATACTGAGCATCACTTAGCCTTAGGCTATTTAGGGCTAGGGAAGACTACAAGAAGGTGATGTGTGATTTTTGTCCCGATGTCTAAGATTGCTCCTGAGAGAGTGTGAAGATACAATATTTTTTTGTATTTTACCTAATGACTAGTGTCCAACACTTTGAAGATAGTCTTATCAAGCTACATGAAGTAACTTTTTCATCAGCGCTTTATCTATAAATGGGTGAATATTCCATTCTCCAGCTTGCCATTTACCTAGACCAGACGGTTCTAGGTAATTAATGTGCCCCAAATGACAAGCACAGCAACTGGCTAACTTCCAGAGCGGCAGGCATCACTGTCTCACACAGCTCAAACAAACTCCATTAATTCAGAAGGAAAGCCATTACAGGTCTGAAGATCCTTCCATCACAGATGGAGTTCAGAGAAGTTTAATAAATTAATAATGTTCTACTGTTTGCCTTTTGCTTTGAGAAAATGAGATAAATAATGATGTAATGTCATTGCTTCAGTGTTACAGCAGCTTTTCCATTATCTTCATAGAAAATGTATTAAGTAATTAGTGCTTTCTCATTTAAAAAAAAAAAAAAAAAAGCTCTTTTTTATTTTCTTAACATTTGCCCAAATGTCCACATATTAGATATTTTTAAAGTAATTTGCAGGTGTAATTTTTCCCTGTGTGGGAAGGAGAGGAAAGGGTAACTGAAATGAAAAGCACACATCTTAAGAGCTTTAGGAACGGTTGCATTGTAGATAGAAGAATTGAATTATACCTCTATATACTTGAAGACTTGAAAAAAATTAAAGCCTGCAATTTTTAATTTCTTTTATTACCTTGGTCTAAATTAAAGATGGAGATGGAGGCAGCTTGCAAGAAATTGAATGCGCTGGAGAAGAAAGAGAAAAGTGGTAGAACAGCCGTCCTTTGAGGCTTTGGGGAATATCCCTCAGGATAGAAAATAAAACAACTTGTTGTTTTGAAAGGGTAGGCTTTGAGCAGAAAATGAGAACATACTTTTATTTTTTTTTAGGCTTGAAATCTGCAAGGAGTCATTTTAGTTTCTCTTCTGATTTGCTCAGGCTTTTTCAAATATACTTTTTAAGCTTTATTTTTAAATGTTCAAATAGTCAGTAGCGCTTTGATTTCTCTTCCCTTGTGCTGTTTTTGCTATTCGATTCAAAGTCAAAATAACATAGTCATGATCAGCTGCCAGTCACTGGTACCCTTTTTTCCCCCACACAAGCTTTCTAAAGGGCTAGATTCCTATCATATAGCATTGCTTTCTTCAGCCTGCTACTCCAGTTCACTTTTGTGGAAAGGAGTGAAGGGAGCCGGTTCCAATTCTCTTCAAGAGCTGTTTTATTTAAAAATTCTTGTGCTGCGTTACTTGCTACCGTTGCTTTAGCTGTAATCATTTCAATTGCTGGCAGACTTCTCTGTATTCTGTGTAGTGCTTTTGCTACCAGCTCCGATAGGTATGCAGCCTGAGCAATTGGATGGTAAAATACAGTGCAAAGATGATACTTTTCTATTTGCTGTTCTCTGTATTTCTTCATGTTGACTTCAGTGATCCAACAGAGCAGGTTATTTTCTCCTTGCATAAAACGCTTGTTTCTTGGGAGTATTAAGTGAGTTCCTGCCTTGGTATTGTTTACAGTAGCTTCCCATATTCATAGTATTTCTCTGAGCAGCAAATATTTCTGTAACAGCAAGAGGCTATAAGATCTAGAGAGTGTTCTGGTTTTTAATAAAGGCTCTGAACGGCTGTGTCGTTGGCATGCCTTCCTCAAGATGTCATAAAATGTAGAAACTATTTCAAGTACTGCTCCGTATCCCTCTTAACTAATTACTGAAGGAAGATAGGCCAATAGAGAGTTGGTGAAAAAAGGCAAAATTGGCTTGCTAGTTGTAAGGTATTTGTACATTTGCCTCAAGTACTTGGAAATGGCTAAAAACTGGCCGATACTGAAACCTGTTATATGTAAATGATGATGTCATCACTCAATTCTAATGTGTTTCAGTACTAGTGCTTCTCAAGTTGTAAAAATACTACTGTGAGCTTAAAAGTTACGGGCTTTGTTGCATGAAATTTCTAAACTAATATATTTAAGCCAAAATATCTTTGTAGCATGCAGATCAACTCATATCAGAGAGATTTATCTTAATGCTTTCCAAATGATTATTTTGGAGACATGCAGCAGTAGTGGCAAGATGTTAGGTTTTGTTATTTTGTCACAAGATTTCTGTTGCTGACTAGATCTTTCTGTTGTAACTTGAATACATGTTATGCACACTCAGATCTTGTCAAAAAAGATTGCAGTTCTATCAAAGTGAATGTTTTCATCAGGCAGCTATTTTTTCAGTATCCTTGGTTTTAATAATAATCATTATTTTGGCTCTAGATTCAGCAGACTTTCTATTATTATCCGTTTTCTTGTTCGTATGACCTTTATGATCTTAAAAAAAATATTTTTTTAAAGTATTATTATTAAAGAAAGAATAGATGACTAAATGTCATGCCACACAAAACTAAAAAAGGTTATTTGTAACAGAGGGAAGAAATTAAATTAAATACATTGAAAGTACTTTATCTTGTCAGTTAAAAGTACCTTATGTTAAAAAATCCCGTGATGGATAGCTGTACAATTTTAGCTCTTTGTTTTCTTTTTATAATGTAATGATAATAATCAAGAAGCTTTCGTTGATTAATGGGTCTAGATTTCAATCCATTAATAAGCTTATGGAAAAATCAAATCTAACATTTGGAGTTAAGCTGGTAATTGTCTAGGTTTCTTAAAAATAGCCATCTTGTAGGTATTCACTGTAAGTTTTCTGTCATCAGTCACTTGAAACAATAGTATATTTAGAACTTCAATATTTGTGAAGTGTTTTTCTGTCTTTGGCAGGTTTAGTTCTTAATTACTAAAACGTTGGCACAAAGAATAAAGAGCAAATTTTCAGTCTATAACTTGATAGTTAAGTACCTGGATGCATTAATACCACTGCAGTTTATTTGTGTATACATGCATGCTGGCCATTATACGTGCATCTTCCGAGTTACGTAGATGTATGTGTCTTGACTTTGTGACAGCATGGTTGAGTGTCAGGCATAGGTAAATGAGTCTATTTTCTTAAAAGCATCATTAGGAGGATTGACATTCCTATCACCTAATTTGCATAAATGTCTTCTGTGTTAGTGTATAAAATAGTGTTGTTGAGTGTCCTTCAATTTTCTCAGACTGAAATGGAATTTACCAGAACTCAACATCTGGGAAAATCAGACTACTCATTGGTTTGCCTGTCCAAACTTTGGAAATTAAACATATTTTTGTGGCTTCTTTTCCTTGTTGTTAAAAGAACTAGTCTTTCATTAATTAAAAAACCCAAACAAACAGCTCTTTTATAAGAAGAGAGGTGAAACAGTGATATTGAAGTAAAAACTGATAGCACTAGTGATTAGACTCAATGTAACTGATATTGTTGCTTGTTCTTATACCATTGACTTTTCTTCTGCTTTACTAAATTCCATACCTAAATTGCATGGTTTGTTTTTTTTTTTTTCTAGACTTACCAGATCAAGTCCTGAGGGTTTTCAAGGCAGATCAGCAAAGTCGCTACATCATGATCAGTAAGGACACAACAGCAAAGGAAGTGGTCATCCAGGCCATCAGGGAATTTGCTCTCACTGCAACCCCTGATGCGTATTCGCTGTGTGAAGTCTCTGTCACACCTGAGGGTGTAATCAAGCAAAGGAGGCTTCCTGATCAGTTATCCAAGCTTGCTGACAGGATACAGCTGAGTGGCAGGTGAGATTAGAGATTGTGAGCTGAAGCTGATGATGCCAGTTTATTAAGTCAAAATCCTGTTAATAGGAGTATTATGTAATTATTGATGTTGTGTTTCTTTAGAAGAAATTGCTCCTTATGTAACCTCTAATTAATATCTAAACCTGTTGAAATTCCATTTATTCTGTGATTCCAACTGAATTACTACTTAACTTTCACTACTAGTTGTGTATGTTTTATCAAGTGTCTTTGAATTTTGTTTTACAGGTATTACCTGAAGAACAACATGGAAACAGAAACTCTTTGTTCAGATGAAGATGCTCAAGAGTTACTAAGGGAAAGTCAGATTTCCCTACTACAGCTCAGTACTGTTGAGGTGGCTACCCAACTCTCCATGAGAAACTTTGAGCTATTCCGTAATATTGAACCCACGGAATACATAGATGACTTGTTTAAACTCAAATCAAAAACAGGTTGCACTAATCTAAAAAAATTTGAAGAGGTGATAAATCAAGAAACTTTCTGGGTAGCTTCTGAGATTCTAAGAGAAACCAACCAGCTGAAAAGGATGAAGATCATTAAGCATTTCATTAAGATAGCACTACACTGCAGAGAATGCAAGAACTTCAACTCGATGTTTGCCATCATTAGGTATTGCCCCTTAGTTGTTTTTATTCTGTGTAAGAAGCAAAGTCTCGCTTTATATCATAAAAATATGTGTGAAACAGAGTAAATCAGTTAATACTGCTAGCATCAACACTTGACAATTCAATAAGGGTATTTTCCAGAATTCTGAACTTGACATTGAAACATTTGCTGAAATATTATCTGGAATGCTACTATTATGTACTGACTGCTCAAGAGAATGAGGCAAGAGTCATCGGTGAACATGGCACTAGAGAAACAACTACACTTATTTAAAAACAAAGACCAAAAGAAACAGCAGTTTTATGAAGAAAAATTGTAATATTGTCATAAAAGAATGGGTTAATTTCCCAAAGGGAGCTCATCATTTTATACATAGTTCCCAGTATCTTGGATTCATCAAGCCATGCTATGTTGCCTTTGGTTTTCTTTGTATCATCAGTTTCTTGAATGGAACTCTGATAATAGTAGCAGACTATAATGCTGTAACTAAAGATCTTTTAAGAAGAATAAAGACTGTACTGAAAATCTCAGACAGAAAACCTTTCTTAGTCTGGCAATGAAAAGGAGGAGGGGAAACTCTAATGTGTGTGTTTATACACGTTTTTAAAACATTGGCATTTCCTTTACAGCCTCCCGAGTTAGGCAGAAAGACCTAAAAAAATAAAATAAAATAAAAATCCCTAAATATTGCCTGTTACGAAAAAGCTTGAGTAAGTTGCATTAAAAGGATAATTTTATCACTGTCTCTGGCAAAAGCCCATGTCACATACAATCAACAGATTGACTGTGACATTTTTTCTGAAGATCACATTTGAATGGTTTTCAAAACCAGTGGCAAACTCCAAAGTCAAGGATCCATGTTGGTAATCAGTCAGCATCTCTGAGACACAATATCTAGAGATTTAGCTCAGTTATTTCAACTGGCCTCTATAAGAAATAAAAGCAGCCTGCCTGCTAGCAAAAACTTGAATAAAGGAAAGATTCTAGATACCAAAGTTTCCAATAGGTAGAAAGGAATAGCAAGAAAAGGTGGCCACTGTGTAAGATACTCATTTTGCCAATGCCAGTAAGGGATAAAACCCTTGGGTTTTGTACCAGCTACAGCTTCAGAATAGCCTCAAATATATAGAGTCTGTTGTAATAATTTGATTTGGACACAACAAAGTCCGATGCATTATTGTAGCAAGAAGGTGGGTCACTGTGTGGTCACCACCTAAACATTATGCAGGTGGAAGATGGTTTTTCCTCCAGTCTGGGAATCTGGAAATAAGTGGTGATCCTGAGTTACTCCTAGATTATGATGTTGTTGTCAAATCCAGACACTGTTCCAAAGTAATAAGTACATACTCTCTATAAGGTTTAATTACTCATCCAAGTATAGTTTTTATCTGCTTATGATTGCATCATGCAGATAGCTTCAGTTTTTACAACTTTTATATACAAATGATCGTAATTGTTCTGTAATACATGCGGACAAAAGGAAGTTTTCACTTCTGTTACTTTATTGGCATTGTTGTGCTACGCTATTCTGGCTAGATGGCATTTCTCCCATGCAAAATTTAACATGGCCTTTTCTAGGATTTTTTTGTTTCTTTCTGTTGTTCTTGAACCTTTTGCACTTTTTTTGTTTGTTTCAAGTGGCCTGAATTTGGCACCAGTTGCAAGGCTCCGAACTACTTGGGAAAAGCTTCCAAGCAAGTATGAAAAACTGTTTCAAGATCTACAGGACTTGTTTGATCCATCTAGGAATATGGCAAAATACCGTAATGTCCTTAACAGCCAAAACCTACAGCCCCCTATTATCCCCCTGTTTCCTGTTATCAAAAAAGACCTTACATTCCTTCATGAAGGTAAAAGCAGAAGTACGTCATCTTTTACCAGCTAAGGAAAACTAACTTTGCTACCTAATAACTGATGTTGTTAATTGTTGATTGTAGGAAATGATTCGAAAGTGGAGGGCTTGGTCAATTTTGAGAAGCTGAGAATGATTGCGAAGGAGATACGCCATGTTGGTCGCATGGCATCTGTGAACATGGATCCTGCTTTAATGTTTAGGACGAGGTAAGCGTGTTGGATTAGGCAGAGCTTTTCCCAGCTGAGAGAAGGTTAGGTGTCAACAAGAGGCACTTTTCAAGTGCCCCTTGTTGTATTGGAATAGTATGAGTGTTTTGTTGTTAACAATTTACTAAAATTATGTGGTGTTCTAAAACTGGAGAAATCATTACATTTTGTGTTTTTGAATATATATTAAATTGCTTTACATTATTTTTTAGCTGCCAGTTACTTCATGAAAATGAGATTCCATCAGTGGGAGACAGGGGGAGATACTGTCTTGAACAGTATGTGTTTGAAACATTTACGTGTGCCAGCCTTATCATGTTCATTTCATAGAAGTGGGAATGTATCTGAAACAGTGTCAGCTAGTAGTGTTAGAAAACGTGGAGTGAATGCTCTTTGGCTTCGTTTTAAGCCAGCTTATTGCATACTCTTTTTCTTAATTTGAGCTAGAAGAGTTTGTAATATCTGACAGTATGCCTGAATCAAGGCTCTTTTTAATGTTTATGGGCTTCCAGAACTGCTTGTCCTGAGGTCTGGTCTTTTTCTTTCTGAGCTTGTGATCTTTCTCTGTCTCTTCTAAAACCCATGCTTTACTCTTCCTGGCTCTCACTTGCAGGAAGAAGAAATGGAGGAGTTTGGGGTAAGTGGTTGGAGACAACACACAGAGACATTCATTCTTCCCTTACCATTTGCATTGTTTCCTACTCGCTATCTTTAATTTTCTGTTGCTTTGAAATTTTTTTCTTTTGTTAACCCCTTTTTACTGACAATACATTTTAATCCAGGAGTGCTTTTGCTTTTGAGGTTAAAACACAAAAGTCATGAATCATTTATAAGTGGTTGTAGATAGGAGTGGGGTGTTCTTCTCCCTCACCTCCAATTTAAATTGCCAAAAGAAGTGGCTTTCAGTAAAAGAGAAATTATAAATGGCAAGGTTGCAACAGCTCAAAATTGCTGTTACCTTTCTTACGCCTAATAAGCAATTATCACAATCAAATACAAAAATTAAAGCTTACAGTATCTGCTAAACTAACTTATTTTCATATTATAATTCAACCATCATTTTTACTCTTAATAATTCAGGAACAATGCGTAGCTTTCATATAGACATACATACATTGAAATGTGCATGAAATTTATTTCATCGTGAACTAGTTGATCATTTTATTTAACAAAAAGCAGTCTTCAACCTAGCAAGTTACAAGCAAGTTCTATTCTGTAAAACTGAGCTGTACACTTTGTATACAGTCTGATTTAAAAACTGTTTGGAGAGCTTTCAAAATGCCTTCTGTATGTGTATTTAAATTTGAACCTCGACTGTAGTCTTCTGTCAGCATTGCCTTACTGCATGAGCTTTTCCTAATGCTCCAGTCTTCTCCGTAGCTGGCTTACATGAGAGAGCTAGCTTGAATGCTTTTCTAGATGTGTGAAGTGATATTGCCTAGTTGGAGCAGAATAGGTTAAAATATTTGTGTAATTAAAATAGTGCCTGTAACCAAGTAAAAAGATTTCCTGACCCTCATCTTTCTATCTGTTATAGCTGTTTGACTTACTGGAATGAGGCATGTAAGCTTTGACCGTAGACTGACATTCATGCAATCTTTTGCACGTTTCATGTTTATCAAGTGATACTGTGTTGGTCTAACTCATACTTTTCCCCTCTTTTCTCCCATCCTGCCCCCGCATCGCTCCAGGTCTCTCAGCCAGGGCAGTACGAATGCAGCCGTGCTGGATGTCGCACAAACGGGGGGTCATAAAAAGCGGGTTCGTCGCAGCTCCTTCCTTAATGCTAAAAAACTGTATGAAGATGCTCAGATGGCACGGAAAGTAAAGCAGTATCTATCGAACTTGGATCTGGAAATGGATGAAGAGAGCCTCCAGACCTTGTCTCTGCAGTGCGAGCCAGCCACCAACACACGTGAGCTTTGTCGTTTGTTATGTATTTCAAAGAAACTGTTAAATATACTTCTGTTTCTTCTCTGAGGAAGTAATTGGGATCAGTAACTAGACAAGGAGGTGGAAAATGATGTGTCTAGTCATTTCCATGTACTGAACATATATGAATCTTAAGGAAGCCATCTTGCAGATTAACAATACAGAGACATAGCATTTATGTAGGAGACAGAGCTTTCAGATGATGTCATGCTGAAATGCGTAAGGCTTCTTCAGATTTGTCCCTACAAAGGGCATAGAGGAGCCAAAAGTTTCTCTACAGTTCTGATGTTGGTGTGAATAGGGTTGGTCATCCCAGATATCTTGGCCTTGAGAGGGAAAAGGGGATTTCCTTATGTCCAGGTGTTTCAGAGACATCTGGAGGGCTGCACCTGGCTGCAGCAGGGGGGAACCTTATGCTGGATATTGGTTTCATTTTTCATTTGAGGGAATGCTGTATCTTTTGCCCTTCCCTTCCTTCAGGGTAGCAAAAAATAGTAATTATATATCCATTCTAAGCCAGTTGTAGTCCTTATGATAGCCCACTATAACTTGCGGTCATGTTTTTGATAACTATGACAATAGTCATTTATGAGAGCTTTGTTTTGAGAAAGAACGTAAACGTTCTTTGATAACATATTTTAAATGGAGTTAAATCTCCCCCTCTTTTCTTCTTTTATCTCTAAAGGTATCCTACTGCATTAATTATACAAGTATTTGAGCACCTTTTAATTATTAATTGGAGGGATTTGCACTGTTCGGATTAAAACTCCCACAAGATTTTTAGCTAGTAGTCATTCTGTGCTTTCTTCCATTTCTTGCAAAGTGCCAAAGAATACAGGAGACAAGCGATCTGGAAAATCTGAAACGTCACCGGTGGCTCCCCGGGCAGGCATCCAGCAGAAAGTGCAGCAGCAGCAGCAACATAAAGTAAACCAAGCATTGCAGGTCCCTGCCGTATCTCTTCATCCTTCTCGTAAGAAAGTGCCGGTCAAAGACCTACCACCGTTCGGTAAGCGGAACAATGAAGTGTTCGGTTTAATACTCTGAAGTTTGTTTGCTTATGTCAAGGAGGCATTTTTAATCAAATAAGATTTATTTCTGGTAGTATTATGTGCAGGTTATGCAAGTTCATGCAGTGTGTATGCATAATTCTGTTCTCTAGAAATGGAAAGAAAGAAATCTAGGAAAGCATCCTGCCAATTTAATCAGTATAAGTATTTACCTGTCACTAGCAGCTGGAAAGAAGGCACATTTCTGACTATGCCCTGGGATCTTGGCTTAACTTTTCCAAAGGGATTAGTGACTTGGAGTTTTTGAGTGATCCCTCTGAGATGCCTCAGAAGTTTTGGTGGTTTTTTTCAGAAGTTGAACATTTAATGTGAAATTCGGGCCTGCTCAAGCTCGTAGTCCTGTTAGAAATGTAGGCCTGAAGTTTCAGGTTGACAGTTGTCCCTTTGGCTTCTGCTCTCTAGTGCTTTTTCGTTGTTGTTACTCAGTTGTTGCTGCCTGCGTATGGCTCAGAAAGACATCAAACTATGGGAATTTCTTCTAATCTGATTTCCAGATCTGCTTCCCAGCATGTGTACATAACATATCTGTGTGTCATGGTTTAACTGCACCTGGCAACTAAGCACCATGCAGCCACTTGCCCACTCCCCCCCCCCACAGTGGGATGGGGAGGAGAATGGACAAAAATTCGTGGGTTGAGATAAAGACAGTTTAATAGGGTAACAAAGGAAGATAAAGATAACGTTAAACATAAAACACATGATGCACAAATGCATTTGCTCACCACCCATCGAAACACAACCCAATGCCCAGTCTGTTTCTGAGCAGCTTCTCCAGTTATATATGGAGTGTGACGTTCTGTGTAATGGACTATCCCTTTGGCCAGGCTGGGCCAGCTGTCCTGGCTGTGCTCTCCCAGCTGCTTCTGCACCTGGCAGGATGTGGGAAGCTGAAAAGTCCTTCACTTAGTGCAGGGACTACAGCTGCCTGGCAACAACTGAAAACTTCAGTGTGGTATCTACATTATTCTCATACTAAATCCAAAACACAGCACTATACCAGCTACTAGAAAGAAAATTAACTTTATCCCAGCCAAAACCAGGACAATGCATTATTAAAGAACTTATATATCCCTTAAAGTATGGTAATATTCCTAATAAGTATATGTAGCATAGCTGGCCCTCCCTATTGCTTGATGGTAATTTCACAAGTGCTTGATTCGGATTTCACTTTTGATTAGTTTTACTTGTGCACTGCTTAGGCTGCTAGTGAGACATTAGAAGCAGCAAAATGAGCAAGAAACAATTCAATATTCATCTAGTTCTTGTTGATTTTACCATTAAATTTTAATCTTAAAAGGACTTTGAAGCACCATAGACTGCGTCTTTGCTCATGGTGGAAAAGTTTCTGAAAACTGACTAGGTTGTGTTGATGAAGCAGCTGTAAATTATTGATAGAAGCATTGTGAACCACCAGATCAAAGATAAATTCTGTAGAATGCTTGAAAATAACCTCTACCACAAACATTGCCAAAACTGTCAGAGAAGCTTCGTCTTCACTTTTAAGGCTGTCCCAAGGTGGATTTTTGAGGGGAGGGGAAGAGAAAGATGGATAAACGCTGCCTGAGAAAAGCAATTCTTGATGCCCTAGATCTTTATATCATACATCATCTTCAGGATGTTTTTAGTTTCCCAAAATAAGCTGGTGCAGAGATAGATCTCAAAAACGAAAGGGAGAAAGGCAGCTGCAGGATGGCCTTATTTTGTAAGCCTAATCTTATTAATCTTCTTTCCAGCTTTCTTTGACCTTCTAGACTACTCTGAATAGAAAAGAAACAAGAGAAATTTCTTACTATATAAACCTTCACTAACCACTGAGATTTGTGTGTGTTTCTATTCAACATAATTTTAGTTCAAGTTTCTCAATAACCATTAGTGTGCATATCCTTGATTTATATATTGTATAGGCAGTATTCTGCAACACAAAATCTGCATTGTGTTTTCTGTGACAAGGTATTTTATTTTAGGTGGCCAGAATGAAATACCAGCTTCACTAATACGCAGAAATAAAATGCTATGTTTTAAACAAGAGTAGCTTTAAACATTTTGCTTCATTTAAGCTGGTGTCAGAAACTCACAAATATACATGAAAAAAATTAAGTTTTTTCCTGTATGGTGTGTGCTCTGTAAATGCATTGTGAAACAGAAAAATGTGTTTATACTGGACTTTACATCTGCCTGCATTAATTCTTATTTAAAGGCATTAACTCCCCTCAAGCTTTAAAGAAAATTCTTTCATTATCTGAAGAAGGAAGCTTGGATCGTCACAAGAAACAATCTGAAGACACAGTCTCAAGTGCATCTTCACAGCTGTCTTCTCCTCCCACTTCACCACAGAGCTCTCCAAGGAAAGGTATTACACATGCAATATTTCTCATCCTGTTTCCTGAAGCTCATAGACTTTGGAAGCTTCTGAGGGAGAATTTGGACACTCGGGATAAACTACTGCTGCTACTGTTTCTGTCACATGTGGTCAACAAGAGGGCACGAAGTGTAGTGCAGAGTGGGATACATGAAAGATTACCTGGGAACCTGATTTCAGGGATATCTGCAAGCCCTCTGGTTAGCAAAAGCCAGGAAAGATAGCCTGATCTGATACAGGATTTGATGCAGTAGGTCACTCTCACTGCAGCTGCTTCTGACAAAAATATTCCCATCGTCAGCGCTTCCTGTCAGTGGAAGGATGTGCGGATTGGAACTTAAAATCTGGGCACAGCACTGAGCACATTAGCCTATTAGAGGAATTATTTGCTGTGTCATGCATCTGGATGGGACGTGACCTATGTATGACAGGAAGGATTAAGATATTTGGGATTCAAATTACTAATACTCAACGTTTTACTAGCAGCCTAATTAATTATTCAAACAACGTATATGGATATCTGAGGAATGGTATTACACATTGGAGCTTTCTTTATTTTGTAGAGTTGTTTTTTAAAGTTAATTTAGGACTTTAAAAGTTTGGTTTTTTTTAACCCTGTTGTTTTTTTCATTATACTTGTTCTGGTTATGAATTGATAAAACAGAAGTTATCTGCATTAAAACTAGGCTGTCATGCTTCAAAAAGGACAATTTTTTTGTTTAAACTACAGGAAAATGCCTCCATTCTCTAAGTTTTTCTCTTTTCAGAGTATCATGACAGTTCAGTTTAACAGTTACATAATATAACATTATTGTAAAAGATACATGTTGGAGTTGAGTCCCCATCACAGAAGTTCAGAATGCTAAAGACATGAGTGCATGGGAAACTTCCCAGTAGCATTAACTTTCCCTAAACTGCACAGGGATGGTAAGGATTTGAAATTTATATGGGTATCACTTTTTCTACTTTCTTGTCTAATGGATAGCTAAACCCTTGTCTTAGTGTGGTAGGAGGCAGTGCCAATCAGCTCAGGCCTTATGGCTCCAGACTAATGGACTGAACCAGTTCCTCCTCTCCTCTTGGGGGCGAGAGCAGTAACAAGAGTAACAATTGACCAAGGAGCTCTGGGACAGGCAGGGTTTATGGAAACAAAAGGGGAAAAACCAGCTTCTGTTGAATAAGCAGAGGTCTCAAAAGGGGAGAGATTAACCTGGCAAGAAAGTACAAACACCCATCCAAGATATCTATTGAAGTGATCTTTACTAAGGTCAGATGGAGGTTGTTATGTACAGAAGACTTAGATTATCATCTCAAGTCCTTGTAAGAGATCGGGATGATTTCTCCCAAATACTATATTTGCAAAGAGTGAAATTATATAAACTTGGTCAGGCCTGTGCATTTCTTTAAAATGGAATTGGATTCTGTACTTGGCTCATAATGGGAAAAGTATTTTTGCAAAAAGCCAATTGTAAACGTAATTATAAATTTTAAAAAATCCTTGGCTTGATGGTGTCACGAAGCTAATGCTTCTTTTACTTTCTTTCAAGCAAAAATGCTATGTTCTTTCAGGCAAATCTGACAGCATTAAATCCATGTTCCCAGCAAGCGAATTGGGATAGATTACTTGAAGTCAGCTTGACGTTTGCATGTAGACTGAAAGCAAAAAAATTAAAACTGTACATACTTGTAGATTAATGTTGTTTAATGATCTTTGACATAGCTGGCAAGAGCATTCAGCTCAACTTTGTTCAATACTAAAACAAAAGCTGAATTTACCTCTGTGACATTTCATGGTTTGCAGATTTTTATCTCAGTCTGGCGGCATCAATGCTACCTCCAAATTATAATGTAATTCTGGTAAATACATACTGTAGAATATAATCTTTTGGGAATGTAATTAGTTAGCCAAGTACCACAAAGGAAGCTTGGAAATCTTGAATATGTATTTTAAATTTTATTGAAAAACACTTCAGGCCCTCTATCAGCCAAGATACGTAATAGGCCGTCAGCCCAGACATCTGTGCTTCATGTTGTATCTGCTGTTCATCTCTGAAGCAGAACAGAAAAAACTGTGTGAGGGGGTCTCTCGGATTACTCTAAGCAGTAACCTTGTCCAGGGCATCTCTTTCTTTCCAATCTTGGTGACACTGTTTATGTTCAGGCAGGTTGTTTGTTTGTTTGTTTGTTTTTTCCCTTGAGAAGTGAGATTTCATAATGCAGGGATACAAGTGGGATGATGCATTGGAAAATAATTTGGGGGAGGAGGGCAGAGAGGAAGGGAAGTGAGCACTTGGTTCCTAAATGAGTAGTGCATGTTCTCACAATCCTAAAACTCTTATTAAGAGACAGATACACGATGTTACACAGTTCTGCTATATATCTTTGTCTTTTGCAGTGCTGCTTCTGTGTAAACGTAAGCGTCATTTTGATTTACTATGGTAGCAATATTGCCGGCTGCCTGGCAATAACTGAGCAAGCTTCTTGGAGAGCCTGATTAACGTGACTTTCCCTTTGCAGGCTACACTTTGGCTCCTAGCGGCACGGTGGATAACTTTTCAGATTCTGGTCACAGCGAAATTTCGTCCAGATCTAGTATTGTCAGCAATTCATCTTTTGACTCTATGCCAGTCCCCCTGCATGAGGAGAGGAGACAGAGACATTCTGTCAGCATCGTGGAGACAAATCTTGGTGTGGGAAGGATTGATAGAAGAATCATGATTGAACCAGATCAATACAGCTTAGGGTAGGAATTTTATTTGTGCTTACTTACATTAAACTTTCATATAGTGTGTATGTGGCATGTAAAAGTATATTTGTTCATGTAACTTTCCCGGTATCTCTCACAAATATTTTCCTCTCCCCTGCTCTTAAAAACCACTGTTTCAATGCTGCGTTCTGTGATAATGCTCCATTTTCTGACAGAAAATGTTTTGCACTCCTAAATGTGTGATGAGGTCTACAGCAGTAAGACTACCTCAGTAGACCTTATCATCTGAGCATTTAGTAGTGCTGTAGATTATCCTCTTTAGGGCAGACTAGTATCCTAGCCTGTTTTCTAGATAGGGAATTAACTGAATTAGACGAGAAATTATTCATACAATTATTCAGTGATCAAGCTGAGAGCAGGAATAGCTAGTAATTTTCCAGTCTGTTTCATAGGAAAGTGCATATTTATTGAACTCAGAAATATTTTTCCCCAAATATCTCTCCTAGTCAACAATAATTGGAAGCTAAAATTCACATTAGGCTGTTGGTTTTCTAGGTAATTTTCTAGGTAATTAACTTCTGTAATGGTAGGGAAGCTAGTGCTGTGAGGAGTTCTCTAAATCTCTAGCAGTGAGCCTTGGTCTGAAAATAATTAGAGCTCTGGCTCCTATTTAGTCTCCACTTACTTTTCTGAACTGTTATTTGGATTCTTCAGTCCTCTGAATGGTTTCAGGTTTTTTAATCCTGAGGGGTCCATGGATGGCAGACCTGTTCCAAAACTGGTGTACTTCAGCTTTGGGAATCCCAGGCTATGCAAACTCTTTAATCAGATGTTTTAAATATTTGGAAGAGCTCCAGTCTGCATAGCAAGCTGTCCTGGAGGGACAAATCCCCGGAGCCCAGACAGCTGCTAAACAAAAGTGACACTTTGTCGGTTTTCACTGTTGCTATGTAAGTGACAGTGTCAGGCTTACTTAATCCCTGAAAGGCTACAGAGAACATACTTGCTCTGCAAAGTAGCGTGTGTTCCCAAAATTAAAGTTAAAATAGATTTCCGTTTGCAAGAAATGTTGAAAAGTTGGCTTTGGGTTTCCTAAGTAGAAAAAAATCTGAAAAGCAGAAACCTAAACGTGAGTTTCAGCCACCTCCTGCTAAAACTCTAACTTTTGATCCTTTGCTTCGCATGGCTGGAAAAGCAGCAGAAACCTCTCTGTCAGTCTGTTCCCTTTTACTCTGTGTATGTCAGTGCAGTTTGCCTGTCTTAAAGGGCTGCCTGAAGTTAAGATTTTACCTTTTGAAATAACTCCATTGAAGTGTTAAGTTTTGTCAGGGTATCTACCTAGTAATTATTTTTTGTTGTTATTTTATTGAGGATGTGCTTGAAATGAGTATTCTCAAAATTGAATTACTCATTAATGCAAATAATACTTAATATAAATTGCATCAAAACCTTCCATACGCTTGCTTTTCTCTTGACTGTTGAATTCTTTGTGTGTCTTGTAAATGATCTGCGATTCCAACTGTGGATTTTTTTTTTTCTTTCCCCCTTTTTCCCCTTGTCAATGTGCACCTAGCTCCTATGCACCACTGTCAGAGACCAGAGGCTTGTACGCTGGAGCAACTGTGCTTTCTTCTCCTAGCACAGAAGAACTGTCGCAGGATCAGGGGGACAGAGCTTCGCTCGATGCGGCTGACAGTGGCCGTGGTAGCTGGACTTCTTGTTCCAGTGGATCTCATGACAACATACAAACAATACAGCACCAGAGAAGCTGGGAGACTCTGCCTTTTGGACACGCTCATTTCGATAGTTCAGGCGATGGGGCAGGGCTGTGGGCCTCGGGCAGTCATATGGACCAGCTGATGTTCCCCGATCATGGCACAAAGTATGGCAGGCAAAGTCAAGGTAGGGAGGGCCTTGATCAAGCACAGTCCAGAGCAAGCTGGGCATCCTCAACAGGCTACTGGGGAGAGGACTCGGAAGGGGATACAGGTACCATAAAGCGGAGGGGTGGGAAGGATGTTTCCATTGAAGCTGAAACCAGTAGCATAACGTCTGTACCAGCAGAGGAGTCAAAGCCAGCTCCCATGCCCACTCACATAGCAGTATCATCAAGCAGTACAAAGGGGCTTATTGGTAAGTTAAGTTTTGTTTACCATGAAATATTTTAGTTCATTTGCTTATGGTTCTTTGTATTGTTCTAAAACTGCATTTCTTTTGTCTGGTTTGGTTTTTTTTTATTTTTAAAGCAAAACTGGACACTTTGCAGTCTCTCAGATTCTCTCCTTTAACTGTGCATTTATTGCTAGGGAAAATATCACTTATTGTTGATTCTCATTTCTGGCAGTGCCTTTGTGTTTCAAGAGAGCCTGCCATACATCAAAAAAAACCTAGCTCAACTGCTGGGCAGTGTTTTGAGAGGTTGATGTATTTAGGTGTCGGTTCTGAAATGTGAATTTCTCTTCACAGTAAGGCTCCACATTCTATATTTGGATATCTTAATAAGTGTGGCCTGATTTTTATTTTTTTTTAGAAGCCTTTTACTTTATACTTCTGTATGACTTGTCTGATGATTGTGAATATTCCTTACTTCTGAAAATGGGATCACTGTGTGCTTAAATACCAGCTGAGATGTTTCTTTGGACTGCTGAAACTGAAGGCGTTCCTAAGAAATTAGAGCTGAAATACATTTATAATCATTCAACAAAAGAAAGATCAGATAATATACACATTAATGCAGAGGTGTCTTTGGCAGTGCTTAACATTTTTCCTGTACTGTTCCTTCTACCCATCCCAGTCCTTGGGCCATCGAAGACCTCTGCATTTTTACCTCTCATTCCTTTCATTCCCCTTCACTTTGCCTTTCTTCAGGTTAATATGAAGAACTATTTAAAAGCCATTTTGTGCTGACACAGCTGAAAAAGCCTGCCAGATTGAGGTCATGCTGAGACCACTGTGATAAACTGCTTTCCCATTTTCTGCCCAAGCGTATTGCTTAGCAATGGCCCATTGCCTCAAAGCTTGGGTGCAGATCCAAATCCCTGAACTATGAAGAGGAGGAAGCCATTCAGCTCAGGACTCCAGGTTCTGATTCATGCCGCTGTCTAATTTTACTCTTTGATGCCCTTGGTTTCCACTAGAATGTGGAACAAGCGTGTCCAAACTTGCCTCTCAAGGCAGTCCTTTCCACAAGCTGTGTGGTGTGGTCAACATGCTGGAGGGAAGGGATGCCATCCAGAGGGACCTTGACAGGCTTGAGAGATGGGCCCATGTGAACTGCATGAAGTTCAACAAGGCCAAGTGCAAGGTCCTGCACGTGGGTCGGCACAATCCCAAGCACAACTATAGGCTGGGCGAGGAATGGATTGAAAGCAGCCCTGAGGAGAAGGACTGGTGGGCANCACTGGAACAGGTTGCCCAGAGAAGTTGTGGCTGCCCCATCCCTGGCAGTGTTCAAGGCCAGGTTGGATGGGGCTTTGGGCAACCTGGTCTAGTGGAGGGTATCCCTGCCCGTGGCAGGGGGGTTGGAACTAGATGATGTTTAACATCCGTTCCAACCCAAACCATTCCATGATTCTGTGTTTTTAGAGACTTGAGAGAACGGGAAAGAGATCTGAAATTTCAAGCCACATGCTGCTATGCACTTCAGTACTATTATTATCTAATTATCCTGCAAATGTTAGTCTGCGTATCACTGCCCAACAGAAGCCACTACTTTTGCATGGTTCTGTTGCAATGAATAGACATTGATCTCTGGCAGTATTTCAATAGATTTTAATTTTTTTACAGAATTTCTTCTGCCTCAAAGTTACTTTTCAGAAATCTTTGAATAAAATTTCTCAGAAACTTCTTCATGCTGCTTTGCTCAGTGAAAACAATTTGTCCAAGAAAAATACTTAGATGCTATTGGAAGCTATTTGGTTTTGTTATAATACCAAGACTTTATTTTTAATCTATAAAAACTCACATCTAATTTTAAGCTTGTACTGCCCTTTCAGTCAATTCCATGCTGCATAATGCAGGGTGATGTTGTCATCACCGCTTGTGCAAGAATATACAATGTATAACAAGCTGTGGAGAGTAAATTGTCTGTGTCAGTGGTTTTTCCTGCTGTGTTTGCCTTTGTACTGTAAGTTAAGTGCTCGTGTGTTAAAGGGCTAGACCCATGAAAAGTGTTCAGTATCGAAGCCCCAGCTGACTTCTTTAAGTACATAACTCCAAAACAATCTCATGCCTATCTGCTGTGTGTCCCCAGAGATGCTTAAAATTCTTAACTACTGTTTCCTCCCTTGAAGTTCTCCGCAAGAGAGAACTACTAAGTATGCCCAAAGTCTTGTTCAGGTAAACAGTTGTGCCTCAAATGAGATCCACAAACTAGGTGGTGGTCTTTCCATCTCCTATATAAAATCATATGCAACCATTATTCTTACGGGCATGCTTTCAAGTTTTAATTTTGCAGATGATACAACTGTAAGAGCAGCAGACACAGTACTGCACATACAAAATATGAAGATGGAGCCCCACTTCTCTTCCTTAACTTTTGGAATTGTAGCTGATGTTTCATTAAGTAGTAAGATTTGTAGGAAGAAATAATACATCAGGTGCTTTTTTTATTTTTTTTTTCCCTCTTCCCTACAAGATACTAAAAAAAAAAAAGAGATGAGCTCTTAGGTTCTAAGCCCATCTTCATGATTAAGATAGTCATACATTTGGGGAGATGCCAATATTCCTGATGGTTGCTACTTTTGTGGACTCTTGAGTCTTTCACATTACTTTGATAATTTTTGATTTTATGCTCTACAATTGATGGGATAGTGTCAGTTGCTAAGTTTGAACAAATTCCCTATGAAATTTGGTGAATTTTATTAGAATAATGCTTCACTACTGGAAGAATAGCTATATCCTGTGTACATTGTATATTCTGTACTTTCTTGCATGGTTTATTTTTAAAGAACCCATTGTCTACCATATGGTTCAGATTTTCTCTTCCTGGGATGTTGAATTGGTTGATGTTTATTTAACTTTCACTGTTACTTCCTTTGAGCAGTTTTCCTCTTACTATCTCTTATAACAATCTGCTGTTTTTCCTGCAGCACGAAAAGAGGGTCGATATCGGGAACCACCTCCAACTCCTCCCGGTTATGTAGGAATACCTATTGCTGAGTTTGCAGAAGGTGGTTCCCATCCAACCAGAAAGCCTCCGGATTACAACATAGCACTTCAGAGGTCTAGAATGGTGGCACGAACAGCTGAGACCCATGGGACGTCAGCTCCGCAGCAGCAGTCGCATGGCCATTCCACTAGCAGGCCTGTGAACAAACCTCAGTGGCATAAACCAAATGAGTCAGATCCACGTCTTGCTCACTATCCGTCTCAAGGGTTTTCCACAGAGGAAGATGGTAAATTTCTAATTGTTAGATTTTGAGTGTGCTGCATGCAAAAATGGTCGATGCTTTCACAGACACAAAGCAAATTACGCCAATGTGTTCTGCCATAGAAATTCTTGCCGTACTTTGAGCTCTCTTCCATCTTTCATAACTTACTATTTGTTAACTTTTTGGAAGGGGAGGAATTCAGTTCATCCTATATGCAATTTAAAATTTGGAATGTAGGTCCACCTGAACCTTAGACAACCAAGCAGTTGGCTTAGGCATTTTCTCTGCAATACAGAGATCAGGTACAGCCTTGCCTGCCCCAAAAGTTCCCAGCGTACCTAATGTTTCTCACTACCCATGTATTTAATGGTCAAAAAAGTCTCCTGGCCTATGGAAGTACCTGCCCGTCCTCCCCATAGGGCATCATTAGTCAGGCTTATTTGTATAGTCACTCACATTCTACCTGAATCTCTTACGCTGTAGACACTGGGTCTTCCACACCAACTGCTTCACGTAACAAGCCCCCTACTCTTTCGCTACCTGGCTTGCCCAAGCGTATCTGTATCTTTATGCTTTAGCTCAGCTATAATGATAGCTGTTTTTCTATGGAGTGCAAACGTAGCTGGATTGCATCTTTAGGGCTAGGTGCTCAAAATTTAGGCAGGGCAGTGTCCACGTCACATATTGGAAGGCTTTGTTTTGCTTAATGATAGAAAGGCTAACTTTCTCCTTCCTTCCCTAGCTGCTTAGTTACAAAGGTTATATGTGCAGGATGAATTCTGCAGTTGAACATGATGGGAAAAAAATGAAGTCTGCCTTAATCAAATTGCCTCAAGCTTTGAGAATTAACCTGACAGAGAATTTTAGTTGTTTCTACCAATGATGACTAAAGAGGCACTCAATTTTTATGCAATCTTAATTTAAATAAACCCCAGGGAAAAATGTAAGATGTCTTTATGAAGCTATTGAACATCTAGGAATAGCTGTTGTGTTCCTCAGGCTGAGGAACTGCACCTAGCTCAGTTATAGCAATTGTCTTATTTTCTTCGAGACAAAATTACAAAGGAATTCTTTGTCATGAGACCCGAAATGTACAGATATTTAGAATACTTAAAAATATATACCTAGTACAACGAAATGGAAAACACATGACAACAGTACAGGTTATTTCATTCAGTAGCAGTCTCGTTCTATATGAACTAAATTCTATTTTCCCTTATCCTATTGTGTTTGCAGAAGATGAACAAGTCTCTGCTGTCTAAGACTTGGGGCTTTTCTGGATCCAGAGTGAGCCACCTTAAAGGAGAGCACAAGAAGACGTCCCTAGAATAGGAGCCTTGGAACTATAGTTAAAGGATGGTGGACCTATTTGCCTCCTTCCCTGCCTTAAAGCAGCATGGGGCCTCTTCCTCCGCCCCTCCCCCTTCTGTCCCCTCTCCCCTTGCATGTGAAATACTGTGAAGAAATCGCCCTGGCACTTTTCAAACTGTGTTGCTTGAAATGCACAGTGCAGCAATCTCCAAGCTACCACTGTCGCTGTCTGCCACATCACACAGTATCATTCCAAATTCCAAGATCATCACATCAGGATGATTAACTCTGGCTGCACTTCCCAATGCCTGGAAGGGTTTTTTTTAAATCTTCCTTTTAGATTTTAATCGCAATCCTAGCACTTAGTCTCATTGGGATAATGAGATGAGCTAGTTGTCAAATTACATTTGGCCTTTAACCTACAAAGTGAAAAATGCATTGAAATCCTTCAAGGAGGCAGTGCTTATTTGCTTGTTTACAATGCCTTTGTTACAGTTTTCTGTGTTTGCATTTCAGAGATCAAATACCGCATCTGCATAGTAATTACAGTATTGTTTCGTACCTGTGAGTAGGGTTGCCAGCCTGAGCTCCTGGAAGGAATATCGCTATGGCATGGCTGAGCAGGGCAGAAGGGAAGGCAGCGGTTACGGGATGCAGCCTTTCCTTGACCGTCTGGCTTCACTCTTAATGTGCCCCACCCTGGAATCTTCACATTTTTGTAAATGTTAGCGTTAATGGCATCCTCAGCCGGGTCTAGTGTGAATGCAGAAACGTGTGCTTGCAACTGGCCGGTGATGGAAGAGGACACTGCGTGTCTCATACCTGTGCCTTGCGGAATACAGGATGGCATACGAAAAATGAAAGTGTCCCTTTCTAATGAGACAGATGGCAACCCCACCTTTAACTTATATATTATTTTTATTTTATTTTTTTTTTTACTATATAGTAGTTATATTAAAAGAAAAATTAACTGGATAACATTGCAGTGAAGGCAAGTTGGGATGTCACAGCTTGTGTCAGCTGTTAACACTGATCTAATAACCTCCATCTATTGACTTTGGCATTAGGGGATAAACGAGCCTTTAAGTAATGAAAAATAACACGTTTAGATTTGCCAGCCTTTGCAATGCAGAAATAGTCACAACTGTTAATGGCTTCATGGAACACTGCATGTGTAGAGAAGGCCAATGTGTAGCAACCACCTGCTCACAGCTGCTATTAACCCTATAATGACTGAAATGACCCTCCCCTCTATTTTTGTGTTGTTTTTGCACAGACTCCGGAGAAGTGAAGGCTGCCAATCCGAGTAGTACTCAAATGTGAGGAACTGCTGGTCTTGGATTTTTTTTTATTTTTTTTTTTTTTTCCATTGAACTCAGCTGATCATATTGATCAGTAGATAAACGTAAATAGCTTCAACTTTTAAAGATCAATTTGCAGTGTTTTTTCACTGTATCAAACAAATGTCAGTGCTTTATTTAATTCTCTCTCCTGTAATCATAGCTTTTGTCTATTTGCTTATATATCACATTGTCAATTACGCATTTGTAATTTTACATGTAATATGCATTATTTGCCAGTTTTATTCTCAAGGCTATGGACCTCATGTGCATATAGAAATACAAAATCCTAGCTCTATCACAAGTTGCACAAATGTTATATAAGCATTAAGTAATTGTAGACCATAGGACTGCTAATCTCAGTTCGCTCTGTGATGTCAAGTGCAGAATGTACAATTAACTGGTGATTTCCTCATACTTTTGATACTACTTGTACCTGTATGTCTTTTAGAAAGACATTGGTGGAGTCTGTATCCCTTTTGTATTTTTAATACAATAATTGTACATATTGGTTATATTTTTGTTGAAAATGGTAGAAATGTACTATGTTTATGCTTCTACATCCAGTTTGTATGAAGCTGGAAAATAAATAAATATAACATTAATGAAGTCCATATTGATTCTTATGCATTTTACATGTTCCACATACTTGAACAAATTTATGAAAAAATTTTACTTCTCTGTGTATTAATATTAAAGGGACATTGCCAAGTGATGTGGGCAAACCATTGGTGTGGAGTTTTTCTTAATATTAAGTTATGCTGCTGATAATTTTTGAGAAGTTGTGTGTGTGTGGGGTGTACTGCTGAATGAAAATGACTGATACGTTGTGTGTCCCCAGCAGAAACACTTGAGATGCCAAAAAAGGAGAATATATACAGTCTTAGGTATATATAGAATGTAAACAGTTTTAAAAGAAGGACTGTGCTGATTTTATATTCTGTATGGTGTAAAAGTAAAGAATACACATTATAACATTTGGGTAGGGAGAAGTATGGAAAGTGATCCATTTGAGTTTTTACGGAAGAAGGTATTTCAGGTAATAAAGATCACCCAATAGCACCACCAGTAATAAAAGTTGATGTTAATTCAATGTCAAATCTGTAGATTTGTTTTTTTTTTCCAGATGTTAGATTCATTATTTTCAGCAGTATGCAGAAGACTGGGTTAAAATGTCACTGCTAAAGCTATTATCAGCTGTATCCCATTTAGCTTTAAAATGCTTGACAGGTGGTGTTTCCAAATCTAAAATTAGTTCATTGCAAAGAGAAGCAACAAAATGCTCTGTATAGATTTCATTCTTCCTAACATAATTCTAAAAATGTTCCACACTTAAAATACAATCATAAGTAAGTTAAGAGTCATTGAAGCTACAGGTCTCAAACATTCTCTTTTTACCACTGGAATCTCTAGCACTGTAAGGAAGCAAATTATGGGGACTATTAGATTTGTATGGGGGGTGTGTGTGTGTGAATCCATGTCTAATACTTGTTGGGTACATTTCCATAAGCTAGAGAACTACCGTTAGTTCTGACATTAGTAGAATGAACGTACATTTTTATGTATCTTACCTGCAAGTTTGTCCTTTGGTAATACTAAAGGTATGTTGTTAGGGGAATAATTCCTCTTATCAACCTGTGAGGTGTATGAACCATTTGCACACTTGTAAATTGTCTTCAATATGCTTGATATAGCATTCAATTAGGCAGCGTTCCCTACCTGCCTGTTTATACCTCCCTTCTGTAATTAATATTTTTAGAACACACTATGCAGAGACATCCTCAGTGCTTATCATCCAATACCCATAGCTTAACTTATTTTGGATTGGGAGATAAAGAGCACTTAATATGGCAACTGATTCAGTAGAAGTAAAGGCCTGGCTATGGTACGACTTCTTCTGAAACAGATTTGATCTAGTACCTGTAATATGAATGTTGCACTTACTGTGGGGATGCAGCAAGATGTGGACAAGTAACTACCAGTTGCTGGGATTTGGTGTTACATTAATAAAAATTGCACTGAATGCTGAAGTCTAAGGAATTTTTTTTTTGTCTGCAAAAATGTCATTAATATCTGTACTCTTTTATGACCTTTTTTTTTTTCCTGAAACTTGTTGAGGCAGCGGCTACTTCTTTATGCATTACAGTACACATTGGAGTCGGCCATGCAAGTCTTAAAAGCTGAGGTATTGAAGATACTGCTTTAATGGATTAACCTTGGTCATCTAGAGAAGCGTGCATATTTTACAAATCTGGGACTAAAATATTTGTTTCACCTAAAGTGTTGCTACTTTAAACCAAAACAAACTCTTTGCTTCAAAACTAGTAGAAAGTGTAATATAGTTCCAGAATTCCTTTCTCGTATGGATTGTACAATAGTTGAGACAAAAATCAAGTCTGGGGATTGCAAGTAAAGATTTAATTGCAAGTATTCATATCTTATATATTACCTGGTATGTGATGAAATACCAAAAAGATTTTTGTGGACTTGGATAGCAGCAACAGGCTGTCTTAACATTGATGAAATAACACAGATCTACTGAGGAAAATATGAACATTGTTCAAGTTATTCTGAGAGTTGATCCCCTCAGGAGAAAGGAACCATTTTGAGATGATTAGTATAATTTGGTCACCTGTCCCTAGATTGTCCTTTAAGTCAGCTTTACAGTCTTGTGTCTGTCAATGGCATGCTTTGAGAGAAGGCTGGGAGTGAAAGTATTACTGACACAAGGTGGAATCAGTTACTTTCTGTTTTCCATTAAAAATAAGATAAATTAAAATTGTATTTTTTACTAGAATACAAAGGTCTTTAAAGTTCCATCTTGCTTCTATGCAGTGACTATTTGGGAATGAGTAGATACACCCCAGGTTCCAGAATATTAGCTATTCTTCAAATTCATAAGTTGACATAATTGTATCATGGGAACAAAACAAGAAGCTATAAACCTTGACAGTATTCAACTATTAGCAACTGTACATTGTATAATCCAACCTATTATACTTTGGTTTGCCTGGGATGAATTTGATACAGTGGCACTCACCACACACGGCTCCGTTCTCCCTGTGGAGAAATGAGTGTTGGCTCCCTGAGTCACCACTCGGTTTGTGCTGGCTTCTCCTTAAGCGTAGACTTGTCTACCTCAGCCTATTACTTGGTGACAGTCTCTCATGGCTTGGCGCGCTTAGTCTTCTCTTGCAGTTTGTTGGGGGTTTTGCAGGTTTTGTTTGGTTTTTGGTGGATCCTCAAATAGTCTAACCTCTGAAAGTAGGATCGCTTGCTTTGCAGCACTGTTGCCCTTGCTGGCAATAAAACTGCCTGTGTGGGTATGTGTGTATGTAAACATTGTATACTAATGCAGCATCCACTTTTTTTAGCTAGGTTGTCTGCGCTGGAAACGAAGCTAGTACAGCATTATTTAAAGGCATTTGAGGGCTGTAGTTTGGAATTTTTTTTTTTTCCTGAAACTTCCACCGGAGTAGTGATGTTTAAAATGCCTTCTCAGTCATCACCAAATTATTTTGTCATGCAGTTGTTATCTTCTGATACAGTCGCAGAAAAAAATTGCCACTTGCCCCAGGGTCAGCAGCTGTGGCAGAGATAAATTGCCTAGGTGGTTGTTCAATCTTTTTTGAGGCTTTTCTCATCAGTAGAGAAAGATGAGGGTTTTTAAACTAGTGTCTATTGAATTTTGTGTAACAAATAAGATCATCTGAACTGTGGCTTTTTCTAACAGAAGGTAGTCTGTGTGGTGCAGGACGGCTTTGCTTCCTTGGTGTCTGTGGTTGGAGCCCAGGACAGACACGGGGAATCGCACTGATAGAAAGCAACTTTCCAGGGTGAGTCCCCGCTTTCCAGCATCAGTGGAGAACTGGAAGGGCGGTTCTGATCTGACAGTTCAGGGAACCCTCATATAACCGCGTGACGCACACGTTTGGCTCTTACGAAGAGATAGCCTTTGTCACTGTGTTTCTGAATTGGAAACTGATCCACAGCCCCAGTAGTCAAAAGGTAATGAGCCTCCATGTGCTGGTTTATGTGTGTACACCATTCTTGCATTTAACATTTTTCAGGCTGAGTAGCTCTTTTCCTTTCTCTTGTACCTGTGTTACGGTACCGTATGTTCTTCCTGTCTGTCTTATTAGAATAAGCCAAACTTCAGCAGAGCGGGTAGGGGAGTGGAAACGTGTGTAGCCCTCTGCATCTCGTGCAGGTTTTGGGTTTTTTGGGGTTTTTTTTTGTTTTGTTTTGTTGTTGTTTGTTTGTTTTTGATGTAGATCTAAAACTACTGCTTGAAATGAAGTGTGATCTGTATTTTGATCTCAATTTGATCCTATTTCTATCACTGTGATTATCCTGTCATCAATATTCTGATCTATCTGTTGTCAATGCCTTCCAACACTCTATTCTCAGCCAATTGTGTTAGTGCTATGATGATGAGTATTAATTATTACATTTGGTCCCAACCTGGTCGAGAACAGTAGGCCCTCTCCAAACTGATTATTCTTCTTACAGCACAGTTTATTCCCACCTCTCATGTAGGTACGTGGTTTCTTTTACTTTATATCATCTCCAGCTTGCATTTTATTCCTTTCTGTGTTTAGCCCAGGACCGAAAACAACTTTCTTTTTTGAGACTTGTTCTCAAGCTTGGTGTATATATATATATTAAGTCAGGCTGGTGGGTTGTTTGTTCCCTCCACTTCTCTCATACGTTTGTTGTTCTTCAGTCACCTGGTATGGCTCCTCACTTGATAGCTTCATCAAGTCTTACTACTCAGTCTGTGATATCTCAGAACTCTGGGCTGGATACTATTACTGTTTTCATTAGCCTCTGCATTTAATGACACTTTCCATATTGAAGAAGGTTTCGCTTTGTTACGTAGCTGTAAGTGGATTATTCCTGAGCTCTGCTTTTTCCTGGCCATGTCGTGGCCATGATGGCTTGTTTTGGTTTTGAGGTATTTTTTCAGTTGAAGAATCTATTGCTTTTTATATCAATGTAAAAGTCTAATTCAGCTTGACTTCTGTCGATTTTCATCTCCATCCTCCAAAATACTAGTTTGTTAATCTTTGTTTACTTTGCCAATTTTGGTTTGAGTTAGAGGATGAGTATTAGTTTTCTCTGGTTACTCTTAAATCTTTGTTTTGTTATCCTGAAGCCTTGCCCTACATGTTTCTTCCCCTCGCTAATGACATGCCTTCTGGACAGCTTCTGTATCTTGGGTAACCTATGAAATAAGTGAATCTTTTACTCTGCGTAACATTAGCTGAGACCTTGGCTGAAGAATTTCACCCAGGTTGCAGTGCTGTACTTTGAGAAAGTCTGCGCCTTCTTGACAGAGTTAGAGGAGAACAAGAAAGCTTAAGGGTCTGTGCAATGCTACCTCCAAGAAAAAGCTGGAATGCTGTATTCTGTGACTCCCGAAGCTAAAGGACGTGGCTGTGCCTGGGCTCTGTGCAATGCCTTCAAGTCCCTCTATTGTGAGTGGAGATGTTAGGTCAGTGCAACTGTTAAAGCTGGCCAGACCTGAAAACTGGTGGAGGTCCCTCTGTGATAAAGGCTGAATATAAAAGTCTCTAAAGAATTTTTGATTTTGTTTTGTCTTATGTTAAAATAATAACGTTGGCAAATTACTGAGCTTCCTGAAATTTTGCATGCTGTGTTTCAGTCCACATGAAGTTAATTTTGCAAGTCAGTTGTTATGCTTGTGAAAAGCTCATAGCAAAGACTTTATTGAACTTCACGTTCAGAAGGCTTATGTATTTATTGCTCTTGAATATGATTCAATAAATCATTCATGTTTAAGAGTTTTCTTGACTAAGAAAGGGTGTACTTAGCTGCTTCTCCTCAGCACATACATGCTTTTCCTCCTTCTCATGCCTTGTTCTTCAGATGCACAATTCTCCCTCCCTATTAACTTCTTCCTGTTGCTTATATTAGCTGCTTTCTCACACAGCTTCTCTTCGCTCCTTTGTAGAACACAGTACCACCCATTTCCTTCCTCCCAAAGTGTGTTTTGTATGCAGTCTTCAGAAACAATGGAAGGAGGCAGCACTTCAGTGCTCAAAAAGCTTGAAAGGAGTGTACCCAGGCAAGGCAAATTCAGACTTCAGTTCTTTGTCTGCATACATAGCCCTTTTCTCAATTGTTTCCTGAAAGCTGGGTTGTTCAGGTTTCTATGTAGTACCCTATATATATCCGTGGCATAAAGATTACTTTGTTGTACTCGCAATAGTTATGATCGGATGAATACAGAACTTTTTTATTCGTTGAAGTCTTTGTCAGGCACAAATCGAGTGTGGCTTAGGACGGGCGGAGGGAGTTGGGGAGAAGGAGAAGCAAGGGAGGGCTGGCGGTTCTGGTCAGACCTCGCAAATTTAAAGAATTATCTTACAAGTTAAAGGGGTCTGTTGAGTAATTAAAATCATCTAGTCTATCTGACTATTTTTTTAATCACATTTCTGCTGCTTTTAATCATGTTTGACCCATATGCATGCTCTATAAAAACATGTTTCATTCCAGAACCATGTTGGAGATCTGTTGTTAATGACCTGTACAGGACTGAACTACCTTCACTTTGTGTATTACAACATGTGGTAGGTTGGGATGTCTCCATTCTGGCGCTTGCTCTTCAAGTGACTGGCTCTCCAAGGTGGAGAGCATAGGTGCTCTTTTTTGGCCTGTCTTTATGTTTGGATCTTTCCCATTCTCTTTATGGAAACTGGCATGTCACAGGCTTATTTAATGCTTTTGAAGTCCCCCTGTGTCTTCTGTAATTCATTGAAGATTGTTTCTAGTTCGTGGTTGCCTATGCTGCAGAGCTACTGGGGTTAAGGAGCCAACTGGATACGTCCTACTTCTTGTGACATGTAAGTGGCATGTAATGTTGCAATTCAGTTAGTATGGAGTAGTTTACAATTTCTGATAGTTTCTCAATAGCCGAAGTAATGTCTTTGAGCAGTTAGTATCACCCTTTTCCTTTAGGGGATTGGACTAAGACTTGCAGAGGTCAGCAGGTGTCCTGTAGGTATTGCAGCCAATTTTAATTTCATGTTCCCGGGTATTTCTGTCAGGCATTTGAAGGTTGTGGCTACATCTTCCTTCATGTTATCCTTGCATTAGGGACATAAAAATGTCATGACTTGTGGGCAAGGCTCCTTTAAAGGCCTGGTTGATACACTGTGCACAAATACCATTTTCAAAATGTCAGTACACTTGCAGAGAGTGAGTTACTCTATTCGGTCAAGTGATACTGTCTATAATTATCACTAATGGGATGAGTTGGTTTAGTGTTTGTTTAAATTGCTTGGATCTGATGCAGGCGTTGTTTTAGTGTCTTTACGACTACTGGTCTAGGGTTTAAGTGTCTAACTTCAGCAATTTTACCTTTGTTTTCCAGGATTTGTTTTTTCTTTGAGTGCAATGAATTCTTCCTGAGGTAGGTGTTACACACTCTGTGTCTTTTTAAATCTTTGCAGACCTCTAAGCTGCTGGGATGTCACAGTACATTGTTTGCTCTTAGGACTTGTGGTGTTGTTTGTTTTTGTTTTTGTTTTTGTTTTTTTTTAACTCAAATATTGTTTGAATTTTTTTGTTTCAGGCTTAGCATCATTGAGGTTTCTTAATTTGCATGTTTTAACTGAAATCAGGAATATGTGGTATTTTTGTAGTGCCTGCGGTGTCAGCCTTTATTCCTTTCTTAGTTGTAAACTCGTCCTTGGTTGTAATGTTGTTCTGAAGATTGTCTCCTCATAATTTTAATAGCTTTAGCTGAAATTTCACTTTCTTCTTCTGCATACTGCTAAAGAAATCATTGCAGCTGAATGCATTTCCTGCCTGCTGATGTGCTGATATTCTGCTCCTCTTTGCATCTGGTACTGCTCCAAGTGTCACAAGCAATTTCTTTTTCTAGTTTTGAAGCTCACTAATGCTACGTGCACAAGACACGCTTGACACTTAAGATAAGCTTTTCTCCAGCATACTTTTATTTGCAGCAGTTAGTGTCTTTGGCCAACAAGCAGGACATTTTCTCTGGAGGATACATCTCAGCATGGAGAAAGATGGCTATGAAAGAAAATGTTGATTTTCCTGTATCCTGAGAAGTCCCAGCTTGTACTGTTATAATTCTTAATTCTTCATGCAATTCACAAATGCCTGAGGAACGTATGGTTTCTCATCGCAGCCTATACTGTAATGCCTTGTTTGCTGGTTATTTTCTCAAAATAACCTTCCTTACTGCGTACTACTGATACTGGTTGTCCTGCAAGATGTTCCTAAAGGAATCCTTTTTGTGGTTGGGAAACTGAGTAGCACAGATTTGCAACTGCTTCTGCTGCAGATAGCTACTAGGGTTTCCTTAGTCTGTACTTCCAGTCTTTGCCAAATGGAGAAGTGCGCAACTATCTAGGTATGTCGTTTGCGTTCTCAACTCTTTATACTGTGAAGAAATAAGCTTATTTGTGATCGGTGGAAAAAAAGTAATGTTACGGTTTTTAGCAAGATGTCTATAGGGAAAAGTTATACTCCTTTCAGGTTTTTTTCTACCTTAAATTCCTCCCTCCTGCTCCCTGTTATTGCAGCTATATTATCCAATGTTTTGGGTCTAACACTGTTCCATTAAGATGTAGACCTGTATCACATCACATTGTAGTGAGCCATCCCAATGGCTACATGATTGGCTACGTACTTTTTCCACAGCAGAAGGTCCCGGTGTAGTTCACTCTGGAGCAGCCTGCGCTCTGTAGCGCAGAACGTCCTGCCCTCCATCCCCATCGACCTTTGTGAAGGTTGCCTAGCGGTGTGGGTCACTACAAAACAGCATCGTGGTTGAAGCACGAGCTGCTGCAGATCTTTGATGCTCTGAAAGCACGCATAAATAAAAGGGGAAAAATGCAAATTGCTGACCTCCTGAAAGCAGTCATGTCCCCACTTCGTCCGAAAGAGCTGCTTGACAGTAGTTCAAGTTCCTGTGGCATGATGGGCTGAGGGCTCTCTTCTGGGCTGTCCCACTTCCAGCGTGTTGTGAATCCCCGCCTGCTCGGTGTCCTTCTGGAGACAAGGGCATAAGGCTGGCTCAGCCTAGTGATCAGTGCTGTGCTCTTGATTATTCACCTAGGACTGTCAAATAAATTGCTGGTGCTGCTGTTTGGGAGCTTGGGGGTTGTAGGTTAATGTTTTATACATTATTTTACTGCTTTCCTTCTCTCTTCAGCTGTATGTCTTGCAATCTTTGTAAATTTAGCCTATACAAATATTTGTTTCAAATATCAGTACAATCTGCCCTTCATTCCAGTCCCTCCTCACTGTTTACCTTCACTTACTACATCAAATTTGGATGCTTAATTTAGACTGGGGGCCCATTGATAAAGGCAGTATGCATTTATAAAATAATATCAGTGGATAACTCTTATTTCCCTTATTTTCTTGAAGCATGCTCTGCATTGCCAAGCTTAAAAAAAAAACCCAAAAAAACAACAAAAAACAAACCCATTTCTCTGCAGATTTCTGAAATTATAGATGCACACTTAAATAGTTTGAAAAACACTGCTTGCTCAGTGAAGGTCACCTTCTTTCACCTGAAATATTATTTTATAAATGAAATGTGCTGGGATTTTAGAAACATGGAATTGGCCAGATGTACCCAATCAATACCTTTCACAAATCTGCTAAAAATATGTACTTAATAGAATACTGCATGCTGATGACATAGCATTTGTTCTTATTACAATAAATTGTGTTTTTCAAAGATGAGAGTTCAGTTAAATTTATTGACTTCGTCCATACTTAAGGAAGAAAAATAGTGATGGAATGGCTAAGACTGGTATTGTCAAAATGGCCTGGAGAACATGAACGGATATAACACTTATTTCAGTCCTCCCCTTTTAGCTGTTTCAAACAATGACCTTAGTGCTTCCAACTTTTTGTTGCAAAATTGCATGCTTCACTCCAAGGAGAGCAACGTACGAGGAAGGTAATTAGTCCAAACCACAGAATGGACATCACGCTGATCTGACCTTCTCTCAGTAATCTTTTAGGTATACTCACATTCTGGCCAAACCACAAGCATGCAGAGCATGGCTAAAACACACAAAGAAATCTTGAATGCCCTTAGTTTTGCAGGACAGAGTGGCAGCAATTCTTTCACCAGCTATTGGTGACAGAAACATCAATCAGATGGGATTAGATCTCTTTTGTTTACTGATCTCATTTATAAAAGTAACCCAAACTAATACAAAGAACAAATTACAATTCAGAGAACAGACTACAAAATTATATGAGAAAACTTCTGCTTAAAATACATCATGGGAATTAATACCTGAAGGTAACAGTTTTGAAATTTTGTGTTTTAAAATCAAAATATCTGTATTCACAAAAATAGTGTTCATAAGTTGACAGGTGGATTCTGCCTGCCGATCATTACTTTGAGCTTTTTGCAAGTCTCCCTTGCATCTGAGACACAGTAAGTTATAAACCATCTATGGCTACAACATACGGTGCTGGGGCAAACAAGGCTCAAGACAAGCACAGGATCTTTGGCATGTTTGTTGCCTCCTTTGAGAGGAATCTACCTGGAGACAGATCAGGTTCTTACCTGCACACAGGATGTATGCTACTGCTTAAAGACACCGAGAAAACATCTGGAGAATAATACGGATGGGATAACAAAGCACAGAGAAATTGCGTTTGAACAAGTCACAAAGAGAAGTGGGGAGATCAAGGCTGTATTCCTAAAAGTCCTGCTACCGGTTTGTGCCCGAGTATCGCAATGTACTCCAACCGGAGCATGGCAATATACTGCAGGTAGGTGATGCGGCTGTGTACAGCCAGAGTGGAAATAATTAAGGGAAAGGCAGGATGAGGAGGAAGGCAGCTCAAGGACTATGAGCAATGGGAGCATGACTGCTCTGAGGATGTCCCTGTGTGCCTGCAGCTGGAGTGCAGCAGTACTTCCCACGTGCGTTCTTTATAATAATAATTAAAAAAATAAAAATAAATAAAATCAGCTTCCCATTTCTTTTCTGCAAAACTTGCAGCTTTAGGGCTTGGCACCTTGCTTACGTGGGTATGGCAGTTTCGGGTAGAGGTCCCAGATTGCAAAGCTAGCCTGTGAAATGCTATTTTTAGTGAGCTGTGTAGGAGGAGAGGCTGAGGGACGAGTCTCAGTGTGTGCCAGAGACCCCGTGTGCTGACTGTGCGGTACTGCACTTCTGGGGATGCCTGAAAACCGATTTTGATTTCCTTGCTTCTGAAAGTGGTGCATGTCTCTGCCTAAAAAATCCCGAGATGATTTCTTAGGTGTTTTTTTTTTCTTTCTGTTGTTTTTATTGTTCTGTAAAGGTGCTTCCTGCAAAATCCTTTGCTTTTAAAGTAATAGTTTTGTAAAGAAAATTGAATCTCCTCTTATGATAGGAACAAGACTAGAAGAGCAGCTAGATTTTAGCAAATGGTGTGCTATCCACACATGGTAACCACTTGTACTACTTACTGCAGAGTAAATTTCAGAGATGCTGGAATTTCAGGGGATTTTTTTGCTTGTTCTTTGTCCTTGTTGGGTTTGGTTTTTTAAAAGTATGTGGTCATCATGAGCCAGCCCTGAGTTCTTGGCAATGGTTAGCACATCTAAGGAGAAGGGAAGAGATGAGAATGAGATGCTCAGAACTGTGTAATCCTACTTAAGCTGTTGTAAATAAAGAATCCAACTTAACATCTTTATTATTCCATTTCGAGTAGTCTGTTTTCGAGCCCAGGGATCACATGTATCCTATTTACATTTGGAGATTGTTGCTCTAAAGATGAAGCCTGTGACCTGAGATGAGTGAGTGAAATTGCTCTTTGCAAGGGTTTACAGGAACCTCTGGGCGTGTGTCCAAACCTTATTGCATCAAAAATGTGCTCCCATCACAGGAAAATATACTCACTAGCTAATAAGTAATCTATTGAACTCAGGTCTCTTTTCTGGAATGAAATATTGGCCTTTCCAAACTTATTGCAGTTACATTGACTTTCCATTATAAATTCATTAATGTGCAACTGCAGGCTGTATGCAGTTTGAACTTTTTGGTCATGGCAGGGATCTACGTAGGGTGCTGTTACTGCACTGGTATCGAAAGACACAACCTAAGAGTGGGAAACAAAATACTTGAATATATATATATTTATATATATATTTAATCCTTGTTTTCTGCATGGATTTTCTGACATTTGAGGCCAAATAACCTTTCTCCTACAATTTTCTATATGTCATAAGAACATTAGTTACGCATCCCAGGGATGCTGTCACATTTCAAAGAGATGGGAGCTGTATGTGAATACAATCTAGTGTAGAAATTTTGGGTTATTCAGGAATGTAGAATAGTGTCTTAAAACACATCATTAGGGCTATAAAAATTTATAGATTTTCTTCGGTAATAACTAAATGCTTGGGGGGAGCGGTCCCCTTCTGCAAAACGTGCTATTAAGAAGCATGTTTCAAGCTGCTTTATTGTAATATCAGAACTGGGAAACAAAAATCTGGGTACTGGAGCTTCTTGGAAAAAAACATGCACCAAATGCTGTGAGCCTTGTTTAGAAAAACAAAATCATGCAAGCTGACAGCAGGTGGCTGTTTTCAAGTTGATCTATCAGCCACAAGTGTGTCACTGAACGTTTCTTGGCGGTCAGCAGGCCATCTTGGATGAGGGCTGGTATGCAGACGGTTGGCAACCAGGCCAGTGTTCCCACTAGCTTTGCTCCCAAGCTGGTGTTCTGCTTGACTACTCGGTCGTTGCCTTTAGAAGGAAAAAGTTAATTTGCAAATACTTTTCAATAGTGAGAGACACATAGGAACGGTGACCCGGTAATTGTTGCCGATAGCAAGACCGAAAATACCTTGCCCTGGGAGGTACCAACAGCTATGGCTATACAGACAACTTCAAAATCTGTCAGAAAACCTCGAGTAGCTCTAAAGATCTCAAAATCAAATATAAATGCTGCTCAGCAGAAGGGCTTTTGGAAAGCTTAGAGAGGAAACAAATTCAGTTCGTGAGAGATTTAGATAAAAACTTTCCTTGTCAAATAATTTAAACTGTTTGCATTTACACTCCTTGCTGAACATAGGTCTGCCTCTGAGCTAGCTGACATTTGGAATGGTTTTCTGTAGCTCTGCTCGCCAACTCCTTGTGCATGATGTTTAGATTTGCCTGTGTACATGTTCTTGCCTGCTAAAAGTATGTACTGCTTGCAAGGCATAGCTTGTCTTTTTCACAGAATCGCTGAATGGCTGAGGTTGGAAGGAACCTCTGGAGGTCATCTGGTCAAACCCGCCTGCTCAAGAGGGGCCACCTCGAGCCAGTTGCCCAGGACGGTGTCCAGCTGGCTTTTGAATACCATCTTCTACCCTCTTCTACCAGGGGTAATTTTCCTTGCCCCATGTTTTCCCTCTGGGACCTGGGGTTCCTAAAGGCTGGTCTAGCTAGTAAAGACTGAGGTGAAGGCGGCATTTGGTACCTCAGCCTTTTCCATGTCCTATGTCACCAGGTGCCCCACTTCATTCAGCGGCTGGGCCCACATTTTCCCATATGTGCATCAAGCTCCTAAAAATGTTCATAGGCAATATTTTCAGAGAATGTACCTCTGAAATAATTTACTATATTAACATAAGGGCCTTGCTACAAGCATTGTATGCAAGCAAAACTCTCTCTCTTCTGTTACTGTATTAACATAAGGACCTTATTACAAGTGAAACCATCTCTTCTGTTTCACAATCTGTTACATTATAATCAGGCTCTACATGTTGTTATTGCTGTTGGGGATAGATCCAGCTGGTACTTATCTCAACAGATTCATCGTATAATAGGAAACTTCATGTACTTGTATCAGTTGACTACAACCTACTTTAAGAATAGAAAAATATAGTCTATTTTAGTGGGACAGCTATCCACTAAAATAAAAGAATAAAAAAAAATGTTCTGAGAAAATTGGTTTGAGGTTGTTTGGGTTTTTCTCCTCATGTGTATTCCTAGAATTTATTCAGGAATTTTATTGTCATATATTTTCTTTGAATTGTGAACTAATAATTGTTCTGCTATATATCCAAGGAATAGATTTGTGGAATAGCATCAGCCAAATTTCAAGTGTCTTCAGTACACATCGTATGGCTCTTCATGTGCACAGCTTGTGATGTATATGTGGAAGCTGAGAATGTGCAGCTGCAAAACTGTCACATGTAGGTTTAAAAAAAAAATGCTGTAGTTCTGTTTCAAAGTAATGTGTATTAGCAGATTCATTCACAAGTCTGAGAAAGCTTCTGCCTTCAAACAATATCCTTGCTATAATCATCATCTTAATGTTGGATAGTGTAATAATACATTTTCAAATATGAGGGTATTAAATAATTGAAGAGGAAGTGTTCTATTTTAAGAAGACAGGACTTCTCAGATGACAAGTTTCACACATCCAAAATAGGGCTTAAAGCAGTGCACCCTTTCTGCAGAGTTATTAGACATTTCAAATGGAAAACATCTGAGCTTCTTTTTCATTAGCAAAATTATCTTTCTCTGCTTGTTTCTCTCTGCGTGCCCCTTGCCACCCCCCAGTGCGCAGCTTCACAGTGTTACTTAAGCCAATCCAAGCATCAGCTGCCTTTGAAACGGGCAGCCCTGTCTTTGGCAAGCTGTTCCCACTGGGTGTTAGTGCAGACATTTGATATGACAGATACGCAAACTGATATGGCTGGAAACAACTTGAGGCGAAAAAAAAATGTAGCTGGATCAGTTTCCCACAGTGAGCGGTGACAGAGAAGAAGAAAAAAGCAACACGTGGCCAGGAAGGGAGCGGCGCAGAGCAGAACGATCCCACTTGGCAACTGCACCCTTCGCTCATCCCGTAACTCCTCATCATCCCAGCTTCTGTTGCCTTCGTATGGTGCTGGCTGATGCCTTGATTGTATGGAAATGTGCAGGACTTCCCCGGCACTGCAGTTTTCTGCCCTGTCCCCAGGCCCCGGCAGGCAGTGCCGTCAGGTTTGCAGGGGAATGTTGGGTGTCCGTCTGTATTATAGCGTCTGCTTGCTTCCACGTCCTGTAAAGTGCTGCTTTAAGACGATGCCATGCTCACACTGCAGCTAAGCCATTCATTACAATAGCTTTTTCTATAAACGATGTGACACTGCAAGTGGATCTTCACAGAAGAGTGAGAGAGGGAGAGGATAATTTGGTGCTGGAGGCTTCAGAAGATTAAACATGGTGTTTACCTTCTCCATTTAGGCACCAAATGCAAATTCAGGTGATGTATGCTAGCAGCAGTCTAGCTACTTTCCTTATACTTTAGCTGTGTTCTTTCCTTGTGTTTTACTTAAGCTCTCTGCGTGTGCGTACGACAACATATTTGTACTCTGTGCGTGTATTTAGCAAGAAAGCCTCAGTGAGTTTGTAATTCCATCTATGGTGTTTGCTCTAGGCATAAACTGAAGTTATGTTGTTGATAAAAAGGTAAGTGGCTCAGCTTCCTTTCACCAGAGAGGAATTCCTGATACCATTTACATAAGAATCTGAAGGAGGTGAGCAAATGGGTCATAAAAGTGCCTCTCAACTCGTTAAAAAGTCCCAACACAGACTGTGTGATGAAAATAATGCTAAATTTAATTAAACCTCCTCCCCCGCCCCAAAAACCCCACCAGAAACCCAAACTCGACCACCTCAAAATGTAGTGATTCCTTGGTCTATCACACAAACAAACAAATCTTTGTCTAAAGTTTCTAAATAAGTTTCTGTGATCTGTGTATTAAAATGATCAGGTTCATTTTTAACAGACGAAATATGTTGGAAAATACTCCCATTTTTCCACTTGATTTAAAGACACTAAAATGTGCTGATTGGAGAGTTTGAAGATTTCTTTGAACTCTGAACCATTTACAAAATAATTAATTTTTCAGTTTCGGGTAGCTGGTTTCATAATAGTTCACTTTAGCTCTCAGAAGTTAAGAAATCCTGGTTTCCAAGGAGGTAGAAGAAGGCCGTCAATCATAACATTTCATATCATGTCAAAACCCCAAGTTTTTGTCAGTAAAGTGTTATGAGGATATGCAAGGAAACAAAAGGTAGTCTAAGGAAATGAGGGTTTGTGAAGAACATGCAGGATATCGTTGGTGAAAACTCTCAAGTGTGAAAGAGGACCTTGGCATTCAAACTCGTTCGCCGGTCTGTATCAGACTTCCTAAACTTTGCAATATTGCAAGAAGTTAACTCAGGTGACACTACATTTATTGCCAAACGGAACATGTTAACCTGATACGTCACTACTATTTCCCTGTATGGCATAGTTAATAGAGAGGGTCCGCCCAGGGTCTGCGCTGCTCAGTACTGTACAACAGCTGTGCCACCCACTTTTTTGCGCTTTTTGCCCCTAAATTAGCAGAGCTGCATTTGGGCAGTCAGCAGGTAAATGTTCTGTAGGTACCTGGCAATGGGGTCAATGGGGTTTCCACAGTGCCTCTCTGAAAGTGGGTATTTCTTGGGTTAGGTGCAAAGGGAAGCTCATACCTCCTGAGATCATGGGGGTTTGTGTGTGTGTTATAGAAGGTATTAAAGACACCTCTGCAAGCAGACTGAATACAAATGCAATAGTTCTCGGTGCCCACCTAACCCTGCGCAGAAACCCGCAGTGACAGCAGCCACCTACGTGCCTTCAAGTCCAAGGTGGAGGATCTGCGTTGTCTTTTGTCGGACCTAAGAAGAGTCAGCTGGAGGATATTGTTGCAGTTACGTGACAGAGAGCCCGGTGATGACTAGATTTAATATTTTACAGAAGCATTATGGTGAGAATAAGCTCCTTTTCTCACACATAATATAGTGGTTGCCTGAACTAAGAAAGGTCAAGAAGAATTTAACACTTTTGAGCCAGGCTTGTGTACAGTTGAAATTTATTCTCCTTTGCTAGGACCTTTGGGTTTTCAAAAGATAGAGTAGCAATTGTTTTTCTATGTCTCTGTGCGTGTACACGCGTATATATGTACTTATGCGTGTATGAGTTCCAGGTTTGATCTTAACTAATACGTCTACTCTAATGTTACAGGTAATTCCATTCAGCCCTAAGATGCTTGGGGTTTTTATCTTTATATAATATATATACTTTTAGGCAGAATGAGGTTTTGTCTTACTGCAACACAAGTGAACCACAACACACAAGCTACCTTTTAAGACCAGTTAATATAGTGTTAACTATTCTTCTTGGAATACGAAGCTTAGTAATGTTTGTAGTATAAACATAGAGCAAGAATTCAAGTCTGAAAATAATTTTATTTGGAAACAGTTCTAGCCTGTTGTTTTCTATTGTTTTTAACTATCCCAAGGGGAAAATGGCGGCTTATTGCTTTCAGAATTTGAAGCATAATGACATGTTATAGGAACGTGATGATGATTTAGAAAGCTGGTTTATTTTTGTTTCAGTTTCTCTAAGGCTTCAGTAATTCTCTTTTCCCTGGCTGCTCTTTGTGTCAAGCAGCTGCTTTGCCTTGAGCGTGGTGGTGAACAGTCTCCCCAGAGCGGAGACTCGGAGGAACTGCAGATCAGCTGCTTCCTCCGGTACACGGCAGATACTCACATGCAGAAAATGCTGCCATCCCAGTATAGTTTAAGGATGCATATTCAAGGAGCGTGCTGTTTTATAGATGACTACTTATGCAATCTAAACTTTGCCTCTTTCTTGTAAGCCTCCAAATGCACGATTCGTATAGATAAGTCACACAGTAAAAAAGCTGACACCTGTAAACAGCTTTAGATAACATGGAGTATATGGCACGATGGCTAGCACCATCTCTAGCTCCTTTTGCATTTAGTTCAAAACTAATCTCATATAGTTTTGGATTCTTTGTGATCTATATTATTTAATGGGGTGATAATATCACAGGTTCACATCCTACACAGAAGTGGTTTCTACGTATTATGCAGTTATACTGAAAAATAATGACATAACTAAACTCCAAATAGTCAGCTAATGAGATTAGGTTATTCAATACTAAAGTTCTTGTTAACTGAGTAATTGCATGAGTCTGCTTTCCATTCGGACAGCTGATTCAAGCCTGTATGATGTAAGCTTGGACAACTGAATCTTGGATACCTACGCTCAGGATCTGTATCTGGAAGAGTTCTCTCTCGGAGCTCAGTTCAGTTGTGCACACATCGGTATTTATTGGAAGGGCCATAGGGTATCCCATCTGGTCTCCAGAAGGGCATGGATCTGTCATAGATATCTGGCACTGCAGTGAGCATGCGTAGACTATTCTTGGACACAACGTAGGGGCAAATAAACTGCGTCTTAAACATTTTTCCATCCAAAAGAACTACCTCAAATACTAGCTGTTTGGTGACATGAACCTCCTTCTTTTTCTAGTCTTTCCTGGAACTCCTCCTACCAGCCAAGAAACGTTTCCTGACTGAATTTGTTGTGTGTGTTCTGATATTCTAAATCAAGTTTTGATTTTAGAATACTGAAATACTGCATGCTACGTTAGCTGAGCTTTGTTGCTATGATATCGCAACACTACAGGTTCCACTGTTTCCACAGGCATTACTGCTTAAATGTGTCCAAGGTGACCTAGAAACCGCTGATAACTGAGCTAAGTAACCGGTTTGAACAGTTCAGGCCTTGCTGTGTTGGAAGGAATGATTGACTGCACAGATCTAGTGTTTTTGTAGACAGAGACTGAGTTGACTGCATGTACAGGCTATTAATATAGGGATATATTTTCCTCAGTTATGCAAGCATAACATTCCATTGGAAAATGTATTTACAATGGAAAACGGCATATGTATTCTCATGCTGTCACGAATCAGCACTGACCGGTGATGACTGAACTTAGATTTCCCTTTTGACAAAGGATCTCTAGCGTGAAAATGCCAAATGCTTGTTATCTAGTATTTATTGCATGGCAGCATCCAAAAGATCTAATTCAGAACAGTCTCATTTGTAGCTGTATTGTTATAAAACTATATACATAAAAAGACTGGCTGAAAGGGAGTCTCATGTTCAGTTCTGGGTTTATACAAAAGTTAGTGGGCAGAAGCATAAATGCATCCGAGTGAGAGGGAGTTCAGTCTTCAAGTGCTAAGCCGATGTTAGTGCGTATCGGGGTGTGCTTTTTAAGTCAGTCTGCTGGCTATCCCCACCTACTGTACTGTGGTTTGCATCCTGGAGCAGTCTCAAAGTTAGTCAACTGGACTTCTCCCGGGTGCAACACTGGCCGCAACGCTCCAGGAGCCACCTAACGTTCACCAGCCACAGATGGGCGGTCTGTTCCTGGGGAAAAAAAGACGAGCCAGTCCAAAGTGAATAAACAGACAAACCCTCTGTCTGGTGTGGATGTCAGGTCCTCAGGATCAAGTAGCTGTCATCATAAATCTGCTCCTGTTTGTCCACAGTGCCTCCTGGTAGTCTACAACGGCATGCTGCCACTTGCTGTCATGCTCCATTGGTAGGCTGTGACTCCACAAAAAGCTGCAGTGGCTGATGGAGAATTACAGCAGTGCTTGGTAAGACGTGAACTCACCTGAAACCAGTTTTCGGTAAGTAGCCTGAAGATTGAAGTTGGAGTGGAAGGCAGGGAGGTATAGTGAGTGGGAGAGGGGGCCCTTTTCAAATACTCTTTTAAAATTCGGCATTGCCTCCTTGTCCCAAAGGAAAGCAGTGTCGTGGGCTCAAAGTAGTGTATACAACAAGGTGAACAGAACCCTCAGGAGCTCACGTCAGCTAAAAGAAATTTGTAAACAACTGAAATAGTGCCTACAAGAAAAAAAAAGAACTTTTCCTCCTGAGCTAGAGCAATATATTTTCAGGAAACAAGTGTCTGTAGTTAGCCAGTAGCCTTTGCTGTTTACACTAGCAAATTAGAC